>JAINUW010000550.1:0-570291 GCA_020205615.1 Panax quinquefolius | reverse complement strand
AAAGCTCCTAGTCCACTCTTCTACTCCTCGAGTAAGAAATCCACTAAGGATATCTTTTACACTTTCTCTAATCTCACAGATTCCTTCTGCATCAAATGGCTTTAGGCACTTCTTAGTTCACTTTTGAACTCTTCAAGTCTAGCAGACTTGGTTCTTCACAGTTCACTTAGAACTCTTCAAGTCCTTATTACTTGGAACTTCTTACTTCACTTGATTAGTAGTTGATGAGTTCTTGATTGATGCTACTCAGTTGCCGTTAAGTTCTTGTTCGAAAGAACTGAGTAGTTGAGCAAGCTTTCTCTTTTTCAGATCATAGAGTTGAGTGTTGAGTGTTCTTCAGCTTTTTGTTCAATGCTTGCATAGTTGAATCATCTGCAGATGTTTTGCATATATGTGATCCTTGAAATCTATCCGTTGAAGACATCTGTTGAAGCATTAAATGCGTTTGACATTTCTGAAATTTGATGGAGACTTTTCTGCACATCTTCTGAATTGCATTCTGGCCCACTAACATAGCAGACTGCTTTCTCACCTAACACCTGAAAAGGTGTTTTCCTCTGACCAATGGTACTTTCCTTAGCTTCTTCAATACGTTTTCTTGTTGTATACAAAGGATATCTTTTGTGCCATTGAGACTGGTGAGGACTTCAACGTCTATAACCTATTCCACATTTGTTGGGATTTATCTTTAAACAAAAGGGTAAGGCTCGATGCTTCTGACACATGCAGATGATACTCTACAATTCAGATCGTGGTGTCTTGCCACGTTGGTGCTTGATCCGATGTTAGCAAATGAGAACACTATAATTTCTCTTAAGGACTGGCACACTACTATCTTCAATTGCTTGTTTTGCAAACTCTACATTTTCGAGAGCACACTACGATCTCTGAGTAGGCTTCGGCAAACGTCTGGACCACTCTACGAATTCCTGAGAGGTCCTTCAAGGCAGACACACTATGATCCTCGATTCTCTATGATTTTATTTTGGCTTCTGTAAACTCTTGATCAGCTCAATAGACTATGATTTTGTTGAAGCCTATCTATTACATCTCAAGTTATAGATCAACCTAACATCTTTGATCTCTTCATCAATACATTCATTTATAGAATGATAAACATTAAAAGCTTAGATCAACCTAACAAATTTGATCTATCACTAAGTCCTTGTACATATATTACTTGAAGGACTTTACATATAATCATGAGCATTTACTTTAAACATCAAATCAAAATATGCTATCTCCCAACAATCTTCCCCTATTTGATGTTGACATAACCAAGGAGATTTGTGCCATGATTATCAATTTCTAGATACAATTGCTAGAAAGTAAATATGACTTAATATTTCAGTGAGCAACTGAAATTTCTAGAGAATATGCATGAAATTATTGATGTTTGAAGATAGATATTATATTTAAGTTCAGTTACATCAATAAGAATTAAATTTCAACGTATCTCTATTTCTTCGGCCTTTTGCTTCGTGGAGGATTGGCATACTCCTCAGCTCTTCTTTTCTTGCTTGCTTCGTCTCTCCTGGCTAGATCTTCCAACTTAGTTTGACTTAGTCTTGGATTGTGATCATGCCTATTCATGAATGCAGGATCTTCAATTGGCATTCTTAGTCATGTGGTGGTCACTTCTTATGAGGTGGGAGTTGACCCTTGACTCCTTAATGGTTGAGCCATGATAATTGGCTCCTGATCAGATCGTTGAGTTTGATGGCGAACTGCCTTGGAGGAGGACTCCTTGATGATTGAGCTAAGAATGTGCCTCTGCCTCTGACCTTGCCTTGATCTCCTTTCCCTTTATTCACCCCCTTTATGTCAGCATCAAGGGCGCGAATGTCGTCAGATAGGCGAGGCATGCCTTGGACAAGTTCGTGTAGCTGACTTTGGGATTGAGAAATGTCTTCTCGGTTCTCTTTAATTAGAGCATCAGATCGAGCTTCCCTTCATTGGAGGATGTCCAGGACATTGTTAGTCTACTTCATTTGGCTCATGAAAAATCCTTGGAATTCTTTCACTACAGTTTGTAGATTCGTGATGTTGTCCATCATAAGGTTGTTCTGGAATTCCTGAGTCGTCTATAAGAGAAGAACATCATCCCTATGTCTCTTAGCAGCTTAAAAGTGGATCTGATCCCGGTCATTTATGCTCTTAAGCATCTCTTTTATGATCTCCCTAAGCTTATTTGTGAGCCCAGAGCTTAGGGTGCTTGGGAGAACATTGGTAACATTAATCATTTTAGTCAGTCTCATTTGAACGAGTTCAGTGTGAGCTTCAAGACTGTCGTCTATGTCCTTGGTCACTTTTTTAGACGCTTCTGACAACTCATTTTTGGTGGGAAGATTTGAAAGGAGTTCACAGAGTTGTGGATTATTTGGAGGAGGGGCCCTCCTGTATTGATCTTGCAGGGTGTAGAGAGTAAGATCAAGGTTGAAATATTCATTTGAGGATGAGGGGGGGAATATCTGATGGAGGGGCTTGTGTTTGGGCTTCATGAGTAGGTGGCTCTACGATTTGAGCGTGGGACTCTACGATTTGGCTTGAGTTAGTAATCGTAGAGATGAAAGGATATTGTATCAAAATAAAGTTTGGCATATTGTGTTCATCAGTTACAAAATGTTGGGATTCTGTAACTGGAATTGATTAAGTGGACTAAGGATCACTTCCAACCATTTTGAGAATTCATAGAATTGACTAAAGAATGATGGTGGACAGTGAATAACCCTGAAAGAGATTGGGATAGATTGTACCTCATGCCCATTCTTTGAAGAAGGGCCATTTGTGATAAGCTTTCTGGCAAAGTTAAGGTTGCCTGGAAATCCATGAGCTAGCACTGAGATTGCTGGATATGCTTTAAAGCTCCAGAACATATGATCCCAGGAGTTGAGAATTTGAGCTCTATGGAAGGGCATCATGGGTAGAAAGGAGAACAGCTGATTGTAGTTAGCTCTCTTATACCCATCACAGCCCACAGCTATAATTTCTACCTCATCATCATCTTCTTCTTCACTGTCTTCTTTTGAGGACTCCACTACATCAATTACCTCTTTTTGACTTTCTTGCTCTAGTGCTCTCTCATTCTTTTCAGGAGTAGCTTCTTCTGACATAGGGATATCATGAGGCTGCCCCTCAATATGATCATCTATCTGCATTTCAAATAGCTCCCCCTCAGCTGGAGCATTCTCTATAGTGAGAACTTCAGGTAGCTCCCCCTCAGCTTGAGCAGTGTTCTCCTGGCTTGCCTTGGATAGCTCTTTCTCTGAAGCTATCTTTTGGTCTTCTTCTTTAAGTACTCCTTCATTGACGAGGATGTACTCTTTGACCAATTTTCTTCTTGGTTTTCTAGGCTTAGCCACAGCCTTAGGACTCTCTTCAGCTTCAGCTTTGAGTGGTTTATCACCGATCCGAGAGTCATTGCAAACTTCTTCGGGGAGAGGAGTCCACCGGGTCTCTACGATTGGTAGAGACTCTACGATCGAAGAGACAGAGGGCCTCTTGGATTTGTGATTGTGTTTATTCTTCTTCAAAGAAATTTGTGAGATGGTAGCTCTGTCTTCATCCGCTTCACCGCTATTCTTCCTTTCTTCAAGATCCTCTTTTCCATCTCAAGATCCTCGGAGTTTCAATGTCGAACATTCTTTTTGCCCTTTCTTTTTTTTTTTTTTCTCGCTTTTTCCTCGACTAAAGCAATGGGTTCTTCTTTTGTTGATCTCTTCCTCTTCTTCTTCAGTCTCCTTGATAACAGACATGTTTCTTGAAATCTCTAATTCCTTTGCATCACCAAATCCTTCCCATCGGACTCGCACATCATTCTTACATTCTCTGCTGGATTCCTTTTCCGGCTTCTCGAACAAATTCTTGAGTCATTCTTCTGTTTAGATTTATTGATTTGACTTCATCATCCCCAATTTTATCTCCCAAAGCAGACTGAAGAATGATGTTAATGAATCGCCCGTAGAGCATCTTCCCAGAGCTCTTTGATTTCTTCGAGCTTAATATCTATTTCCCAATCCAGTAAAGTAGTAGAGCTCTGTTGTTGAGTTGAATCCCACAACTTATGGCTGTCATGAGCTTGAGCTGCACTTCATTTACAGAGTCATGGCCGGAGCTCTTGCAGCATATGTATTTCCCAAAAATATCTGCCAAGAATTCAAACCTCTGAGGAAACTCTTTCTTCTTGTATCCTTTGACAGTGGGGAACTTCTTGTGGTGCATTCTCTTAAGTCCTTCATGGGAATCGATGCCCTCTATGAATGAAAACCCTTTCGATTTAAAACCTAGGGCTAGATTTATGTCCTCAACCTTGAGCTTGATTTCCACGTCCCTGACCCTCGTAGTGATGATGTCATTCTCGAACGCACCATTTCTGTAGAATTCCTTTATCAGCTTAGGATAGATCCGCGTACTCGTACCCAGAGCCTCTTCAAGACCAGCTTTCTTTATTAGAGATAGAGTTTTATGAAATTTGGGATTAGCTGTCTTGAACTCATCGAAATAGAGTCTGTAACCAGAGATGACATTTGAGGCTGCCATTGATTTCTTTGCACTGAGTATGGTTGTTTGAGCTTTTTGGAAAGTTAGGGTTTCTGCTTGTAAAGAGAGAGAGAGAGATGAGCTTTTTGAACTTCTGATTTCAAATAGGTGTTTTCAAACTGTACTTATAACTTCCCTCTCTCTATTTGCTTAGTGGGGCATGTGTTAAATTCTGCTTGGCTCTATGAATTTGACTGATGAGGAATGTACTAATTTGCCCTTAGCTCCTTCTGATCTAATGTATCCTTTGGGAGGACTACGATCGTTGAGGTAGTCCTTATGATTGTCGAGTCTGCTCTGCATTTGTCGAGTCTGCTCTGCATTCGTTGATTATGTACTGCGATCATCAAGTTTGCTCTGCATTCTTCGAGTCTACTATGCATTCGTCGCGAGTCGCTTTCGACATTAGATTGAGTGCAATCGCTCGATTCGCTTAAATCTATACTGCGATCGTCGAGTCTGCCCGGGTCCTTGTGATGAACTTTTGACTTAGCATTCTTCTCGGTTTAAGGTAGCTCAGGAAGGGCCAACCTCATAGAGTGAATCAAGGGTTAGGTTTGTCCCTAAGGCGCTTATCAGAGAGATTACTTTGTTTTATTGAACTTTGTCATCACATGATGCTCCTTTATTTTGTTGATGGAGCTCTGCCATCGTTGAGTCGGCATTGCGATTGTTGAGTTTCATTTCACTGCAGGTCTACGATCGTGGACTTCCTTTGGTCATGTCTACAATTTCGAACATAGCCTTTATATCTGCAGGGTTAGCACAAACTAGAGCATAGATTTCATGGTTGTAAATTAAGCATGCCTAGCTCACTTATTAACTTGTTAAACCTGGATTCTTCTAGAGGCTTTGTAAAGACATCAGCAAGTTGATTTTCAGTAGGGATATATTCTAAAGATATTGTTCCATTTTGCACATAATCCCTAATGAAGTGATACCTTATTTCTATGTGCTTAGTCCTAGAATGCATGACAGGATTATGTGTTATTGTTATAGCACTTGTGTTATCACAGTGGATAGGTATAGATTTGAATTCAAACCCATAGTCTGCTAGCTGATTTTTCATCCATAAAATCTGAGCATAATAGTTGCCAGCAGTAATGTATTCAGCTTCTGCAGTTGAAGTAGATACTGAGTTTTGCTTCTTGCTAAACCAGGACACAAGTCTGTTTCCTAGCAACTGACAGGTGCCACTGTACTTTTTCTGTCTATTTTGCAACTTGCAAAGTCAGCATCTGTATATCCTATTAGCTCAAATGAGGACTCCTTGGGATACTAAAGCCCCAAGTGAGGTGTGTCCTTGAGGTACCTGAAAATCCTTTTTACAGCAGTTAAGTGTGATTCCTTAGGATTAGCTTGAAATTTAGCACATACGCATGTTGCAAACATTATGTCCGGCTCATCGGCGCTCGATATAGAAGAGAGCCTATCATACCTCTGTATTGAGTTATGTCAATACTTTTACCTTTTTCATCTTTGTCAAGTTTGGTTGCTGGAGCAATTGGGGTTTTCATAGGAGAGGCTGATTCCATGCCATACTTTTTAAGTAAGTCTTTAATGTACTTGGCTTGGTTTATGAAGATTCCTTCATCAGTCTGCTTTACTTGCAGTCCAAGGAAGAAGTTCAACTCACCCATCATGCTCATTTCAAACTTACTCTGCATAAGCTTGGAAAATCTCTTACATAACTTTTCATCAGTAGATCCAAAAATAATGTCATCAACATATATTTGAACTAATAAGACTTTGTATTTATGCTTTCTAAGAAATAATGTGGTATCTACTCTACCTCTAGTGAACCCATTTTCAATAAGAAAGTTAGTTACGGTTTCATACCATGCTCTAGGTGTTTGTTTAAGACCATATAAGGCTTTATCTAATCTATAGACATAATTAGAAAGAGATGGATTGATGAAACCTGGAGGTTGCTCTACATATACTTCTTCTTGAAGTTCACCATTCAGAAATGCACTTTTAACATCCATCTGAAAGACTTTGAATTTCATATGAGCAGCAAAGGCAAGGAATATTCTGATGGCTTCTAATCTGGCAACAGGTGCTAAGGTCTCATCGTAGTCAATGCCTTCTTCCTGAGAGTAACCCTTGGCTACCAGTCTTGCCTTATTCCTTGTTATTACTCCATCTTCATCCATCTTGTTTCTGAAGACCCCACTTGGTTCCAATGACATGATGACTTTTTGGTCATGGAACCAATCTCCATACTTTACTTCTTTCAAATTGATTAAGTTCTTCCTGCATGGCTTCTTTCCAGTTGGAGTCTTCCATAGCATCCTCTATCTTCTTAGGTTCTATTTGTGACAAGCAGCTTAGATAGAAACATTCATTTTAGGTGGCAGCTCTTGTTTTGACTCTTGCACTAGGATCTCCAATGATTAAGTCTTGAGTGTGATCTCTTGCCCATCTATTTCCTGTTGGGACATCTGTCCTGATGCCTTCTTGTCTGAGATCTACAAGATCAATTTCTGCTTCTTGATGTGGAGGTTCGTTATCTTGTGTAGGCCTCTCTACAATCTCATTTCCTTGCTCAACAATTTCACTATCTGGAACTACGATTCTAGTGTTGAGCTCGACGACCTCATTCGTAGTGTCTGAACTGACGGTCGTAGTGTCTTGAGGCACTGTTTTGTCTAAGTTTATCTCATAAAATATGATGTTAATCTAGACTTCAACACTCAGTGTCTTCTTGTTGAACACTCTGTAGGCCTTACTGTCTGTGGCGTACCCAAGAAAGATTCCTTCGTCTAACTTGGGTAGGAACTTTGTCAAATACTTCTTCCCATTGTTGAGAATGTAACATGCATAGTCGAATACATGGAAGTAGCTGACATTTGGCTTTCTTCTTTTCCACAATTCATAGGGAGTCTTCTTAATCGTAGAGTGTATCAGTGATCTGTTCTGAGTGTAGCATGCAGTGTTGACAACTTCTGTCCAGAAGTATTCAAGCAGATGGGTTGCTGCTAGTAGAGTTCTTCAAGCCTCTATCAACGTTCTGTTCTTTCTTTCAGCTACTCCATTTTGTTGAGGAGTTCATAGAGTTGAGAAGTTGTGACTGATGCCATTGTTTGTGCAGAACTGTTCCATTTTAGAGAAATTTATTTATCTGCCATGATCACTCCTTATTGCTTTAATTTTCTCCCCTTTCTCGTTCATCACTAGTCTGAACATCTTGATCAGTTGGGAGCTTATTTCATCTTTCGAGGTTAGAAAGAACACCCATGTGAATCTGGTATAGTCGTCCACTACGACTAGTGAGTATCTCTCCCCTCCAAGGCTCGTTATTGGAATTGGCCCAAATAGATCCATGTGAAGCAGCTGCAGGGGTTTGTCAATTGAGTTGGTAGTTTTACTCTTAAATGAGCTTCTAGTCTGCTTTCCAAGCTGACAGGCAATACAAGACATTTCTTTGACGAAGTTGAACTTGGGCAAGCCTGCAACTAGATCCTTTGAGGCCAGTTTAGACATGTTCTTAAAGTTGAGATGAGACAGTCTTCTATGCCATAGCCAGCTCATTTCTTCAGATGCTTTATCCAGAAAGCATATTGTCTCGTCTGAGCTTAGTTGACCAAGATTTACAGTGTAGACATTTCATTCTCTTGTTCGGGTCAGCTTTATAGCGGATGTCTTCAGATCTCTGACTTGACATTGATTGTTGAGGAATGTTACTTGATGACCCTTATCGCAGAGTTGGCTCATGCTCAAAAGATTGTGTTGTATTCCTTCCATATAGGCCACTTTACTGAAGGACACTGCACCATTCCCAGCTGAGCCATATCCTCTTGTCTTGCCAGAGCCATTGTCTCCAAAGATAACTGAGGGACCCTCCTTCTCTATGTAGTTAGAGGGCTTTGTTCCCAGTCATGTGCCTCAAGCATCCACTGTCTAGATACCAAGTTGTGATAGTGGAGCTATGTTCCTGTGGTAACATTAAACTTTCATTTTGGTACCCATACTTGCATGGGTCCTACTTTATTAGTACCCTTGGGAACCCAAATATGCTTGACTTTAGGTCTCACATGCATAGAATTATAATAGCATATTGCAGCCTTATGACCAACCTTATTGCACATAAAACATCTAATATGATGCATGCTTGTGTGTGTATGAGGATTCTTCCTCCACTTGGACTTTTGTGGGTTCTTAGTTATCCTTCTGTTAAACTGATTCTCCTTCTTCCATGTGTCCTTATGTTTCATGATTTGAGATGAGTGTACCTTTCCTCTATTGTTCCTTCCTAGTTGGTTCGTGGAGTTGATTTTACTCGACTCTACGATCCGTCGAGGTTGGAAAGTAGTGGCTGGGTTACTCTTCTCTTTTCTGAAACCCAGGCTAGCATGAGATCCTTTATTCCTTGGAATATGGATTGAGTCAGAAGAACAGGGTTGGACTGGTTCTTCCTTCTGTGAGGATTTCATAAATATAATGCCTCTACTAAAACTTGAAGTATTACTAGTGCTAGTTTCCTTTACCTTTTCCACACATGGCTCTGAGGTGGATTCCCCAAAGCCTAAACCTGTTCTGTCAGAGACACTTCTCTGGCTAGAGATCAGGGAGTCCATGGATGAAGAGGATTTGTTCCATGTATAGATTATCTTTTCTAGTTCCTCAATTTTAGAGGTACGGTTAGACTTGACTCTCTTTGTGCATTGAGCTCATTGGTCTGTTTTAAGAGCTTATTCTCAGCTTCAAACTTGGAGAGAGAGTCAGCACTTAGAAGGGATGTTTCCAGTTCTTCTTGGACTTTCTCTTTTTCCTTTTGAAGAAGTGAATAATCCTTGGATAGAACTCTAAACCATTTCATGTATTGATGCAGATCAGATGTTATGCCATGCAGTGCAGTTCTTAAATCATCAATGTCTACATCAGGAGAGTTGAAGTCAAACACCTCATCTATACATACTTAATGAATGTTGGAGTTCTGTTTATCCTTTGCATGCTTGGCCATCAGGCAAAGATTTTCCATTTGAGGATCTTCATCATCTCCAGATTCAGGAGTAAAGTCATTGTCAGAGTCACTCCACGATCCTCCAGCTACAAGGCCTTTGTCTTTCTTCTGAGGCCTTTTGTTGCCTTTGAATTCCTTCTTTGGATGTGATTTCTTCTTTAGTTCTTCTTTGAGGGATTTGTTGCAGTTTGCAATGAAATGGTCAGGCTTCTTGCAATTGTAGTGTCGACGTCGGGATTTTTAGTTGTTCCTTTCCGTTACTTGTTCTTTGGTGTTCTCATTTTAGGTGAGATTTGTTTGAAAAAACAAGTGAAAAAGGTCCGACATGTATAATGTCGACGATGGACTATTAAGAGTCGCCAGTTGGTTTTTTAAATGGTTGTACCAACACAACCGAGAAAAGGTTTGCACATTGACCTAGTGATGTGACACTGCTAAACGGGTCGGTGAAACCGAGATTCATTAATGGTCCGGGGACTTGATTATGCGGAGGGAAGGTGTTAGGCACCCTCCGACATCCGTGTTACCACGGTGACCGCCTCTTTTCAAGAAACTATTATCTGAATGTGTGTGTGTGTGGGTCAATGTGTCATGTTTATTTGGAAGTGGTACGAGGCCTCGTTAGCACTTATATATACAGTGGTTTGAATTTATGTAAAAATTCAATTTTAGCAAGATATAAGCGATGTTTTATAAAAGAGGTTTTTCAAACCCTGATGCTCAATAGTAATTGAGACCTTTTACACTCCCATTTTATTAAGTGCTCGGCTTGATTGATTTTATTTTCGAGATGCGAAGCATCTATAAGAAAATAATGTACAAAATAATGCCGATTTCCTCGTGGGTATGAAAACCATCTGAGGAAATTTAGACACCACAGAATAATTTACAAGCTACTTACAGCTGAAAATGTCCATCACGGGAACCGAATCTAGATCCAATAGGCTGAATCTGTGATCACATGATTCCTAGGCTCACATGATACCGCAATTTATATGAAAGTAGTAAGCATGTATATATATAAAAGCTGTAAATATATATATATATACAAACATGATCAGCCACCACGAAGCTCCTCAATGGGGGATCAGAAAATGTAAATAAAGCTGTAAAAGCTATCAACCGTCACGGAGGAAACTCCAGTCGGGACGAAATAGAAATAAAGCTATAAAAGCTATCAACCGTCACGGAGGAAACTCCAGGCGGGACGAAATATAAATAAAGTTGTAAAAGCTATCAACTGCCACGAAGTAAACTCCAGGAAGGACAAAATGTAAATAAAGCTATAAAAGCTATCAACCGTCACGAAGTAAACTCCAGGCAGCACGAAACGTAAAGAAAGTTGTAAAAGCGATCAACCACCACGAAGTAAACTCCAGGTGGGATGAAAATATATATATATATATATATATATATATATATATATATATATATATATATAAGCAATAAACATATAGGATGTAAAATCCAGGCTCATCGAATGAGTTCGACAACGATTCATATATATGAGTGTGTATATATATATATATATATATATATATATATATATATATATATATATTAAAGCGATAGAACGCTCCTGCATCAAGTTCAGGCTCATCGAACAAAGTCCGACACACGCTTAATATATATATATATATATATATATATATATATATATATATATATTAAAGCGTATAAACGCTCAAACCAAAATTCAGCTCAATCGAGGCATAACTCGATAATGTTAGTCCATATATATAAATATATATATATATATATATAATATATATATATATGTATATACAAACTAAAATAAAACCAAGGACCTAAGTCCGGGCAAACACACGCAACATGACTCTCAACGTGAAGAATGGTGTGTGCAAAGATGAAGAGAAAGGCTTTAAAGTGTGTGAGAAGGCTTACAGTGGGCTGCCAAAGAAGACTTCTATATCTTTAAAGTGGATGAAACTTCGGCTCACGCAGAAGTCAAGAAATAGCTATATGTGAGCTCACAAGTGATTAAAATGGGATAAGACTCAAGATATCAGCAAGTGCACGAGCAAATTTGACAGGTTTCGATAAGTGATATTTTACTCACTTATCAGATATTAATCCATGCGAAGTGTGCCCACCTTAAGTAAATTTCATTGTGTTTTAGTCGCATTTCATGTTATTTTACATTTCATATACTTAAAACTCATTTTAGTGAATAAGTGCAGGAATCGGCGTTATTTTGGTGGAAATTGAGGCATCGATGAGCGTATGTGTGTAGGCTAGTGGAAAGGCGAGGATGTGCATGGCATGGGAGCATAATGAGGCATGGAAATAAAGCAAGCAAGAGGTTAAGGCATGAGCAAACAAGTAGCAGCAGCAGTAAAGCATAAACCAGACTCGTGGATTTGCGGATACAAAGTCGCATGCAACGCCGCCACAATACAAAGCAGGCAGCTCAGCCGCCGCCATGAAAGTCTTGTGGCTCGACATAAGGAGCATTCAGCAAGTCAAGCGCCCATGAGGCAAGGACCTCAAGAGACGCGAGGCGTGAGCGTGATGCGATCGCGCATTAAGACGTCTGGAGGCACCGAGAATCTATCTATAAGTCTCATGGCCATGAGATGATATATACTAGAAAGCGCGCATGATCGCGATGTCAGAATTTGTTTTATTTTTAATTAAGCAATTTGATGATGTGTAATTGGTATAAAACGATTCTGACGTGTGTCAAATAGGGGACTTGACATTATTTTACGATTTTCATATTAGAATTAGGGTTAACATGGTGGGGGAGATTCCAACGAGAACGAAGCCGCAACGCTTTTATTCTCTTCTTCTTCTTGAGTTCTTAACCATTGTGGATTTTTTATTATTATCGAATGGAATTCTTTGGGGTTTTCATAGTTAATCATTGATTACTATTCAGCGTTTTGGGTTTGATTGTTCTCTATCTCTTACTCTTATTTGCTTGATTATTGATCATGTTTAGTCCTCGATCCCATAATGGCTTTTGGTTCCGCCATGAACTAAACTCCATTATGGGATTCTAACGATTTTAATATGTAGTTTGGTTGCACATCTAAGTGTTAGAATTGTTTTGCATATCATCAAGTTATCTATCATGGTTGGTTTGTATGTATGAAACGACCGATAATCTTCATGTTAGTATTTGTATGGAATTGAAATAAACATATGAATATGGATGAAATAAAGATAGCATGCTAATATGGGGCTAGAGTAAGTCTTGCATATTTTGTGAAACAGATATAGGAATATACCGCTTTACCGTATGAGCTAGAGTAAGGGTTGTGCTTAAAATCAATAGGATTGCAATTACAAGATAGAATATGGTAATTGTGGTGTTATTGGTGATTACATGGATTCTAACATCTGTAGATGATATGTGAGTTGGTTATAGTGCATTGGAAAATGGTTATAACTCGCTTTTAAGCCCTTGGCTATTATCCTGTGATATGTAAACACTTCTTGCATGACATATGGCGATCGAATGAAATATTGAATGAAGTTAGGATCCCATTATTTCCACATCATATTTAATTCGTTTATATTCTTATTTTTAGTTGGTAATTATAATTTATTCAAATCAACAATTTAGTCTAAAGTCTCAGCATATAAACTTAGTGAGTGATTAATACATAGTAGTCTAAGTTAACAACTTTCTCTGTGGGATCGATACTTTACTTACTCTATATTACTTGTTGACCCGTGTATACTTGCATGAGTTAGAGCTCTTTTATAAGAACTATAAAAGAGGCAACAAGTTTTTGGCGCCATTGCCGGGGAAAGGCGTTAATTTAGATAATTATCATTAGTTTAAAGCTGTATTGTATGACTTGGACAAATCTGCTCATCTCTCATTTCTATTTTTCTTTTTTTTTGATCTCGTGTACTTGTAGACTTTTATGCATTATGACGCGTCATCCAACTCGTAGTTAACACCAAACAAGACGCTAATATTAAACGGGAAGAGTTGGAAAGCGAGTGTGATGAGAAATCTACAAGAGCAGTTGGAAAGCATTACACTCAATATGGCGGAAGAACAAAGGATTGAGCCAAGAGAAGAGCAGCGGGCTCTTAGGGAATATTCTATGCCAAACATAAATGAGCTACAGTCTAGCATAGTCGTGCCGGTGATGATAGCAAAGAAACACCTTCAAATAAAACCAGAACTATTCAGATGGTGCGAATCCCCAGATAGCTTGGGGTGTCGCTACGGATGATCCGAACGAGCACCTATTGAGTTTCATCGAAATTTGTGACACATTCGGATATAATGGTGTGACGGAGGATGCCATCGACTACTAGTTGTTCCCATTCTCATTGAGGGATAAAGCAAGGAGTTGGCTACATTCTTTTTCTTTGGATCGATCACTACATGGGAGGACTTAGCACGTAAATTCTTAGCCAAGTTCTTCCCAATGGCTAAAACGCAAAAGATGAGGACAACCATATCTCGGTTTGAGCAAAGAATGTATGTAAACCTTATATGAAGCATGGGAAAGGTACAAGGAGATGCTCAGGAAGTGTCCCCATCATGGTTTACCGGACCGGCCGATCATTAATTCATTTTATAATGGTTTGGGATGGCGGTCCGCATCGATCAGTGATGCAAACCGCAGGAGGGGCATTATGGGCAAAAAGCTATGATGAGGCCTATACACTCATTGAAACTATGGCCGCAAATGACTATCAGAACCCTACAGCTCGGATGTCCAAAGTTGCAGGTGTGTTGGAGGTAGATGCGATTACACAGCTGTCGGCACAAATGGCAGCTATGGCAAAGAAAATAGACACGTTGGCAGAGAGCAAAGTGAAGACGGTTGCTTTTGTATGTGAGATTTGTGCGGGATCACACTCCACAGATCAATGTGCTATCAGCTCAGAATCAGTTCAGTACGTAAGCAACTATAGAAAGGACCAAGGCCAATTTCAGAATACTTATCATCCCAACAACCGCAATCATCCAAATTTCAGTTGGTCGAACAATCAAGGACAACAGCAAAATCATTTTCAGTCGAATCAACAGTTTCAAAAAATGTCAGTACAACCATAGTTTACACCGAAACCACCATTTCCACCAGGGTTTTCTCAACAGCAACAACATCACACTCCAGCTGCACCACATCTAGAGAAAAAATCAGAAGTGGAGGAAATGATGTTGAAATACATGGCAAACACCGAGGTTATGATCAAAAGCCAAGCAGTGGCTATCAAGAATTTAGATACGCAAATGGGGCAAATGGCAAACATGCTCACTAATAGGCCCCAAGGTGCTTTGCCAAGTAACACAGAGGCAAATCCTAGAAGAGATGGGAAGAAGCAGTGTCAAGAAATAACATTGCGTTCTGGGAAAGATTTGACAATGCCTGCATGTCGCGCGCCCACGCAAGATGATACTAAGGAATCCACGCAGCCAAGGAGAAGGCGTAATGGATACCGACGAGGAGCAAAATTTGGAAAATTCTGAGGTTCCGCGGGAAGAAAAGAATAGAGCAGGGTTAGAAGAGAAGGTCAATGGTCCATTACAACCACTGCACCCTCAAGTGCCATATCCGCAAAGGCTAGTTAAGCAGAAAGATGACAAATAATTCAGCAAGTTTTTAGAGGTCTTCAAAAAGTTACAAATCAATATACCTTTTGTCGAAGCATTGGAACAAATGCCAAGCTACGCAAAGTTCATGAAAGGAATATTGTCAAGGAAGAGGAGATTAGATGAGTTTGAAACGGTAGCCTTGACAGAAAAATGCAGTGCAGTGCTTCAACGTAAGTTACCTCCAAAGCTAAAAGATCCAGGTAGCTTCACAATTCCGTGCACCATTGGGAAGATGGAGTTTAACATGTGTTTATGTGATCTGGGGGCAAGTATCAATTTGATGCCATTGTTCAGATTCAACCAATGGGATTACCGGCCCAGACCAACGAACATATCATTACAGTTAGTTGACCGGTCTGTCACATATCCGCGAGGAATTGTTGAAGATGTATTAGTTAAAGTGGATAAGTTCATCTTTCCGGCTGATTTCATCATCCTAGATTTCGAAGAGGACAAGAATATACCAATCATACTAAGAAGACCCTTTTTGGCCACGGGCAGAGCTTTGATAGATGTACAAAAAGGGGAACTCACGATGCGAGTTCAAGATTAAGAGGTCATCATTAATGCCTTCAAGGCCATGAAATTCCCAACGGATGAGGAGGATTATTTTTTCATTGATTGGGTGAATCGGATTCTAGATGATGACATACAGAGTCTAGCAGACTATGAACCTTTGAGGAATATCACGGATAAGAACTCAGATGCAGAGGATGAAGAATTGGATGAATTTGTTCAATATCTGGATACCAACCCTCAATGCATGAGATTTAGACCACCTGCAGAGCCATTGACAATAACTGGAGATGCCACAATAAAGTTAAAACCATCTCTTGAGACACCTCCGAAATTAGAGTTAAAGCCACTTCTGGAACATCTCAGGTATCCATTTTTAAGTTCAGATTCCAAATTACCTGTGATTATTTCTTCGGCACTAACATCTTGCCAGGAAGAAAAATTGCTCCGAGTGCTTAGAGAGTTCAAATCAACTATTGGATGGACCATACCAGATATTAAAGGAATCAACCCTTCGTATTGCATGCACAAGATACTAATGGAAGATGGTAGCAAGCCGACAGTGGAGCAGCAAAGGAGGCTTAATCCAATAATGAAGGAGGTGGTCAAGAAAGAAGTACTAAAATGGCTAGATGCAGGAATAATCTATCCAATCTCAGAAAGCGCGTGGGTAAGTCCAGTACAGTGTGTTCCAAAGAAGGGTGGCATGACCGTTGTGACTAACGAAAATAATGAGCTGATTCCAACAAGAACAGTAACGGGGTGGAGAGTTTGCATGGATTACCGCAAGCTTAACAAGGCTACATGAAAAGATCATTTCCCACTTCCATTTATCGACCAGATGTTGGATAGACTAGTAGGGCATGAGTACTATTGTCTTCTGGATGGTTATTCGGGTTACAATCAAATTATGATAGCTCTGGAAGATCAGGAAAAGACTACTTTCAAATGTCCATATGGTACTTTTGCTTTCAGAAGAATGTCTTTTGGGCTGTGTAATGCTCCAACTACGTTTCAGAGATGTATGATAGCTATATTCTCGGATATGGTGGAACAGAATGTTGAGGTATTTATGGACGACTTCTCAGTCTTTAGAGATTCATTTGACTTATGCATCGAGAATCTAGTTATGGTGTTGAAGAGATGTGTTGAAACAAACTTAGTGCTAAACTGGGAAAAATGCCACTTCATGGTACAAGAAGGAATCATTTTAGGACACAAAGTTTCAAAGACGGGACTTGAGGTGGATAGAGCAAAATTTGAAACTATTGAGCATCTGCCACCACCCACATCAGTAAAAGGAGTTCGCAGTTTTCTGGGACATGCAGGGTTCTACCGCCGGTTCATTAAGGATTTCTCCAAAATCACTAAACCATTATGCAGCTTACTGGAGAAAGATGCAAAATTCAGTTTTGATGACACCTGTGTGGCAGCATTCGAACACTTGAAGAGAAAATTAATTTCAGCACCAGTAATTATTGCACCCGATTGGACTTTACCGTTTAAATTGATGTGTGACGCCAGTGATTACGCCGTAGGGGCCGTATTGGGACAGAGAAAAGAGAAAATATTTCATGTTATTTATTATGCCAGCAAGACCCTAACGGATGCACAATTGAACTATACCACCACAGAAAAAGAGTTATTGGCAGTGGTATATGCTTTTGATAAATTTCGAGCATATCTGATTGGGACAAAAGTGATAGTGTATATGGATCATACGGCGATTCGACATTTAATGGCCAAGAAAGATGCTAAACCGTGGCTGATTAGATGGATCTTACTACTGCAGGAATTTGACTTAGAAATCAAGGACAGAAAGGGAACCAAAAACCAAGTGGCGGACCACTTATCTCGACTCGAGAATCCGGAAAGAGAAGCATAAGACAATGTTATGATCAATGAATCCTTTCCAGATGAGCAGTTGTTTGTGGTAAAAGAGGAAGTGCCATGGTTTGCAGACTTCGCAAATTATCTAGTAAGTAAGACGGTACCTTCTGACCTGGTGGGCTATCAGAAGAAGAAATTTATGCATGATGTCAAATGGTATATATGGGATGAGCCTTACTTGTTTAAACAGTGTTTGGATCAAGTGATAAGAAGGTGTATTCCGTATAGTGAGACAAAGGGAATTTTGCAAAAATGTCACTCTTCGGTGTATGGAGGTCACTATGGTGGAGAACGTACAGTAGCAAGAGTCCTACAAGTAGGGTTTTACTGGCCAACTATCTTCAAGGATGCTTATAGTTTTGTCCAACGATGCGATAGATGTCAGATAGTGGGTAATATATCTAAAAGAAACGAGATGCCATTGAATACCATCCTAGAAGTAGAAATTTTCGATGTTTGGGGCATTAATTTCATGGGACCTTTCGTTTCTTCCTGCGGCAATCTCTATATATTGCTCGCAGTGGATTACATTTCAAAATGGGTGGAGGTTGCGGCTTTGCCGACCAATGATGCCAAGGTAGTCCTCAAGTTTCTACACAAAAGCATTTTTATGAGGTTTGGAACTCCAATGGCTATCATTAGTGACGAAGGCAATCACTTCTGCAACCGGCAATTCACCAACTTGCTAGCTAAGTACGGGGTGCATCATCGCATCGCCACGTCGTATCACCCACAAATAAATGGCCAAGCCGAGGTATCAAACCGAGAAGTCAAAAGAATCCTGGAAAAAGTTGTGAATCCGACTCGCAAGGATTGGTCGTTAAAGTTAGATGATGCTGTATGGGCCTATCGCACCGTATACAAAACACCATTGGGGATGTCACCTTTTCAAATTGTGTATGGCAAAGCTTGTCACCTCCCCATGGAGCTGGAGCATAAGGCTTATTGGGCAATACGGAAACTTAACCTTGATTTAACATCTTCAGGAGAGAAAGGCTACTCCAAATTTCAATGAGCTAGATGAGTTTAGATTACGCATATGAGAATGCAAAGTTATACAAGGAAAAAGTGAAGAGGTGGCACGACCAAGAATAATGGATGTAACGCTCAACCGGACAAAGGGTGTTGCTCTATAACCCGCATTTAGACTCTTCCCTTGAAAACTAAAATCGCGTTGCTCTCGGGTCCATTCACAGTGAAAACAGTTTTTTCGCATGGTGCAATTGAAATATATAACCAATTCCCAGACAAACCCTTCAAGGTGAACGGACAGAGGTTGAAGCATTACTTTGGTAATGAAGTGGAAAGACACAACGTCACCATGATTCTCTCGTCGACATGAGCACCAGAAACAGTCAAGCTAATTGACTATAACTTAGCGCTGGATGGGAGGCAACCCATCAAATTCATCTTTCCAATTCTTTTCAATTTGTTAGTAAATAGTAGTTACACTCATTCTGTTTTTGTGTAATACCTAATCTGTGTTGCACTCATTTTGTCAGAGAGCTTTGGGTTTCACTCATCCAAGCCTCTACTTGAAGTTCAACTCGCACCAGAAGTGCAGTGCATGCATACACGCTGCAGTGTCCCATTATGAAGCAACTCGCGCCCGCGCAAATTACAGAGAGTTGTCTCATCCTCGTGCGCCCGCGCGAGACTAACTATGCAAGGCCACGCAGCCGTGAGCGTCGTCCAGTAAGGAGCTTATTTTTCTTTTAAAAGTCTAATCCATGGTCAACTTGGGTTTTTTACGTGGGTTATTATGAGCATCCTCCTATTCTCCCATAATAAAAAGCCCCTTCCCTATTAATACTCATTTATATCACAACCATCTTCATTGGAGTCAATTTAGGGCTTAGTTGTTGGATTGGGTGTAAGCAAGCTTGGGAATAGTGTCAGTTACAAAACCCTTGCACTCTCTACACAGCAGTGATTATGGGTCCAAAAAGAAGACGTGAACTCTCCATCTCTTCAACCTTTGACTCATCTTCCAGTGATCACAATGAAGATATCACGGAACGAAGAAACTTCTTAAGCCGGGAACCTCATCAAACCTATTATCACCTTCTGAGTAAGTCGTTTATGAAGGAACGAGGCTTTAGACCCACCAAGAAAGATGGACATCTATGGAATATGCTCCGAGAGCGAAACTGGTTTAGCTTGGCTGCAACACCGATGCCTATCCCAATGACGGTTGTCTGAGAGTTCTATGCAAACGTAAAAGAGATGGAGCAACAAGGAATAACGTTTGTTCGACATGTACAAGTAGATTTTCGCCCCTCAGCTATCAGAGCAGTGTATGGAATAACTGCTCCAGCACCATCTAGGTCGGCAAACTGGGTCACGGGTGAGCATTTAACGACAGACTTGGATGTTTTGATTTCGGCATTGTGCATCCCAGGCACTAAGTGGACCTGCAAGGGTCGAAATAAATGAGCCTATCTCGCTTCCAAATTTCTACCTTGAATCGCTATGCCCAAGCATGGCATCTATTTATCTGTGCCAAATTAATTCTGTCCACTCATAAATATGTCGTCACGAAGGAGCAGGCCATCATTTTGTGGGGTATCATCGAAAGGAAGTACATAGATATCGGCCACATCATTCATCAAAACATGCAGCGATATTGGCGGGGAAACATGTCTGGGAGCATTCCACATGCAGTGGCAGCAGCATTACTTTGTATAGAGCAGAGAGTCCCATGGACTGACAGGACAAGACAAAAGTCGAGTCATGACATTACATCAGCCCCAATCGCTAAGCTCCAGGCTTGGACGGGTGGTGAGCCACACCCACGCGGACGTGGCTTCATTCTCCGACTCACCTCACTAGAGCCAACCACACAATCTCCGCCAATCGATGACGCTGGCACATCACCCCGAACACATCCTACCTCCAGTGACCACCATCTCCGACGGTTGGAATGAAAAATCGACACCTTATCTAACAATCTTTGGAGACTCACGCGGGCCTTGGCAGAAGCGTTCACCCAGCAAGGAACCAGGATTATATGGCCCCAGTTCGAGACCACAGAGCCGTATCCACCACCAGATTCACCACCCGAGGAGGGTGGTCATGCCGATCAGTAGGGGAGTTTTCTAGTACCCTTTACCTTCATTCAATGAGGACATTGAACATTTTAAGTTTGGGGGTATTGGTGTACTTGCATAGTAGTTTAGCTGCATTTTATTTTAGCATGTTTAGTTTAATTTTGCATGAATATGTGTTAGTTAAAATTTTGCATGAATATGTGTTAGTTAAATTTTAGCATAAAATTTTTATTTTTTATTCATTGATAGTATGTTTAGTTTAATGTCTCACATAAATTCTTACGTATAAATAGAAATTTTTGCCTAAGCCAATGATGATAGTGAATTGTGAACGATTTCAGAATATGTTGCATAACACAACGTGGATATAATGTTTTACACAATGCGATTCATGTGGCTGTTTATATGCTTTCGGTTTGCACAATTGTGTTTATATTCACTTGTAAGTCTAAGATGTGTGTCCTGCATTGCTCAATAGAACATGTAGATTTAAAATGAGAAACATGAGGAAAGTGTTGTAGATTGTAGAGTCATTGAGGTGCAAATTTTGGGGAAACATGGGTATGCCGTGTATAAAAAACAATATATATATATATGCAATAATGTGACTAGTCTTAATTCGGGGCCCTGGCTACTTGAGTAAGTACACTCGAGGGGATTGTCTCTACACCTAGCGCCCTAAGGTCTTTCATCGTCTGGGAGTCGTTGGTTGAAAGCTCGCTAAAGGGTAGCAGTGTGCCTAATGGATTGAGACATTGCACAGTCATGTGAAAAAAAAAGGAAAAGAGCAAAAGAAAAGAATCAATAGCAATAAACACCACGGGAAAGTGCGAAATCGCCCTCGTGAGTAGTAATAAAGTAATAAACCCGTTGTTGAACCTTAGTTTTCGGTGAGATGTCGAAACAGTCTATGTGCATGAGTATACATGAATCTTGATTTAGAGTATAATTTTCTATGAGAAGCAATGTAGGATACATAATCTTTGCTTGGATTAAGTTTTTGTGAACAACACATACACACACAGCATCTCTATAGCATTCATGAATTATCTGCGTGTATGATGTTATATCTATGGTTTGGTTTGAAATTATGTTCTGGAATCCGGATAGTTCACTGAGGTAATTTGGGCTGAAATTCTGTTATGGTCAAGATTATGTGAGACTAGTTTGCATCATAAAGTAGTTGAATAGTTTTGTAGTTACATTTTCAGTGTTTATGCATATGAATTTCTTGAGGGCAACCAACAGTTCAAGTTTGGGGGTATTTGATAAGTGATATTTTTACTCACTTATTGTATATTAATCCATGCGAAGTGTGCCCACCTTGAGTACATTTCATTGTGTTTTAGTCGCATTTCACGTTATTTTGCATTTCATATACTTAAAACTCCTTTTAGTGAATAAGTACAGAATCGCATGCGTTATTTTGGTGGAAATTGAGGCATCGGTGAGCGTATGTGTGTAGGCTAGTGGAAAGGCGAGGATGTGCACGACATGGGAGTATAATGAGGCATGGAAATCAAGCAAACAAGAGGTTAAGGCATGATCAAACAAGTAGCAAAGCAGCAAAGAAAGCATAAACCGCACTCGTGGATTTGCAGAGACACAAAGCCATGCAGGCATGAAATACAAAATAAGGCAGGCTCATATACCGCATGAAAGTGCGTGGTCGACATAAGGAGCATTCTCGCAAGTCAAACGCCCATGAAGGCAAGGACCACTGGCTACCATGAGAGACCCGACCAAAAGACGCGACGCTGAGGCAAGAGCGCGTGCCGACCGCTGCATTAAGACGTCTGGAGGCACCGAAAGATATCAGTAAGTCTCGCTGATGCGAGATGATATATTTAGAGCTCAGAAGCTGCAAGCGATGTCGATGTCAGTAATTTGTTTTATTTTTAATTAAGCAATTTGATGATGTGTAATTGGTATAAAACGATTCTGACGTGTGTCAGAGAGGGGACTTGACATTATTTTACGTATTTTCATATTAGAATTAAGGTTAACACAGTGGGGGGAGATCCCAACGGAGAATGAAGCCGCAACATTTTATTCTCTTCTTCTTCTTGGAGTTCTTAACCATTGTGGATTTTTATTATTATTGAATGGAATTCTTTGGGGTTTTCATAGTTAATCGTTGATTACTATTCAGCGTTTGGGTTTGATTGTTCTCTATCTCGTACTCTTATTTGCTTGATTATTGATCATGTTTAGTCCTGATCCCATAATGGCTTTTGGTTTCGCCATGAACTAAACTCCATTATGGGATTCTAACGGATTTTAATATGTAGTTTGGTTGCACATCTAAGTGTTAGATTTGTTTTGCATATCATTAGGTTATCTATCATGGTTGGTTTATATGTATGAATGACTGATAATCTTCATGTTAGTATTTGTATGGAATTGGAAATGAACATATGAATATGGATGAAATCATGATAGCATGCGAATATGGGGCTAGAGTAAGTCTTGCATATTTTGTGAAACAGATAGGAATATATTGTTTTACCGTATGAGCTAGAGTAAGGGTTGTGCTTAAAATCAATAGGATTGCAATTGCGCATAGGAATATGGTAATTGTGGTGTTATTGGTGATTACATGGATTCTAACATCTGTAGATGATATGTGAGTTGGTTATAGTGCATTGGAAAATGGTTATAACTCGCTTTTAAGCCCTTGGCTATTTTCCTGTGATATGTAAACACTTCTTGCATGACATATGGCGATTGAATGAAATATTGAATGAAGTTAGGATCCCATTGTTTCCACATCATATTTAATTCGTTTATATTCTTATTTTTAGTTGGTAATTTAATTTATTCAAATCAACAATTTATTCTAAAGTCTCAGCATATAAATTTAGTGAGTGATTAATGCATAGTAGTCTAAGTTAACAACTTTCTCTGTGGGATCGATACTTTACTTACTCTATATTACTTGTTGACCCGTGTATACTTGCATGAGTTAGAGCTCTTTTATAAGAACTATAAAAGAGGCAACATTTCCCCGCTCTTTCTCTTCTTAAAATGGCCACCCCAAGCCCTCTATCTATAGAGGGGGGAGCCGCAGGTGTACCTGAGGCTCCCCGGGTTGCCCCGGGTTTCTCGGGTTACGTCATCTTGCAGTACGTGCACGTAAGCACTGCAATGTCCGATCGAACTTTTAGAATTACAACCCGGGCATCCGACTGAGGTATGTAGGACCTATTGCAGACCGCCGTTGTCGAGAGTTGTACAATGGCATGAGATTAGAGGTTATACGAAGTCATGAAGATAGGACGATGTCCTTCGGTCTTCAAGCTTCAAAATTTATCCGTTACCCCGCACAATAGTCACTCGGGATTGGTTTTCCTTGATTCTTGTGGGACATCGTTGTGTAGAAAGGTGTATATAAAATGTTGAGACAGCGTGATGTGGCTTTAGAGTTGCGAGATGATGCCTTTTCCCCTCACCGGAGTTATCGCCGGTTTGGGATGATAAAGCAGACGTTGCTCAGGGTTATTGCTGAGATTGGACTGCTGCAAGTGTTGAAGGTCCTCAGTGTCAACTCTAAGGTGTGTCTATCCTCCCGGTGTTGTCTCCGGGTTGATACTGGGTATCTCGTTGTGAGCACCGAGATTGAAGCTGGTTGCATTTGAAACAAGCATTTTCAGGGTTATCGCCGAAACTTCCTTCCTTGGGGTGATCACCAAGGTTGGTAGCTATTCCCATGATTGGAACTGAGACTGGATTTCTCCGGTGTGTGTTCCGGTATTGGATCTGCACGCCTCGGGGTTATCTCCGAGGTTGGAATTTTTACTCCCAGTGTGTGTCCTAGGGTTGATGCTGAACTTCCAGTAGTATCAGGAATGAATATGAACTGTCTTCCAGGGTTCCCTCTTGAAAGACGAATTTGTCCTCCTGCAATATCAGTGACAAGTATGGAAAAGGTTTTGAGTGTCTACATATTCCCCTCTTTATCATACTCATACAGTTCAATGCATGGGTAGGATAAAGAATCCTAGACACTTGAAATGCCATAAGACAAATATGATACTATATGTAGCAACATGATGCAAATGTATGATGCATGTGTGCAGGGTTGTTCCCAACATGTCGGGGATGATTGCTGGATCCTTGTGATGTTTATCGAGGATTGACAACTATGACCTGATCAGATGTGTGATCTGAATCTGTTAAGATGTTGATGTTGGAGTTATCACCAAAGTCCTGAAGCCTTGATACAGACTTAATTCTAAAGAGGTACCTCTTATGTAAAGAGATCCGTGGGGATAAAGCTTAGTCCATCTCGAGGATATGTATAACATATTCCATCATCGATCCTCCTTGATGATGGTGACCATTTCTGGTTTGTATCACCGTGGATATGTCAAGATTCTCGCTGGATTTACTACCAACAACATATCTTTGTCGAGTCAGCCTCGACCTTCATTGATTTGTACTTCAACGACGTTTGAACCAACGGATGAAAACCTTGCGTGGTAGACTATTCCAAATTGGTGGTTCTCTCATACTATTGGAGCCCATTCCCGCGCCACTCAATTCATGGGGGATATGGTTTCAGGATCCGTGATGATAACGGATTGGATAGCCTGTATCCGAGATCCGACTCATGTGGCACAGATTGATAGTTTGACCCGGTAACTAGACCATGCACATTTCTTTATCCAAATTTGGGCGTAGATCCCAGTGAGGCGATTCATTTGATCCTTCCACCAAAGGCCGCCCCTCGAACTCCCATATGGTTTTGTTCGGCGAGATCCTCCTCTACATATGCCCCGACATCCCCGCTGATAGAGATCTAGTGACTCAGAGGAGTTACATCGATTAGACAGATTGATGATGTGACATTGACACCATTGTCTTCTTCTGATGTGTATTCTCGTTATATCTTTTGATAGGCATCTGTTAGCTATTGGGTGGTTGTGCCCCATTCTCGCTATATCTTTTGATAGGCCTCTGTTAGTAGTAGGGCGTTTGTGCTCCATTTCCTCATATTTGTAGAGATGTCTTCTTGACGCTTAGTCAGTATTGATCATACCCCTCCATCATTGGTGGCATCAGGTATGCGATCGTGGTATGATAGCATGTCACCATTAGATAGGGTGACCATAGATCATTTGTTGCAGCATACTATGACCCTGTTGATGTTTCAGGTTCCTACAGGATTCGTGGATGGCATGTTTGAGCACTGGGTATCGGAGAGGCAGGTTTTTTAATTTGGGACTCAGGAGTTGACTCCCACTCTGGAGGAGTATGCACGGTTGACAATCTTGCCACTAGACAGACCTTGCGTACATATGGCTTTGGGGGACATGAATCAATGGTTCATGACCCTCACTGGATTGAGGCGTAGGGTGGTGCAGGATGAGCTTACCTCTGGCCACGTTATATCCCAGCGTTTTCTATTTGAAAGATTTGGCTTTGAGGATAGTTATACACAACATTTTGGGGATTTCACCGCACCGGAGGATCATTGGCGTCTAGCCAGGGTTGATGTACTGCTATTGTGCATACTGTCTTATGTCTATATGCCACGGTACATGGATGAGATAGACATTGGAGTCATCATGGCAGTGAGAGCTCTCAGGGAGGGTATTACCATTATACCGATGATTATAGCGAGACTCGAGGTCGACTACATATCGCTTGCGCTTATCCGACAGAGTGTTCACGGCGACTTCTACCATGCTATATGTGTGGTTTATATCACACTTGAGACCGATTAGCACCTTTAGACGGCATGGGTATTGTTTCACCCATGATATAGCCATGTCATACTCCTTTCAGCCATCGGAGTGTACGGACGCTTTGGCTTGGTCTATGTTCTTGGCGAATATCAGTGATCTGTTTAGCATATTACCGTGCTCGGGGCTTAGCTCACCTTACAGCTTTATTACTCATGCTCCGGGCATGGACTATCTCCCTCTAGTTGGCTTGAGGGGCATGACTACCTACCACCCGCTGGCCGTGATGTCGCAGTTTAACTAGTTTCAAGACTTCCATCCTTTCGAGGGGGCGTTGGGTCGCTTGCCCGCTTCTCGCTATCTTTCAAAGAGAGGATCGATCTCGTGTATACGCTTATTGGGATCAGCGTGAGATGGCTGCTTTTTCTGTGAGCCATCCAGGTTGTTCTGGAGAGTATTCCGCATGGATGGAGACAGAGATTGCATCGGTTGCGGTAGTATCCACATTACTGAGTAGTGATTCAGACGATGTAGAGCCTATGGAGGACATTGATTCCTACATCGAGGAGGAGCCATCTACTGGGTTGCCAGTATTTCCTTTAGATTCTCCCAAAGACCAAAGATCGCCGTGATACAACATTCTAAGACAAGATTGAGCGAGTCTCCATCCGATGACCTTCGAGAGAGACTAGGCTAGAGCCTTGATGTCGATCGCCTTGATGGGTGAGACGCACTTTATTAGAGAGATATGATGCATTAGCTCGCAGAGACACCGTTGTTGTCGAGCGGGATGAGGCTAGATCACCCATAGATGCAAAGGATAGTTAAGCGGATAGTGCCATATCTCGCCGGGATGTCGCCAATCACGATATAGTATTGCAAAGACGATCCCTTACCACCGGCATAATCACAGAGATGAGCACTTACATTAATGAGTATATATGGTCACCATGCAGATGGTCGCAGATTTGTTGGGTCGTGTGGATACCCTTATGCAGAGAGACAACAACTTATTCCCTCTTCTTCCGAGAGGGATGCCATGTTGGGCTTGTTAGCTCGCATATATCCCGAGTTGTAGATGGGCTTGTATTTTCCTCGCATGTAAAGCATAGCTATTTTGTCTGTATAATTTATATCAGTGTATATCAAACAAAGATTATATATAGCAGAGAAATATATTTTTGATCACTTCTCTTTCAGATATGTCTGTTGTTTGCTTAATTTTTGCTTGTTTCTTCAGGGCTTGTGATCTTGATGTATTCTGAATTCCTCCTTGGGGGATGGACATTGAGTTATCACTGGATAGTTCAGAATGGATCATTGATCTGTGTGTATCCCTACCATCTTTGGTGTCTTGGGACTGGTTTCGGTATGGATATGTAGAGAGGAGTATGGCTTTCCTCTCTAAGATTGACCGCACCACAGATGGTCGCCAGTACTTCTATTTAGGAGTAGCCTAGTTAATTCCACCTCTTATGGATTGGTGTTACTCTTTGAGGCACAACCGCAGCTTAGATGGTTGCCGGATCTAGTATTTGGGAGGAGTTCGGGTAATTCCATCCCTTTGGTCTGAAGCCAAATGAAATGTAGTGGATTGAAGGATGATCCTAGTACTAGTTGACAAGTTTTTGTGTTTTGGTAGGGGGTGAGACCGCACTATGAATGGTCGCCACGTACTCTATCAAGAGGAGATCAGTCCATGTAGTTCGAACTCAGTGTAAGAGGTTCAACGTCAGATGTGGCAGAATGGTGTTGGAATTTGTTTTTATTTTTGTAAGGAGAAAAGGGTAGAACTGCTTTTGTTGTTTTTTTGTTTATTGCGACCGGACCATGTAACATGGTTGCCTACGCATCGCTATTGAAGAGGAGATCAGTCGTGTAGTTCGCCTCGTATGGCGAGTGGAAAATTGTGATCCCACATGTGCGAGTCGATCATGGGGAGGAGAAAGTTTAATCCTAGTTTGAGGATAAATCAGAGGTATGAGAAGTTTGATCCCATGTATGGGTAGCCAAACTGCAAATGTGAGAGGTTCAATCCGAAGTGGGATGACCTAAGTTGTAGGAAAATAGAGAAGCCAGGTTGCTGGCTTGAAAAGTATGTTTCCCTGAGGGGCAGAGTGTGGAAGAGTTATATGTGGTAAAGGGTTAAAGAACCGGAATGACTGGTGATCTGATGATCCAACACCAGGATGTTTGATTGATGGTCACTTCAGACATAGTACCGTTTCATGGCATCCGAGTTGATGAGTTGTGGAAATTCATCGCCGTCCATTTCTTGCAATCTGAGAGCGCCTCCTGTCAATACTTCCTTGACAACGAATGGGCCTTCCCAGTTAGGAGCGAATTTCCCCTTAGATTGATCTTGGTTGTCAAGGATCTTCTTCAAAACTAAGTTATGTTGTTTAAACTTCCGTAACCGGACTTTTCTGTTGTAGGATTTGGCGATCCTTTGTTGATATAACTGACCATGGAAGATAGCCGCGGTTCGCCTTTCATCTATTAAAGACAATTGGTGATACCTGTCTTTTACCCATTGGTCTTCATCTAGCTGAGCGTCTATCAACACTCTGAGGGATTCCATTTCAACTTCTATAGGGAGCACTACTTCCATCCCATAGGTTAATGCGTAGGGAGTTGCCCCAGTGGAAGTGCGCATTGACGTTCTGTAGGCTAACAGAGTAAGAGGCAATAAGGCAGGCCATTCCTTGTGATTGGCGAACATATTTTGCATGATCTTCTTGATGTTTTTGTTAGCCGCTTCAACAGCACCATTCATCTTCGAACGATAGATGACAGAGTTAAGATGTTTGATGTGGAATTTATCGCATAATTCTTCCATCATTTTGTTGTTGAGGTTCTTAGCATTGTCTCAACACAATCACCTCTGGTTGTCCATATCGACAAATGACATTGTTTCTAATGAAAGCAATGATGACTTCTTTGGTAACCCTGGGGAAGGAGGTTGCTTCTACCCACTTGGTGAAGTAGTCGATCATGGTGAAGATAAATCGATGTCCATTACTGGCTTTAAGCTCAATGGGCCCGATAACGTCTATTTCCCACATTGAGAAGGACCAAGGTGAACTCATAGTGTGGAGTTCCCGTGGAGGGGCGTGTATAGCATTCCCATGAATCTGGCACTGATAGTATCTCCTGATGTGGTCATTGTAATCAGCTTTGAGAGATAGCCAATAATGTCATGTCCTGAGGACTTTCTTGATAAGGAGGGGGCCACAGACTCCACCATGGATTTCATTCATAAGCCTGTGGGCTTGATCTTTGTCTAAACATTTGAGGAGACCTAGTCCTGCATCTCTTTTGTAGAGCGCATCTCCACTCAGGTAGAATTTCATAGCAAGTCGATGGATCCGCCTTTTCTCAGTCGGGTTCGCCTCAGCGGATGTAGATCCATCTCGTAGGTATTCCTTGATATGTTGATACCAAGGATGTTGGATGGGAGGTAGCTCATCCGATACTTCTCCAATGTAATTCCCATAGGCTGGGGCCTTGTGCAGGGAAATTGTGACTCTTGCAAGTGTCCTTGTCGATATACAAATTAAGGAGGCCAAAGTTGCTAACGCGCGCTTCGCAAAGTCATTCAGATTATGAGGAATGTGTAGAAAGGAGATTTCTTCAACTCCAAAACCATCTGTAAAACTTGCCGATGGTAAGGCAAAAATGTAGCTCTTTGGTTTGATAGATTTTGGTGGATTGTCTGATTACCAACTCTAAATCTCCAAAGACAGTTAACCACTGATGCCCATTGAACGGGCAAGTTTTAGCCCCATGAGACAAATTCATACTCAACAGTGTTGTTGGTGCCGATAAACCGCAATTTGACGACGACGGATACTACTCCCAGCATCGGATACTAGAATCGCTTCCAGCCCCGAACCTTCCATATTAATAGCCCATCGAAATACATCTTCCATGCTTGGCGTATCGTCTCGATGGTGTTGTTGAATCGTTATTACTCCCTCATCGGAGAAGTATGTCTCCAAGGGTTTGAAATCCCCTGAAGGTGCAGCGGCCAGTTGATCCGCAATTCCTTGACCTTTGATGGACTTTTGCGTTAGATATACGATGTCAAATTGTTGTAGGATCAACCGCCATCCGGATGCCTTTAATTTTTTTAACACGGGGTTATTGAACACGTGCTTGAGAGGATCCACGCGGGATATGAGATGGGTTGTGTGACCATGGAGGTAATGTTATAACCTCATGGACGCCCATGCTAAGGCACAACAAGTCTTCTCAATCAGAGTGTACTTGTGTTCACCGCCATCAATCTTTTGTTTGAGGTAATAGATAGCTGTTCTTGGCCTCTATCGCCTTTTCTCGTCTCCAAAGATGCAACCCATGGCGCGTTGTCACTTATGGATGTGCACATGAACATGGGAACATCATCCTGGGGTGGTACCAAAATGGGAGCTTTGACTAGCTATTCTTTAATTGTGAGGAAGGCATTTTGGCACTCATCATTCCATTTCATGGAGTAGTTCTTCCTTAACAGCTTGAAGATTGGCTCACAGATTGCTGTGAGTTGAGAGATAAACCTGCTAATGAAGTTGATTCTTCCCAAAAATCCTCGTACTTCCTTCTCTATCTGAGGAATTGGCATTTCCATGATTGCTTGGATTTTGGTAGATCCACTCAATCCTTTGTGGTGGTATTAGAATCCTAGCAACTTGCTCGATTTAACGCCAAAGGCGCATTTGGCCGATTCAACTTCAAGTTGTACTTACACAACCCGTTGAATAGCTTTCTAAGATGGTCTAAGTGGTCTTCCTCCTTCCGGATTTGACGATGATGTCATCCACATAGATCTCGATCTCTTTGTGCATTAAGTCATGGAAGAGAGCCATCATAGCTCATTGGGTAGGTGGCTCCGGATTGATTAGGCCGAATGACAACCGCCTATAGCAAAAGGTTCCCCAAGGCATGATGAAAGCGCTTTTCTCACGATCTTCTTCAAAGAACTATGATCCGATGGTACCCATAAAGTAATCAAAGAAAGGAGTACATGCAGATTGAGCAAGATTGTCAATGAGAATGTGGATAAATGGCACGGAAAGCTATCTTTCAAGCAAGCTTTGTTCAAGTCCCGGTAATCCACGCAGACACGCACCTTCCTCCCGGGTTTAGGTACGGAACAATGTTGAATATCCACTCGTGATATGTGGACACCATGATGATGCCACTTGAAACTGCTTTCACAATTTCTTCTTTCACCTTTAAACTCCACTCGTGTTTCAATCGCCTTGAGCTTTTGCTTGACCGGCTTAAATCCTCTTTAATGGGAAGGCGATGAAGGACAATGTCGCGGACAAACCCACCATGTCTTCATGAGACCATGCAAACACATCCTCGAATTGGGTTAGTAGCGTAACCATGTCATTCCACCGGTTTGGGGGTAAGGTCCGAACCAACTGGATTAACTTAGGGCTTTCTAAGGTTCTAAGATCAAGGAAGTGGTAGGGTCAAGGTTGGGTTTAGGTTTGTCTTTGACCCGTTCTTGAATTTCTGGAGGCACCTCAATGTCCTCATGTATTTCCATCAAGGTCAATTCATCTCTACATCAAAGGTATAATCCTTGTGGAGAAGAGGCACCAGATGTAAAAATACAGCACATCTAAATTCGTGGTCCCGAAACAAAATATGCTTTCACTTAGTATATATTAAAAGGTTTGATCATACAAAGTGTTAACATGTCCTGGCAAAACGACTGCTAATACTGTACAGAAAAGTAAGCAGTTATGATATCTACAGGGCAAAAATAGTTTATGCCTGTTTTACCCTTGTCGACCAATGCAATGAGTGTTGCTCCAATTAGCAAGGGGCAAAGTCCGAGTGGACTACAAATGATGGAGGGATTGTCATTGTCCTCCCTATCCCGAATGATGGCCATTATGTCCGAGCAATCATCGTCTGGGGTGTATCTGTTTGTATGCTCATCATGAATGATGATGTGTATGCCTGACATCATCCGGATGACGTCTTACTTGATTCTTCGTTACTCCTCTTCCACTGCGGGATTTGGAACAAAGACTTCTTTCTCCTTCACCGGTACCGGCTGGGGAAATAACATAGCCATGATACTGGCTGGCACCTTTATAGGAGGTTGTGCGGACTCAGAGTTTGAAGGCGAAGATAAACACCGCGTGCTTGAAGCTGAAGGAATCTGCTGATGCTTGTGAGGATTCATATGACTAGAACTGGCAGAATAACCTAGTCCAGCTGTTCCAGTTTGCTTGGTTAATTGAATTGGGTACTTGATACCTGGCGATCTTTACTCAAATTTTTTGTCCCGATCGATGACCCAATGACATCATTTCTTGAGTAGCCAACATTACCTCAAGCGTAAATCTTGGATTCGTGAAATGGCATTCCAATAGCATGGTATTGGGTATTGCTTACTTCAAGGCATAAAAATCGACCGGTTAACATCTCGCATTGTCATTGATGAATAGCATATCCCCGTGTTGAGGACACTCTAGTTCAAATATTGATCGTGACTAGGTTATTGTTGATAATGTATTTCAACCGTTGATGAAGGGTGGAGGGACCGCCTCGCCATATATGAATCCATGGTCGCCCCAAGAGCGGGTTGTATCCCAAATCTATCTTGAGTAAATGGAAAGATACGCAGAATGTATGGGACCAATTTCGATTGGCAGTTCAATTACTCTGACCGAATTCCGGCGGGCTCCGTTAAAAGCTTTGATGACAGTATGGCTACTCCGAATTCGGTTGAGATTGATATTCATCTTCACCAAGGTAGCGTATGGACATATATTTAGAGATGAGCTTCCATCTATCAAGACTCCAGCTAGCATGTATCCTGAAGACAAGACCGTAATGTGCAACGGCTTGCAATGACCGGTCCCTTCGGGCGGTATGTCATCATCAGTGAAGGATATCACATTGTTGTTAAAAATGTGATCAACCAAGTGTTGAAAGTTTTCCGTATCAACTGATGTCGGTAAGCAGGCTTCTTCCAAAACCTTCAGCAAGATCTTCCTGTGATCCTCGGAAGTTAGGACCAAGTCTAAAATTGAACTTTGGTGTGGAGCTTCTCTTAAGCTTAAAACCACCTTGGCTTCATTATAACCCATAGTGCGGAGGAATTTATCAATCTTCCATGGGTATTTTCCCTTCAATTTGATGGTCAGAGCCTTCATCACCCATCGGGGAAGATATGATGGATTTTTCTTTGACAATCGTAGCGTTGATATGTGAGGTGGATCCTTCACCTTCTCCATAATTCCATGGCACTTTATGTAAGCTAACAATAGGATATTGTGCTCTGCATGGCTAGTTGATTGGCTCGGGAGCGGCCACTTTCAAAGGATTGTTGCTTCCCCTAAGTTGAATTGTTGGTATTGTGAGTGATTTGTTAGTCCCATAAGTCTCAGTGGATATGACTGCTATCAAACCCTTCAACTTAGTAGGACAGGTATTCTCACTCTCACGTAGCACGGTACCATCGTCTGCTAGTTGCAGGACACCGCTGTCAATGAGATTCTGGATAAGGTGGCGGAGTGCCCAGCATTCTTCTGTGCTGTGTCCGCGAGAATGGGAGTGATATTGACATACTCCATTAGAATGCACCGTCCTGAACGGGGATTGATTGGAGGTGGAAGGGAAGTGATTCTTCCTTCATTGATTAGCATTTGAAGGATTTCCTCCATAGGTTGGCCCAGATATGTGAATTCCCTTTTGTTGGCAAAATCCTGACGGGCTTTGGCATTCGCTCTCTTTATCACTTTGTCTTCCAGCATTTCATTTTCTGTTGGTGACGAGAGTATATTTGTGACAAGAGTGAGGAGACTAGCATGCTCCTGGCTGACTAACTGGCGTGTCACTTGATGTTGATAGCTCACCAGTTCTGCCAATTGCTCAATTTTCTTGCATAGAGCTTTTATCTTACGTTCCATTCCGAACTGGAACTTGGCATAATCCCACTTGTCAACACCGTCTTTGGGGGTCTGGGACAATTCGTAGTTGATATTGGAACTCTATCCATTGCTCCAATTGATCATGTTGACCTCTTCTTCTTTATATTGAGGAAGAGGGTTTTCTTGAACGTGAGGCTGATCTGGTTTGGTGACCACGATCTCACCGTTGTCTATCAGGTCTTGGATCTTGTGTTTCAAGGCCCAACAATCTTGAGTATCATGTCCAGGTGCCCCAGCATGATAAGCACATTTCCGAGTAGCAATGAAACCCCGTCCATTAGGGCTGGCTGGTGGAAGAAGATGCATAATTTTCTTCTGCGTTGTCAGAAGAATGAGAATATTCTCGAGTGTGTCCCCTAAAACTGTGCTTGAAAGGGAGTGTAGTTTTTCCTTTGAATAGGCATGTTCTGATTGCCTTTTTGACCCTGCAGTATTAGGAAAACATCTTCCTCTTTCTTTTTATGGACCCTCCGGGGGTTGTTTCCATAATTTCTAGATTGGATGTGATTAGCAACAGCTTTAAGGGCAGCAAGGTCTTGAATTTTTCCGAACTTCAATCCCATCTCCCCATGTTTGACCATTTCAGAAAATGGTTTGCCGATTCCGGGTAAAACTCTTTCATAGAAAGGAGCTTCTTGTATGTCTATGAAAGTCATGACCATCTCTCGATTCTCACCATGGAAGGAATAACTTGGGCGCCCAAAGCGCCTCCACCTTTGAGCATACTCTCTGAAAAACTCGTTAGACTGTTTCTTGATCTTGGTAATTTGATACCGATCAGGAGCCATCTGAGACTGAAAGTTGTATTGAGTGAGGAAGGCGTGTGCTAGCTCTTCCCAGCTATGGATTTTTGAACTGTCTAATCTTGTGTACCACGAACGGGCTTCTCCAGTCAGACTTTTCTGGAACAGCTGCATTCCGAGCTTCTCGTCCTCTGCATAAGATTCGAGTTCTCCGATAAACACCTTCAAATGTGTGTAAGGATCTCCTAACCCGTCATATTTTTCAAAGTCATGAGTTTTAAACTTTTCTGGATAATGAACACCAGGGAAAATGCAAAGGTCAGCATATGAAACACTTCCGTGTGTTCCAATTCCTTTGATAGCACGAAGGGTCTCTTCCATTTGGATGACTTTCTTTTTGATGTCACCGGTGTCTGGGTCTCCTGTGAGATGGGTGGCATCATGAATTTTGTTGGTCATATCCAACTGCAGTTCAGGTATTGTAATGACCTAGTTTCCCCAGGTAGAGAGGATTCAAAGATGTACGGGTATCTTTGGACCTCGAGTAGATCGTGCGCTGCGATTAGTGAGTAAACGACCAAATCAGAATTTGTTTGCTTAACCCGTCAATTCCTTGTGAGAAATTGGATTAAGGTCATGCGGTCCGATGATGACATGATTGATCGCAAGTTTGCAACCTTTTGGATTTTTTGACTGGGTAGTGGGTCCGATTGGTTCCCTCGCGAAAGACTTGCATAGTTTAGTCTTTAGGGAATGTATAAAATTAACATGCTATGTGATGTTTCCACTTTAGAAATTTTATCCTGCAACACGGATGTCAGTTGTTTGTAATACAAGATAGCATGTTAAATTAAATATGTATGTGCACACATTTCTTCATATTTCTCATTACATGGAGATAGATAAGGAATGAAATTACAAGTAATTGTGTTTACAAGTAATTAAAATGAGAAAGTATAAAGAGACTTTCCTCCGTTTTAGGTTTATCAGAGGCTAACCTATCTTAGGTTACTCTCGCGGCTTTTTGGCATGAAGTTTTCCAAATCATCGCAATTTACTCAACGGGAAATTAATCCGGTCTTTCAACTGGAGCGAATTTGGGTGGTGCTTGTTGCCTCTTTTTTAGTCTTAACAAAAGAGCTCTAACTCATGCAAGCATACATGCGTCAACAAGTAATACAGAGCAAGTACAGTATCGATCCCACAGAGAAAGTTGTTTAACTTAAACTACTATTCATTAATTAATTCACTATATTTATATGCTCAAACTATTGATGAAACTTGGTTTGTTCTCGAATTGCAAATAACAACTAAAACAATAATAACAGTGGAATAAATGATATTGGAACTAATGGGATCCTAACTTCATTTAATACTTCATCTAATCGCCACTATAATGCATGACTTGTTCACATATCACAAGAAAGTAGCCAAGAGCACTAAAAGAGTATTAGCCATTTTCAATGCACTAAGACCTACTTACACAAAGATCCACGTAGATGATAGACTTCTATGTAATCATCAATATAACCAAAATCACTATATGTCTATTTGAAATTGCAACTATATTGACTTTAAGTTCAAGCCCTTATCCTAACTTATACGGTGAAACAGTACATGTCTATCTGGTTCACGAAATACATAAGCCATATAACACAGCCCTATATATGTATACTATCATGATTACGGTCCATATTTGCATGTTCATTGTCAATTCCATACAAATACTGAAACGAATGGTGAACAAGCATTCATACATGCAAAACAATCATGATAGACATCCCATATGATATGCAAAATAAACCAGCATTTAAGCATGCAATCAAACTACATATTAAAATCCGTTAGAATCCCATAATGGAGTTTAGTTCATGACTGAACCAAAAGCCATTATGGGATCAAATCTAAACATGGTCAATAAACGACAATTGAAAGATGAAAGATAAAACTATCAAACCCAATTGCTGAATATAAATCAATATTCAGATCCTCATAAGAATCCAGCAAAACTAATATTAATAATCCACTCTAGTAGAAAATCCCAAGCAGGAGTAAAAAAGTAGAGTTGTGGCCTCCTCCTACGTTGGAATCTCTCCCAGAGAGTAAACCCAAATTCCAATGTAAAGATACGTGAAAAACGTAATAAAATGTCAAGTGATACCCCTGACACCAGTCAGGAATCGTTTTAAATCAATTATAACCCTTAAAATTTGGAAATAAGATAAAACAAGTCAAGAGACTTTAGGCCTCAGCTAAGGCCGCAAGCCCTCCCAAACTGATATGATCGCGTCATGAGACTTGCAATAAGTTTGTTTGTTTGGTTCCTCGCATGCACGGCGCTGCGTGCTCCCTAGGCTTGTCCTTCTCGCGGCCACGCAACTTGCATTAGGTTCCAAGGTTTGGCGGGGTAATCAATGCGCCAGGCTCAAGGTTTTTTCCATCGCCAGCGCACATGGTTTGTAATCCGCAAATCCTGCTTTCTTGTTCGATTCTATCATGCTATCGTTGTTCCTACTTGTTCACCATGCTTAATCTCCTTGCTCCATTTAGCCTTCATGCCATGCATATCCCATCTTTTGCCTCGTCTCAAGAATCCATTAGCCTTGTGCTCAATAACACCACCAAAATAGGCCAATTCCTGCACTTATTCACCAAAAGGAGTTTTAAGTATGCGAAATGCAAATTATCATGAAATGCAGCTAAAACCTACTAAAATGTACTTGAGATGGGCATAGTTCGCATGAATTGGTACTCCATAAGTAGGTGAAAATCCTACTTATCAAATACCCCCAAACTTGAACCATTGCTTGCCCTCAAGCAATACATACTAATAAGCAATAAAAATGCAACTATATGACTATGCAACTAATTCTCACATTGTCCCAACAATCATAGAAATTCAGTCCAATTTGCCTCAGTGAATTCTTTCTAGATTCGAGAATACAGATTCAAATCAAACTGCAGGCATAATGTCATATACTCATATAATTCAAAAATGCTATACAGATGTTGTGTGTGTGTGTTGTGTTCGCCCAATACTTGATTTAGGTGTAGAATGCTCATGCTCAAACCAGAAAAATTATAGCTTAAATCAAGACTTATGTATATATATGCGACTCGGACTATTCCAAAATCTTAAAATAAACTAAGGTTCAATAATGGGCTTAACTGCTTTATTCTACTCACGAGGGTGACTTTCACATTTTCCCGCAGTGTTTATTGCTATTAAATTTTTTTTTCTCTTTTCTTTTCTTTTCTTTCTTCATGACTGTGCAATGTCTTATTCCATTAGGCACACTGCTACCCCTTAGTGAGCTTTCGACCAACGACTCCCAGACCATGAAAGACCTTAGGGCGCTAGGTGTAGAGACAATCCCCTCATGCATTTCTACTCAAGTAGCTGTATTCCCCAAATAAGACTAGCCATGTTATGTCTACTTTTCTTTCTTTTTCTTTTTTTTTCTTTTTTTTTTATACACAGATACCCATGTTTTCCCAAAGTTTAAAAATCGATGTTTTATACAGTCTAAAAGTCACTTTTCACATATTTCTCTTTTTAACACTACATTTTTCTATCGAGGAAGGCACAACGTACTTCTTATACCTACAAGTGCTTGTGAACACATTTGTGCAAACCAAGAGTATTTAAACAGCATTATGAATTTCATTGTATAAAACGTTATATCTCAGCTCATGTTATCAACAATATTCAGAAATCATTTAAAAACTTCACTCTCATCATTTGCTAGACAAAAATTTTTATACGGCAAGAACTGTGAAGTATGCAATTATAACATGCAACGATATGCTAAAATGTAATCTAAACATGCAATAAAAATTAACTAATCATGCAAAACTATATGCAAAACTAAAAATACTAACTACTACCCAATACCCCCAAACTTAAAATATTCAATGTCCCAATTGAATGAAGGTAAAGGGTACGAAACTCCCTAATTATTTGGTGGTGCCACCCTCCTGGGTGGTGAATCCGGGTGGATATGGTGTTGCGGCTCCAAATCGAGGCCATTCTTGTGTTGTTCCTTGTTACATGCAAACGCTTGACTAAAGCCCTCAGAGTCCCGTCATGAAATGTGCCCAAATTATCATACATGGCATCAACCTCAAGCTCCAACCTTTGGAGTCAGTGATCGCCATAGTGGCATCGCAAGCGTGTGATGACGCCCGCCTCGTCTGCTTATGGGGCTAATTATAGTGGCTCTGGAAAAATGGTCTGAAGGATGAATCCTAGTCTGCGTGGGTGTCGTACACCCCCTGTCCACTCCTTGAAATTTGCAATAGCTGCATGAGTGATTGCATGGTTTGGGTACTGCAGCTGCTCATTATGTCATTGGACTCCTTGTTGAGTACAGAGCATGGCTACCACCAATGCATGCGGAATAGTCCCATTTCTATTCCCACGCATATAACTCAGCATGTTTCTATGGATTAAAAGGCCGACATCAATGTACTTTCCTTTAATGATTCCCCACAAAATAATCGCACGCTCAGTGGTTATGGCATTATAATGAGCTGACAGAACTAGCTTGGCACAAATAAACAGGTTCTAGGCATGGGCATATCGATTCAATACTGACGATGGAAACAATTTTGGTTCAGGTTGTTCTCGCCTTATATACTTCCATTTGGTGCCCAAATACACAAATCAATAATCACAATCATGAGATCCGGCTCTAAATAGTCGCTTTCTAACCAATTGTCGAGACCCGGTGGGTGGTGCATCATATATGTTGAATATTTCTCGATCGCAGTATGATGAAAATTCACCGCTCGCTTTCGAACTATCGTTATACCTCTTGTTATCAACTCCGCGGCATTAGCATAAAATTCTTTAACAATCCCCATGGGGATAGGCATAGGAGATGCAGTTAAGCCAACCCAGTCTCGTTCGCGTATCATATGCCATAGTTGGCCATCCTTCTTCGCAGGTAGAAGTCCCCGTTCCTTCACAAAAGATTTGGCCACACTCGGATGAAGAGGAGAGTGAGATTGCACGTGCTCGTTTTGGGCCCATGTGGGGATGATAGAGAGAATGTGGAGGAATTGTTGATGATTGTTCCCCCAAACTTATTGCTACACAACCCAAGTAGAACCCTAAACTTATGCCAGGAACGTGATGTGTGGGTCGAAACTTTAATGAGAGTTGATCAGCCTTATGAATATTGGAGACAGAATAATACGCTGCTGTTATATTAGAGGGAAGACCCAATCAGACTACAACTCGGATTTTGGACATATAAAAAAATTTTCCACGTCATGAAGACGCAGCACCGCTGTTCTTATAATGTATTTCAGCGCTAAAAGCGCCGAGTGGCTATAATGGTCTCGATTCATGCAGCGCAGGCGCTGATTGTATGATGTGTGCTTCACGCGACCACGCGATCCTCAGATTCTCGCCTCACAGATATAATTGTAGGTGCGGCAAGATAGAAAAATGTGTGCTCTCCATCGCACCCGCAATTCATCAATAGACATTATCAAAACCGGTTTACTACATAAACATGAATGTCTATCAGATATCCTCATTTTATATAATGCATATACACGCCCCTATACTATCGCCTATTATGTTAATGTGGTAACTTAGGTTGAAATAACTTAACGAAATAAACAAAGAGTGAAAGATAGATTTTAGAGAAGAAAAATAATGGGTCAGCCTCCCATCCAAATAGCTAAGTTATAGTCAATTAGCTTGACTGCTCTCGATGTTCATGTTGAAGAAAGAATTGAGGTGACTTCCTCAATCTGCTCACCTCACCACCAAAGTAATGTTTTAAGCGTTGTCCATTCACCTTAAAAGGCTTGTTTAGTGATGTATCGAATATTTCGATCAGACCATGCGAAAAAAAACAGCTTTCATCGCTGAATGGTCCCGACCACCTCGATTTCAAATTTTCCAGAAAAAGTTTCACCGAGTAATAAAGAAAAACCCTTTGTCCCGGGTTCAAATGCTCTCAATGATTTTTTGATCATGACATTTCTTCACCTTCTCCTTATAAAGCTTCAATTCTCGTATGCTCATGCTCAATTCATCCAACTCATCGAGTTGGTATAAGCGTTTCTCCCCGACAGCTGTTAAATCAAAATTTAGCTTTTGAATGGCCCAATATGCTTTATGCTCTAGCTCCATGGGAAGGTGGCATGCTTTTCTATATACGAGCTAAAAAGGGGACATACCTAATGGTGTTTTAGACGCTATCCTATAAGCCTATACTGCATCATCTAACTTCAATGACCAATCCTTCCTCAGGATTCACAACTTTCTCAAGATTCTTTTGACTTCCGATTTGACACTTCACCGCCATTCGCTTCAGGGTGATATGTCAGTAGCAATGTGATGATTCACCCCATATTTAGCCAACAAAGTCAGAATCGCTCAAGGTAAAAGTGACCGCCACAATGATGATAGCCCTTGGAGTCCCAAACCTCGTGAAGATACTTCTATATAAAAATCTAAGGACATTCTTGGCATCATTTGTCGGAAGAGCTGCCACTTCTACCCATTTCGAGACATAGTCTACAGCAAGCAGAATGTAGAGATTTCCGCAAGAAGAAATGAAAGGCCCCATGAAATCAATTCCCCATACATAAAAAATTTTGACTTCCAAGATTGTATTCAATGGCATTTCATTCCTTTTAGAGATGTTCCCCACTCGCTGACATCTATCACACCGCTGGAAAAAATTGTACGCATCCTTGAAAATTGTCGGCCAGTAGAATCCTACTTGTAGTATTCTCGCCGTTGTTCTTTCACCACCATAGTGTCCACCATACATAGTAGAGTGACAATCCTGCAGAATCCCCTCGGTCTCGCTATATGGAACACACCTTCGTATAACTTGATCAGAACATTGTTTGAACAAATAAGGCGCATCCCATATATACCATTTGACATCATGCAGAAATTTCTTCTTTTGATAACCCACCAAATCTGAAGGTAGCATCTTACATACCAAATAGTTTGCATAATCTGCAAACCATGGCACTTCCCTTTCACCACAAACAACCTGCTCATCCGGAAAAGATTCATTGATTAAAACCTTGTCATCTCTGCTTCCTTTTCGGATGCTCAAGTCGAGATAAGTGGTCCGCCACTTGGTTTTCAGTTCCCTTCCTGTCCTTGATTTCCAAATCAAATTCCTACAGTAATAAAATCCATCTGATCAACCGAGGCTTTGCATCCTTTTTTGCCATTAAATGTCGAATAGCAGCGTGATCCGTATACACTATCACCTTTGTGCCGATCAAATATGCTCGAAATTTATCAAAGGCGTGCACTACTGCTAATAATTCTTTCTCCGTGGTGGTGTAGTTCAACTGTGCGTCTGTAAGGGTCTTGCTGGCATAGTAAATAACATGAAACATCTTCTCTTTCCTCTGTCCCAAAGAAGCCCCTACACACGTAATCACCGCATCACACATCACTCAAATGGCAATTCCCAACTGCGCAAAGAATAATTGGTGTTGATGTTAATTTCCCTTTCAGATGCTCAAATGCCGACACGCAAGCTTCATCAAAGATAAAATGTGCATCCTTCTCCAATAAACTGCATAGTGGTCTAGTTATCTTGGAGAAGTCTTTGATAAATCATGCAGAAAACTCGCATGGCCCGTAAAGTCATGAACAACACCTTTACCAAGTAGGTGGTGGCAATTTCTCTATAGTTTCCAACTATGCCCTATCTACCTCGAGTCCCTTCTTCGATACTTTGTGTCCAAGTATGATTCCTTCCTTTACCATAAAATGTCATTTTTCCCAGTTCAGTACCAGATTTGTTTCAACACATCGCTTCAAAACCATCACCAAATTCTCGAGGCATAGATCAAACGAGTCCCTGAAAACTGAGAAGTCATCCATAAATACTTCCACATTCTGCTCTACCATATCTGAAAATATAGCCATCATACATCTCTGAAAAGTGGCTGGAGCGTTGCACAACCCAAAAGACATCCTTTTGAAGGTAAATGTGTCGTATGGACATGTGAAAGTTGTCTTTTCTTGGTCTTCTAGAGCTATCATTATTTGATTATAGCCCGAATATCCGTCCAGTAGGCAATAGTACTCATGACCTGCTAATCTGTTCAACATCTGATCAATGAATGGTAGTGGAAAATGATCTTTCCTTGTAGCTTTATTGAGCCTGCAGTAGTCCATGCAAACTCTCCACCCTGTCACTGTTCGTGTTGGAATCAACTCGTTGTTCTCATTAACCACTACTGTCATGCCACCCTTTTTCGGTACACACTGCACTGGGCTCATCCATGAGCTATCTAAGATTGGATAGATTATTCCCGCATCCAACCATTTTAGCACCTCTTTCTTAACCACTTCTTTCATTATCGGATTAAGTCTCCTTTTTTGCTCAACTGATGGTTTACTTTCATCTTCCATCAGGATTTTATGCATTCAAAATGAAGGGCTGATCCCTTTGATATCCGCTATGGTCCATCCAATCGCTGATTTGAACTCTCGAAGCACTCGTAGCAGTTTTTCTTCCTGAAAGGATGTTAATGCAGAAGAAATAATCACAAGTAGCTTCGAATCTGTATTTAAAAATGCGTACCTAAGATGATCTGGAAGTGGTTTTAATTCAAGTTCTGGAGGTGTCTCCAGAGATGGCTTTAATTTTACTTGAGGTTTCTCCCCGCTTTTGTCAACGGCCAACAGTATCCCGAATTTCCGACTTGTGGAGTGGTATCCAGATATTGCACAAGTTCCTCAAGTTCCTAATCCTCCAAATCAATTTTTTTCAGAATTACACTCCTCAAAGGTTTGTCATCCACCCGACTTTTTACTTCATCATTTATGACCGCTCCCACCAAATCAACCAAGAAACATTCCTCTTCATCTCATTGAAACTTCATAGCTTTGAAGACATTAAAGGTGACCTCTTGATCATGAACACGCATAGTGAGTTCCCCTTTCGCACATCTATCGAGTTTTCCTCCTGCAAGAATGGTCTTCCCAATATGATTGGTATATTTTTGTCTTCCTCGTAGTCTAGGATAATGAAGTCAGCCGGAAAAATAAATTTATCTACCTTAACCAACACATCTTCAACAATTCCTCGTGGATACTGTAGACACTCGAAATTTTCTGTACTACTGTCACTAACATTGCAGGAGGACAGATTCGTCTTTTAAGAGGGAACCCAAAAAGACAATCCAAATCCATACCGGATACTACCGGAAGTTCAGCACCAACCCTGGATCGCAATCTGGGAGTAACAAATCCAACCTCGGAGATAACCCCGAGGCCTGCAGATACGATACCGGAACACACCGGAGAAGACCGATTAATCTCGGAGACAACCTCGAGGTATCCAGTCTTAGTCCCAACCATGGGAATAGCCACCAACCTTAGTGATAACCCCAAGGAATGCAGTTTCGGCGATAACCCCTGAAATGCTTGTTTCAAATACAACCAAATTTCAATATCTAAGCGCTCACAACGATATACACCGCACCAACCCTAATAACATCAGAAGACAGTACACACCTCAAAGGTGATAATGAGGACCTTCAACAATTGCGGCAGCCCAATCTCAAATAAGTCGACTAACGTCTCGCTTATCGTTGAATTTCAATCCGACGTTAACACCGGTGAGGGGCAACATCGCCATCTCGTTAACACGATGCCATATCACGTCGTCTTAACATCTCTACGCAACGATGTCTCACAAGACTAACCAATCCCGAGTGACTATCAGTGCGGTAACGGATGAAAGTTAAAGCTCAAGACCGGAGGGCATCGTCCCCATCTTCAATGACTTCGCATAAAACTCTAATCCCATGTCATCGTATAACTCTCGATAAATCTAAGCGTCCGAAATAGGTCTTGTATACCTCAAACGGATGCCCGAATTGCACTTCTAAAAGTTCGAGAGGACATTACAAAGGCTCGAGTGCACGATTTTGAGACGACCCAACCCGAAAAACCCGGGCCACCCGGGTTGCTCTCTCCGTACACTACTACGAGTCACAGTACACTCATGCTTAAAATGCCTATAAATAGAGGGCTTGGGGTGCTAATTTTCCAAGAGAAAAAGGCGAGGACGCCCTGCCCAATTTGTTCTGCATTCACCCCATGCAGTGTAGTTTCCCCTTTTACACACCTGTGAGCTCATATATAGCCCTTTTGTACCTACAATAGTCAGTGTTTACCCACTCTAAAGATATAGAAGTCTTCTTTAGCAGTCAGTTGTACCTTCTTACACACTTTAGAGTCTTTCTCTTCATCTTTGCACACACCCTTCTATACATTGAGAGTCGTGTTGCTTGCTTTTGCCCTACTTCTATCCGTGGTTTCATTTCATCTCTAATATATATATATATATATATATATATATATATATATATATATATATATATATATTGACTAACATTACCGAAGTTATGCCTCGATTGAGCCAAGACTTGATTTAGAGCGTTTATAGCTTTAATATATATATATTTACATTTATATATATTAATCGTGTGTCGAACTTTGTTCGATGAGCCTGACTTCTGATGCTGTGCCTTTATTGCTTTTAATATATATATATATATATATACTTATATATATGAACTGTGGTCGCTCTGCTTACGATGAGCCTGATTTTACATCCGCATTGCGTTTATTCTCTTTATATATATATATATATACTTATATATATGAACTGTGGTCGAACTTTGTTCGATGAGCCTAGATTTTACATCCGGTGCATTTATTGCTTATATATATATATATATATATATATATATATATATATATATATATTCGTCCTGCCTCGAGTTTTCTTCGTGGCGCTTAATCTCTTTACTGACTTTATTTACATTCTGTCCGCCTGGGAGTTTCCTTCGTAGTGGCGGTTGATCGTATTTACTGCCTTTATTTACGTTTTTCACTTTGGAGTTTCCTCCGTATGTTAATAGCTTTTAACAACTTTATTTATATTTCGATCCCCCATGGAGGTGCTTCGTGGTTGGTGATCCTGTTATATATATATATATATTTATAGCTTTTATATATATATACATTTACTTTTTCATACAAATTACGGTATTTTGTGCGCCTTAGGAATCATGTGATCAAAGATTCACAAATTGGATCTAGATTCGCCTCATGATGGACATTTTCAAATTGTGAGCAAACATGTAAATTATTCTCAGGTGTTTGAATTTCCTCGGATGGTTTTCATACCCACGGGAAATCGGCATTATTATGTACATTATTTTCATACGGATGCCTCGATTCGTCAAATAAAATCAATCAAGCCGAGCACTTAATAAAATGGGAGTGTAAAAGGTCTCAAATACTATTGAGCATCATGGTTTGAAAAACCTCTTTATAAAACATCATTGCTATATCTTGCTAAAAATTAAATTTTACATAAATTCAAACCCCACAGATATATAGGTTCGAACGAGGCCTCACACCGCTTCCAAATAAACAAAGACATCAACCCACACACACACACACATTCAGATATAATAGTTTCTTGAAAAGAGGCGATCACCGTAGTAACACGGATGTCTGGGGTGTGCTAACACCTTCCCCGCATAACCAAGTCCCCTGACCCTAAACGAATCTCTGCTTTCACCGACCAGTATAGCAAAGGTCACATCACTAGGTCAATGTGCAAGCCTTTTCTGCTTATGTTGGTACAACCATTTAAAAACCAAATCGGTGACTCTTAATACCCATCGTCGACATTATACATGTTTGGGACCTTTTTCACTTGTTTTTTCAAACAAATCTCACCTAAAATGAGAACACCAAAGAACAAGTAATAGAAAGGGACATCCAAAAATCCCGACGTCGACAGGTGGCGACTCTGCTGGGGACTCCAGTAAGAGGACTTAAGCCGCTATTACAATCTTTCCAAAAATGTTATCTGCTTATGTGTGGATGTTGAATTTACATTTGATGAATGTGTACGAATGCATTTCCTTATTGCACTTAGTGCTTTGCACCATAACTGCTTGTGATGCTAGTGCTTCGCACCATAAACTGCTTGTGATATTAGTGCTTCGCACCATATTTGCTTGTGATATTAGTGCTTTGCACATGTCATCATTTTCATACGGTGAGTAGCGATGTATGTGAATGTATGTTGTGTGGTCCCTCCACCAGAGGCTATTCCGCTTGTTTGATTATCGGACTCGTGAGAAGACTAATTCTCCGAGGCTCGTGAAAGGCACCACCCAAATTCGCTTCTAGTTGAAAGACCAGATTAACTTCCCGCCAAGTAGATTGCGATGATTTGGGAACCTTCATGCCAAAAAGCCATGAGAGTAACCTAAGATAGGTCACCTCTAATAAATCCAAAACGAGGAAAGTCTCTTCATGCTCTCATTTATAAAATTGCTTGTAATTACATTCCATATCTATCTCCATGTAATGACAAATATGAAGAAATGTGTACACATACATATTTTAATTAAACATGCTACAAACAGCTGACATCCATTTTGCAGGATAAAAAATTCCTAAAATGGACTAAACTATGCAAGTCTTTCGCAGGGAATCAATCGGACCTACTACCCTTTCAAAGTCCAAAAAGGCAACAGGCCTACAGTCAATCATGTCGTCATCCGACTAGACTGAACTTAATCCAGTTTCTCGTAAAGAATTCGACGGATTAAGAAAACAAATTACATATTTGGCTATTCTACTCAAAGAATTACACCAGTCTAATCAGGGTCAGAAAATACCCGTACATGCTGAATCCTCCACACAAGGAGGAATCCTGGTCATTACCATACATGAACTACAGTTGGATACGACCAATAAAACTCATGATGTTGCCCATCCCACTGGAGATCCAGACACTGGTGACATCAAAAAGAAAATCCTCCAAATGAAAGAGACCCTTCGCGCTATCAAAGGAATTGGAACACATAGGAGTGTTTCATATGTTGATCTGTGTATTTTTCCTTGTGTTCATTATCCAGAAAAATTTAAAACTCCTAACTTTGAAAAATATGACGGGTTAGGAGATCCTTACACACATTGAAAAGTGTTTATTGGAGAACTTGGATCTTATGCAGAGGACGAAAAGCTCAGAATGCAATCATTCCAAAAGAGTCTAACTGGAGAAGCCCGTTCATGCTACACAAGATTAGACAACTCCAAAATCCATAGCTGGGAAAAGCTAGCACATGATTTCCTCACTCAATACAGCTTTCAAACTCAGATGGCTCCTGATCGGTATCAAATTACCAAGATCAAGAAACAGTCTAACGAGTCTTTCAGAGAGTATGCTCAGAGGTGGAGATGTCTGGCTGCCCAAGTTAGTCCTTCCATGATAGAATCAGAGATGGTCATGACTTTCATAGACATACAAGAAGCTCCCTTCTATGAGAGAGTTTTAGCCGGCATCGGCAAACCGTTTTCTGAAATGGTCAAACATGGGGAGATGGCTGAAATGGGATTGAAATCTGGAAAGATTCAAGACCTAGTCAAGCTCAAAGTCATTTGATCACATCCAACTGGAAATTATGGGAACAACCCTGAGGGTCCATAAAAGAAAGAAGAAGATGTTTCCACGATACTACAGGGCAAAAAGCAATCGTAACATGCCTATTCAAAGGAGAAACTATACTCCCTTTCAAGCACAAATCAGAAACCCTCCAATACAAAAAGGTGGAGAAGTCAAACGCCTCGAGTGTTTACAACCTTAGGGGATACCCTCGAGAACATTTTAAATCTTCCGACAACACGAAGAAAATTACACATCTTCTTCCACCACCAAATTTCTAATGGACGGGGGTTTCAATGTCGCTTTCGAAATGTGCTTATCATGTTGGGGCACCGGACATGATACTCAAGGATTGTTGGGCCTTGAAACACAAGATCCAGGACCTGATAGACAACGGGGAGATCGTGGTCACCAAACCAGATCAGCCTAATGTTCAAGACAACCCTCTTCCTCAACACAAAGAAGAAGAGGTCAACATGATCAATTGGAGCAATGGACAGAGTTCCAATTTTAGCTATGAATCTTCCCAGACCCTCAAAGACGGTGATGACAGATGGGATTATTCCAAGTTCCAATTCACAATGGAACGAAAGATGAAAGCTCTCTACAAACAAATTGAGCAATTGGTGGAACTGGTGACTTATCAGCATCAAGTGACACGTCAGTTAATCAGCCAGGAGCATGCCAGTCTCCTACCTATTGTCATGAATATTTCCTTGTCATGTTCAGAAAATGAAATGCTGGAAGACAAAGTGACAAAGAGAACAAATGCCAAAGCCCGTCGGGATTTTGCCAACAAAAGGGAATTCGCCTATCTGGGCCAACCTATGGAGGAAATTCTTCATATGTTAATCAATGAGGGAAGGATCAGTTCCCTTCTACCTCCAATCAACCCCTCGTCGGACAAGACAACTCGATGGAGTATGTCAATATCACTCCAGCCTCTCATGGCCATAGCACGTAAGAATGTCAAGGCACTCCGCCACCTTATTCAAAATCTAATCGACAATGGTGTCCTCAAGCTTAGCGGACGACGATATCGTGTTACGTGCAAGTGAGAATGCAAGCCCTACTAAGTGGAAAAGTGTGGTAGCCATCATATCCACTTTGGCCGATGGGATTAATACATTACTCACAACGCCAACAATTCAACTCAAGGGAGGTAACAATCCTTTGAAAGTGGCCGCCCCCAGCCAATCAACTTGTCGTGCAGCAGAGCACAATATCCTATTGTTAGATTAAGCAAAGTTCCATGGAATTATGGAGAGGTGAAGGATCCACCTCACATACAACCGCTATAAAGATGTCGAAGGAAAATCCACCGATCTTCCCCAACGGATGATGAAGTTTACCACCAAATCAAAGTGGAAAATACCCATGGAAAAGAATGAAAAATTCCTCCGTACTATGGGTCATAATGAAGCTACGGTGGTCTTAAGCTTGAAAGAAGGTCCACAACAAATATCAATTTTGACTTGGTCCTAACTTCCGAGAATCACCTAAGTTCTTGTTAAAGGTTTTAGAAGAAGCCTACCTCCCGACATCGCTGGACACGGAAAAGTTTCAACATCTCGTTGATCACATTTTCAATAACAATGTGATATCCTTCATCTCGATGATGACATACCGCTTGAAGGGACCTATTATTACAAGCCGCTGCACATTGCGGTCTTATCCTCCTGATATATAGTAGTCGGAGTCCTAGTAGATGGAGGTTCCTCTCTGAATATCTGCCCATACGCTACCTTGGTAAAGATGAATGTCAATCTCAACCGAATTCGTAGTAGCCATACTATCATCAAAGCTTTTAATGGAGTCCGCCGGAATTCGGTCGGAGTAATTGAGCTATCAATCAAAATTGGTCCTCACACATTCTGCATATCTTTCCATGTGCTCAAGATAGATTTGGGATACAACCTGCTCTTGGGACGAAGAGGAACGAAGAATCAAGCAAGACGTCATACGGATGATATCCGGTATATGCATCATCGTTCATGATGAACATACCAACAGATACACCCCAGACGATGATTTCCCAGACGTAATGGTTGTCATTCGGGACAGGGAGGATGATGACAATCCCTCCATCATCACCGTCCACCTGACTTTTTGCCCTTGCTAATTGGAACAAATTCCTCGCATTGGTCGTCAAGGTAAAAACGGGTAACTCTTTACGCCTCAGAGATATAATAACCGCTACTTTTCTCATACAAGATTAGCGCTTTATTTTGCCAAGATATGCTAACACCGTGTATGATCAACACATTTCATATAAACTAAGTGAAAGCATATTTTGTTTTAGGACTCAATTTAGATGTGCTCATTTGTGAATACGATGCCTCTCCTACACAGGGATTGTACCTTTGATGTAGAGATGAATTCAACCTTGATGGATATACAGGATGACATTGAGGTGCCTCCAAAAATTCAAGAATGGGTCAAAGACAAACCCAAACCTAACCTCGATCAAACCACTTCTTTCAATCTCTAACCCTTAAAAAGCCCTAAGTTAATCCAGATTGGTTCGGACCTTACCCCAAACCAACGGAATGATATGGTTACGCTTATTAACCCAATTCCGTGGATGTGTTTGCATGGTCTCATGAAGACATGGTGGGTTTGTCCACTGACATTGTCCTTCATCGCCTTCCCATTAAAGAGGGATTTAAGCCACCAAGCAAAAGCTCAAAGCGATTGAAACCTGAATGGAGTTTAAAGGTGAAAGAAGAAATTGTGAAACAATTTCAAGTCGGCATCATAATGGTGTCTACATATCCCGAATGGATATCCAACATTGTGCCCGTGCCTAAACCGGGAGGGAAGGTGCGAGTTTATGTGGATTACCGGACTTGAATAAATCTTTCTTAAAAGATAGCTTTACTGCGCATTTATCCACATTCTCGTTGACAATACTTCATGTAATACGACATGTACTCCTTTGTTGATTGCTTTCATGAGGTACCATCGATCATGGTTGCCGAGGAAGATCGTGAGAAGACCGCTTTCATCACTCCTTGGGGAACTTTTTGCTATAGACGGTTGTCATTCGGCCTCATCAATGCCGGAGCCACCTATCGCTGAGCTATGATGGCTCTTTTCCACGACTTAATGCATAAAGAGATTGAGATCTACGTGGATGACATCATTGTCAAGTCCCGAAGGAGGATGACCATATAGACCATCTTAGAAAGTTGTTCAACAGTCAGGTAAGTACAACTTGAAGTTGAATCCAACTAAGTGCGCCTTTGGCGTTAAATCGTGCAAGTTGCTAGGATTTCTAGTCACCACAAAGGGATTGAGTCGGATCCCGCCAAAATCCAAGCCATCACTTTAAATGCCCATTCCTCGGACAAAAAAAGGAAATACGGGATTTTTGGGAAGAATCAACTTCATTAGCGTGTTTATCTCCCCAACTCACAAAGAACTCGTGAGCCAATCTTCAAGCTATTAAGGAAGAACTCCTCCATGAAATGGAATGATGAGTGCCGTAATGCCTTCCTTACAATCAAGAAACAAATTAATCAAAGCTCCCGTCTTGGTACCACCCAGGGATGATGTTCCCCTATTCATGTACTTCGTCCGTAAAGTAACAACGCCATGGGTCGCATGCTAATCTGAGTACAGAAAGACGATAGAGGCCAAGAACGAGCTATCTATTACCTCAGCAAAAGGTTCAAATGCAGGTGAACACAAGTACACTCTGATCGAAAAGACGTGTTGTGCTTTAGCATGGGCTTCCATGAGGTTACAACATTACCTCCATGGTCACACAACCCATCTCATATCCCGCATGGATCCTCTCAAGTACGTGTTCAATAAACCCATGTTAAATTACTCAATATCATCAAAATGGCGCTGATCCTACAACAATTTGACATCGTATATGTGACTCAAAAGTCCATCAAAGGTCAAGGATTACGGATCAATCGGGCCGTCGCACCTTCGTGGGATTTCAAACCCTTGAAACATATTTCCACGATGAAGGAGTAATGACAAGCAAAGAACACCGCCAAGCACCATATCGCCAATCATAGAAGATGTATTTTGATGGAGCTGTTAATATAGAAGGTTCCGGAGCTGGAGCAATTCTAGTATCTGATACGGGGAGCGAGATCCCGTTCTTTGCTAAATTACAGCTTTATCGGCACCAACAATACTGTTGAGTATGAAGGTCGCCTCATGGGGCTAAAACTTGCCTGCTCAATGGGCATCGGAGGTTAACTGTCTTTGGAGATTCGGAGTTGGTAATCAGACAATCCATCGGAATCTATCAAACCAAGGAACTACATTTACTGCCTTACCATCGGCAGGTTTTGAAGATGGCTTTGGAGTTCGAAGAATTCTCCTTTCTACACATTCCTCGTAATAGGAATGACTTTGCGGATGCATTAGCAACTTTGACCTCCTTGATTCGCATATCAGACAAGGAACACTTGCCGAGTGTCACAATTTTCGTGCACAAGGCCCCAGCCTATGGGAATTACGTTGGAGAAGTATCGGATGAGCTACCTCCCATCCAACATCCTTGGTATCAGCATATCAAAGAATATCTACGAGATGGATCTACACCCACTGAGGCGAGCCCGACTAAGAAAAGGCGGATCCATAGACTTGCTATGAAATTCTACCTGAGTGGAGATGCGCTCTACAAAAGAGATGTAGGACTAGGTCTCCTCAGATGTTTGGACAAAGATCAAGCCCAAAGGCTTATAGATGAAATCCATGGTGGAGTCTGTGGCCCCCACATGAAAGTGGCTCCTCCTTGTCAAAAAAAGTCCTCGTATGGACATTATCGGCTATCTCTCAAAGATGATTGCAACGACCACGCCAAAAGATGCTATCGCGCATTCATGGGAATGCTATACACGCCCTCCACGGAACTCCACAATATGAGTTCGCCTTGGCCCTTCTTAATGTGGGGAATGGACGTTATCGGCCCATCGAGCCTAAAGCCAAGAATGGTCACCGATTTATCTTCACCATGATCGACTACTTCACCAAGTGGGTAGAAGCGCCTCCTCCTTCCCGTGGTTACTAAAGAAGTCATCATTGCTTTCATCGTAAACAATGTCGTTTGTCGATATGGACAACCGAGGTGATTGTGTCGATAATGCCAAAAACCTCAACAACAAAATGATGGAAGAATTATGCGATAAATTCCACATCAAACTTCTTAACTCTCATCATCAATCGTCCAAAGATGAATGAGTGCGGTTGAAGCGGCTAACAAAAACATCAAGAAGATTATGCAAAAGATGTCCGCCAACCACAAAGATTGGCCCGACCTATTGCCTCCGACTCTAAATAGCTCTGTAACCTCAATGCGTATTTCCACCGGGTAACCCCCTATGCTTTAACCTATGGGATGGAAGCAGTACTCCCCATAGAAGTTGAAATGGAATCCCTCAGAGTGTTGATAGACGCTCAGCTAGATAAAGACCAATTGGTACAAGACAAGTATCACCAATTGTCTCTAATAGTCGAAAGACGAACCGCGGCTATCTTCCATGGTCAGTTATATCAGCAAAGGATTGCCAGATCCTATAACAAAAAAGTCCCGGCCACGGTAGTTTTAAACAACACGACTTGGTTCGAAGAAGATTCTTGACAACCAAGATCAAAGCTAAGGAAAATTCGCCTCCTAATCGGGAAGGCCCGTTTATTATCAAGGAAGTATTGACAGGAGGCGCCTCGGGTTGCAAGAAATGGACGGCGATGAATTCCCACAACTCATCAACTCAGACACCGTGAAACGGTACTATATCTAAGGTTGCCATCAAGCAAACATCCTGGTGTTGGACCATCAGATCACCAGTCATTCTGGTTCTTTAACCCTTTACCCCATACAACTCTTCCACACTTTGCCCCTCAGGGAAAACATACTTTTCAAGCCAGCAGCCTGGCTCTTCTCTGCATTCCTACGACTTAGGTCATCCCACCGTGGATTAAACCTCTTGCATTTACAGTTTGGCTACCCATTCCTGGGATCAAATTTTTCACCTGCAGTTTATCTTCAACCTAGGATTAAACTTTCTCTTCCCCGCACTCTGACCTGCACATGGGATCACACTTTTCCACTCGCCCTAAGGGGCAAACTACGTCTACTTGATCTCCTCTTCAATAGGAGTACGTAGGAAACCATTTCATATGGCCCGTTTGCAATAAAACAAAAACAACAAAAACACTTCTACCCTTACAAAAACAAAAAACAACCAAAAACATTCCTACACCATTCCAACCATATAAAGCGTTGAACCTCTTACACCAAGTTCGAACTACGCAGACCTAATCTCCTCTTCAATAGGAGTACGTAGGCGGTTCATGGTGCGGTCTCACCCCCTACCAAAACACAAACCATTGTCAACTGGTACTGGGATTCTCTTTCAATCCACTATATTTCGTTCGGCTTCAGACCAAAGGGATGGAATTACCTGAACTCCTCCCAAATTAGAGATTCTACGACCATCTAAGTGCATGTCATACCTTGAAGAGCAACACCAAACCATAAGAGGTGGAATTAACTAGGCTTCTCCTAAATAGAAGTACTGGCGACCATCTGTGGTGCGGTCAATCTCAAAAAGGAAAGCCACACTCCTCCCCACATTTACATCCGTAAACCAAATTCCCAAGACACCAAAAGATGGTAGGGATATACATAGATCGATGATCCATTCTAAACTATCCAGAGATAACTCAATGTCCATCCACCCAGAGGAATTCGTAATACATTAAGATCACAAGCCCCACGCAAAGAAAAAAATATCAAGCAAATAAAGAAGGCATATCTAAAAGGGAAGTGATCCAAAATATATTTCCTGCCATATATATAATGTTGTTTGATATATATAATGAAAAATGTACATGACAAAATGGCTAAGCTAGTCTGTGCAGATAAATGCAAGCTCATCTATAAGTCAGGGTATATGCGAGCTAACAAGCCCAACATGGCGTCCCTCTCAGAAGATGGAGGCGAAGCTGTGGTCTCCTGTACGAGAATATCCACACGACCCAACAGATCTGCAGCCATCTACATGGTGACCATATGATCATCAATATATGCGCTCATCTTTGCGATCATACCAGTGGTAAGGGACCTCACTGTCGTACTATCTGTGACAGCTACATCCCGGGCAGATATAGCACTATCCCGCTCAACTATCACTGCATCTATGGCTGATATGGCCTCATCCCGCTCAACAACAGCAGCATCTCTGCGATCTAATGCCTCGTCTCTCTCTAATAGAGCTGCGTCTCTCCTATCAAGGGCAGTCAACATCATAGATCGAGCCTGATCTCTCTCAAAGGTCATCAGATGAAGACTCTGCACTAAGTACTGTGTTGAATGCTGAATCACAACAGTACAGGTACTAGGAGAATCCGGAAGAAATGCTGGAAACCCAGCAGTGGGCTCCTCCTCGATGTAGGTATCGATGTTCTCCATGGGCTCCACATCATCTGAATCGCTATCCAGATCATCGCAAATATCGCTGCGGTGACAAAATCTCTCGCTCCATCCACGCGAATACTCGCAGAACAACTGGATGATCGATGAAAAAGAAGCTATCTCACGTTGATCCCAACAAGCATACACACGGGATCGGTCCTCTGCTGAGAGATATCGAGAGTCAACGACGACCTATCGCCCTCGAAAGGATGAAAATCCTGGAACTGGTCGAACTGCGACATCACTGCCAATGGGTGATAAGTGGTCACGCCCCTCAAGCCAGCCAGAGGGAGGAAGTCCATGCCCGGAGCGTGCGTAATGAAGCTATATGGTGAGCAAAGCCCCGAGCACAGCAATATGCTAAATGGATCTCTGATATCTACCAAAAATACGGACCAAGACAGAGCATCTGTACACTCCAACGGCTGAAAGGAGTATGCATGGCTACATCATGGGTGAACCAATACCCATGCCGTCTAAGGGTACCAACCGGTCTCAAGTGTGACATAAACCACACATACAAAGATGATCGAACTCCCAAAGAACACCCAGCACGAGTAAGTACAACAAGAGGGATGTCGATCAGCAGGTCTCTCTACAATCATAGGTACAATGGTGCGACCCTCTCTAAGAGCTCTCACGGCTATGATAACACCAATGTCTATCTCGTCCATATATCGTGGCATATGAGACATATGACAAGACGCATAAGATCGTCGATACATCGACTCTGGACAAATGCCAATAATCCTCCGGTACGGTGAAATCCCTGGAATATCGTGAGTAGCTATCCTCTGAGCCAAATCTGTCATACAGAAAACGCTGGGATATCACGTGGCTAATTTATTATATTGAAATCGATATCGATCAACTAATTTATTATATTGAATAGCATAATTATTTCAAAAATGAAACTAATCCGCATTTTTTAATCAAAATTTCAATGGATGAAAATTCTTTTAGACTTTTACCTAATTGAAAATATTTTTTATGATTCTAATTTTTTGTATGATAGATCTTAATACCATCAACTATCTATTAACATATTTTGATCATTACTAACAAAATTTTTAAGATCAAATTGTTGATGTATTGGATGGAATTAGAAGAAATGCACGTGTAACGAAGATAAGCCAAATCAGATTTAAATAGTATCAATATTACAATTATAAAAGTCATTGAAAAGATTTGAGAGAAATAGGAAGGTTATCTTCTTCTATTTAAATTGGAAAAGGTTATTTATTAAAAGAATAAATAATATTAAATAAATCTGTGCATACTAACTATTTACAAATAAATTCACAATTAGTAAAGGACAAATAAATTTTGTATTACAATAATAATGAAAAATTAATCTAGTTACCCTCCACTAATTATTAATTTATTTACAAGTTATATTAGGTAGCCAAGATTTACTTTTCCTCATTTTTGTGAGAGAGGAACAAGTTTGTCAATAGGGTCAATTGTTTGATAACTTTATAGCATGTGATTGAAAGCTTTATTTTTCGGTGGGTGGGTGGGTGGGTGGGGGTGGGGGGGGGGGGGGGGAAGGACCCTAAGCTTGGTCTTAGATAGTGGGACAGGACAGGATCACTAGCTCATTTATTAATTAATTAATTTATTAATTATTTTTGTTTCGTAAATCTTCCAGACCTTGAAACATGTCTTACACAAGGAGGCAAACTACTGTCGCCCCCACTGCCTGGTGATGAGAGATCTCATCTGTGTTTTTGGCAAGATTTCTTTTTCTCTCTTTTCTATATTTTAAACTACTTTAATATATTTAACATGGAGAGGCAGAAGCACAAGCAGATGCAGATGCAGATGCATGCATGTCAAAAAGATGAACTTTAATCATGCACGTTTCTTTCCAGAAAAACACTTTCCCAATTTTAACGTTTGAATGTTTAGTAGTACGTACAAAACATTTTGCTTAAACAAGAGTCCCTCAATTTGGATAAATATATTCTGTCAATTTCTGTTTATTCCTAGCTAATATTTCTTCGTCCTCTGCTAGAGATATACAATCAGAGTATTTAACTTATAAACGTACCATTCGGAGCTTAAATTATTGCAGAGTTTCAAGCTCAAATTACGACCTGCATCATTTTTTTTAGTGTGGTGGGCAAATTCCCGCCCAGAGTTTCCTTCGTAGCGGTTGACCGTATTTACAGCTTTATTTACGTTTTGTCCCGCCTGGAATTTCCTCCGTGACGGTTGATAGCTTTTAACAGCTTTATTTATATTTCTGATCCCCCATGGAGGTGTTTCGTGGTTGGTGATCCTGTCTGTATATATATATATATATATATATATTTATAGCTTTTATATATATACCTGTTTACTTCTTTCATACAAATTATGGTATTTTGTGCTACTTAGGAATCATGTGATCAAAGATTCAAATATTGGATCTAGATTCGGTTCCTGTGATGGACATTTTCAAATTGTGAGGAGCTTGTAAATTATTCTGCGGTGTGCGAATTTCCTTAGATGGTTTTCATACCCACGGAAAATCGGCATTATTATGTACATTATTTTCATACGGATGCCTCAGATTCACAAATAAAATCAATCAAGCCGAGCACTTAATAAAATGGGAGTGTAAAAGGTCTCAATTACTATTAAGCATCAGGGTTTGAAAAAACCTCTTTTATAAAACATCATTGCTATATTTTGCTAAAAAATTGAATTTTTACATAAATTCAAACCCTGTGTATATAGGTTCGAACGAGGCCTCACACTACTTCCAAATAAACAGCACATTGACCCACACACACACACATTCAGATAATAGTTTCTTAAAAAGAGGCGGTCACCGTGGTAACACGGATATCGGGGGGTGCCTAACACCTTCCCCCCCGCATAACCAAGTCCTGAGACCCTAAACGAATCTCGGTTTCACCGACCCGTATAGCAGTGTCACATCACTGGGTCAATGTGCAAACCTTTTCTTGGTTGTGTTGGTACAACCATTTAAAGAACCAACTGGTGACTCTTAACAGTCCCATCGTCGACATTATACATGTCGGACCTTTTTCACTTGTTTTTTCAAATAAATCTCACCTAAAATGAGAACACCAAAGAACAAGTAACGGAAAGGGACATCCAAAAATCTCGACGTTGACAGATACGTGATCGATCTATCAGCTAGCTGTAATGATATGTTTGTCGATTTTGGATCCAGCAATCCCAACTTGTTAAATACTGACAAGGGCATCAAATTTATGCTTGCCCCAAGATCACATAAACACTTACTAAAGTTCATCTTTCCAATGGTGCATGGAATTGTGAAACTGCCCGGATCCTTCAGCTTTGGAGGTAATTTCTACTAAAGCACTGCACTGCATTCCTCTATCAAGGCTACTATTTCAAACTCATCTAACCTCCTCTTCCTTGACAATATACCTTTCATAAATTTTGTGTAGCTTGGCATTTGTTCCAATGCCTCGGCGAATGGTATGTTGATCTGTAGCTTTCTGAATACCTCCAAGAATTTCTTCAATCTGCTTATCTTCCTTTTTTTATTTAATCTTTGCGGATCTGGAACTTGAATGTGAATTGGTGGTCTTGGACTCTTAAACGCCTCCTCTGGACTCGCTCTGTCTTTCTCTTCCTGCGACCTCGATGTCTCCAAATTTTCTTTCTCGAGAGTGGCTCCAATGCCTCATATGTGGCAACTTCCCTCCTCAATGCATTCTTGCAGGTAGCGCGACTTACTGATGTGACAAATCTTTCCCAGATCTCAATGTGATTGCTTGACATTGTTCCTTCCCTTCTCTTCTTGGATTTGTCTCCGTATTACTTGGCAATGAACCCTGGGGCCTGTTAGTAAGCATGTTCGCCATCTGCCCCATTTAAGTTTCCAGATTCTTTATAGCCACTGCTTGGCTCTTGATCATAACTTATGTGTTTGCCATGTATTTCATCATCATCTCCACCACTTCTGATTTCTTTTCTTGCTGAGGTGCAGCTGGAGTGTGATGTTGCTATTGTTGTTGAGAAAATCCTGGCGGAAAGGGTGGTCTAGGATTAAACTGCGACTGCGCTAGTTTTTCCTGAAATTGATTATTTGGTTAAAACTGAGTCTGCTGATTCCCTTGATTCTTCGACCAACTAAAGTTTGGATGATTTTTGTTGTTGGGGTGGTATGTGTTCTGAAATTGACCTTGGTCTTTTCTATAGTTGCTCACATACTGCACTGATTTTGAGCTGATAGCACATTGATCCATCAAGTGTGACCCCGCACAAATCTCACATACGAAGGCAACCGTCTTTACTTTTCCTTCTGCCAAAGTATCTATCTTCTTTGCCATGGCTGCCATCTGTGCTGACAACTGAGTGATGGCATCAACCTCCAACACACCTGTAACTTTGGTTTGTGGCATTCGAGATGTAGGATTCTAAAAATCATTCGATGCCATTGTCTCGATAAGTTCATAGGCTTCCTCATAGTTCTTTGCCCATAATGCCCCTCCTGCAGCTGCATCTACGATCGGTCTCGACTGCCATCCCAATCCATTATAAAACGTGTTGATTATCATCCAATCTGGTATACCGTGATGTGGTCACTTTCTCAGCATTTCTTTGTATCTCTCCCATGCTTCATATAATGACTCGCCCTATTGTTGCTCAAACTGAGAGATAGTTGTCCTCATCTTAACAGTCTTAGCCATTGAGAAAAACTTAGCTAAGAACTTTTGTGCTAAGTCCTCCCATGTAGTTATAGATCCTGCTGGCAGAGAATGAAGCCAACTTTTCGCTTTATCCCTCAATGAAAATGGGAACAACCTTAGTCTAATAGCATCCTCCGTCACACCATTGTATCTGAATGTATCACAAATTTTGATGAAACTTAACGGGTGTTCATTCGGATCATCTGTAGCAGCACCCCCAAACTGAACTGTATTCTACACCATTTGAATAGTGCCAGTTTTTATCTCGAACGTATTTGCTGCTATCGCTGGTCTGACTATGCTAGACTATAGTCCATTAATATTGGGCATGGAATACTCCTTCAGAGCCCTATGCTCCTCTCTTTGATCTTCTCCTTGTGCCTCGGCTGCCATGTTAGCTGTCGTGTTTTCCAATTGTTCTTGTAAATTTCTACGAACACGTGCTTTCCAACCTCTCCCGTTTATATTATCCTGAACAAGTGTTAAATCGGGGTTGGATGACCGCATGCGCATAAAAGTTTATCCAAATTCCTGAAACAAAAACAAAAACTGAAATGAGATAAGACTAGAATTTTCTAAGTCATATAATATAGCTTAAAACTAATGATAGTAAAACTAAATTAAACGCTTTTCCCGAATCTGACGCCAAAAAAACTTGTTGCCTCTTTTTTTAGTCTTAACAAAAGAGCTCTAACTCATGCAAGCATACATGCGTCAACAAGTAATGTCTGAGCAAGTACAATGATCGATCCCACGAGAGAAAGTTGTTTAACTTAAACTACTATTCATTAATTAATTCACTATATTTATATGCTCAAACTATTGATGAAACTTGGTTTGTTCTCGAATTGCAAATAACAACTAAAATAATAATAACAATGGAATAAATGATATTGGAACTAATGGGATCCTAACTTCATTTAATACTTCATCTAATCGCCACTATCATGCATGACTTGTTCACATATCACAAGAAAGTATCCAAGAGCACTAAAAGAGTATTAGCCATTTTTCAATGCACTAAGACCTACTTACACAAAGATCCACGTAGATGATAGACTCTATGTAATCATCAATATAACCAAAATCACTATATGTCTATGTGAAATTGCAACTATATTTACTTTAAGTTCAAACCCTTATCCTAACTTATACGATGAAACAGTATATGTCTATCTAGTTCACGAAATACATAAGCCATATAACACACCCATATACGTATACTATCATGATTACAAATCCATATTTGCATGTTCATTGTCAATTCCATACAAATCTTTGAAGCGAATGGTGATCAAGCATTCATACATGCAAAAACAATCATGATAGACATCCCATATGATATGCAAAAACAAACCAAAGATTTAAGCATGCAATCAAACTACATATTAAAATCCATTAGAATCCCATAATGGAGTTTAGTTCGTGATCGAACCAAAAGCCATTATGGGATCAAATCTAAACATGGTCAATAAACGACAATTGAAAGATGAAAGATAAAACTATCAAACCCAATTCATCAATATAAATCAATATTCGATCCTCATAAGAATCCAAAGAAACTAATATTAATAATCCACTCGGTAAAAAATCCCCAGCAGGAGTAGAAAAGTAGAGTTGTGGCTCCTCCTACGTTGGAATCTCTCCCGATATGTGAAAAACATAATAAAATATCAAGTGATACTTTAACACTAGTTAGGAATCATTTTAAATCAATTACAACCCTTAAAATTTGGAAATAAGATAAAACAAGTAAGCAGCTTCAGGCCTCGCGTGCAGCCGCGTGCTCCTTCGACTTGATATGCTTGCGGCCGCGAGACTTGCAGTAAGTTTGTATGTTTGGCCGGCCTCTACAAGCGCAAGCCAGCGCTCCCTAAACTTGTCCTTCTCATGGTCACAAGAAACTTGCATTAGGTTCCAATGTCTGGTTGGGTAATCGCAGCGGTAGCGGCTCTCAGCTCTTCTGTTTTCATTGCGGCAGCGCTTTGCAATCTGCAGATCCTAGTTCTTATTCTGATTCAATCATGCTACTGCTGCTGCTACTTGTTCAGTCATACTTAATCTCCTTTCTCCATTGCACCTTCATGCCATGCATATCCCATCTTTTGCCTCGTCTCAAGCATCCATTAGCCTTGTGCTCAATAACACCACCAAAATAGGCCGATTGCTGCACTTATTCACCAAAAAGAGTTTTAAGTATGCGAAATGCAAATTATCATGAAATGCAGCTAAAACCTACTAAAATGTACTTGAGATGGGCATAGTTCGCATGAATTGATAAGTAGGTGTAAATCCTACTTATCAGTGCCTTTCCTGAGCCTCGCGAGAATTAGTCTTCCTACGAGTCCAGTAATCAAACACTGACAGGATAGCCTCTTAATGGAGGGACCACACAACATACATTCACATACATCGCGTCCCACCGTATAAAAATGATGACATGTGCGAAGCACTAATATCACAAGCAGATATGGTGCGAGGCACTAAGTGCAATAAGTAAATGCATTCGTACACATTCATCATAAATGTAAATACAACATCCACACACAAGTAGATAACAGTTTTGAAAAGATTGTAATAGCGGCTTAAGTCCTCTTACTGGTATCCCCAGCAGAGTCGCCACCTGTCGACGTCGGGATTTTTAGTTGTCCCTTTCTGTTACTTATTCTTTGGTGTTCTTATTTTAGGTGAGATTTATTTGAAAAAACAAGTGAAAAAGGTCCGACATGTATAATGTCGACGATGGAATGTTAAGAGTCGCCAGTTGGTTTTTTAAATGGTTGTACCAACACAACCGAGAAAAGGCTTGCACATTGACCCAGTGATATGACACTGCTAAACGGGTTGATGAAACCGAGATTCATTAATGGTCAGGGAACTTGATTATGTGGAGGGAAGGTGTTAGGCACCCCCCGACATCCGTGTTACCACGGTGACCGCCTCTTTTCAAGAAACTATTATCTAAATGTGTGTGTGTGTGGGTCAATGTGCTGTTTATTTGGAAGTGGTACGAGGCCTCGTTCGCACCTATATACACAGGGTTTGAATTTATGTAAAAATACAATTTTAGCAAGATATGGCAGTGATATTTTATAAAAGAGGTTTTTCAAACCCTGATGCTCAATAGTAATTGAGACCTTTTACACTCCCATTTTATTAAGTGCTCGGCTTGATTGATTTTATTTTCGAGATGCGAAGCATCTATAAGAAAATAATGTACAAAATAATATCGATTTCCTCGTGGGTATGAAAACCATCTGAGGAAATTCAGACACCGTAGAATAATTTACAAGCTGCTTACAGCTGAAAATGTCCATCACGGGAACCGAATCTAGATCTAATAGGCTAAATCTGTGATCACATGATTCCTAGGCTCATGATACCGCAATTTATATGAAACCAGTAAGCAGGTATATATATAAAAGCTATAAATATATATATACAAACATGATCAGCCACCACGAAGCACCTCCATGGGAGATCAAAAAATGTAAATAAAGCTGTAAAAGCTATCAACCGTCACGGAGGAAACTCCATCGGACGAAATGGAAATAAAGTTGTAAAAAGCTATTGACCATTACTGGAGAAACTCCAAGCGGATTTAAATGTAAATAAAGTCAAAAAGCTATCAACCGCCACGTAAGTAAACTCTGTGTAGACGAAATGTAAATAAAGTCAAATGCTATCAACTTCCACTAAGTAAACTCCGTGCGAGATTTAAACGTAAAGAAAGTCAGAAAAAGCGATCAACCACCATGAAGTAAACTCTGTGTGAGAGCGAAAATATATATATATATATATATATAAGCAATAAACGCACCGGATGTAAAATCCAAATCTCATCAAATGAGTTCGACAATGATCATATATATATATATATATATATATATATATATATATATATATATATATGAGTAAACGCTCTTCGATGTAAAATCCAGGCTCATCGAACAAAGTTTGACACACGCTTAATATATATATATATATATATATATATATATATATATATATATATATATATATATATATATATATATATATAAAAAAAGATAAACACTGCATCAAGTTCAGGCTCATCGAACAAAGTCCCACACACGCTTAATATATATAAATGTATATATATATATATATATATATATATATATAAAGCGTATAAACGCTCGCATCAAGTTCAGGCTCAATCGAGGCATAACTCGATAATGTTAGTCCATATATATAAATATATATATATATATATATATATATATATATATATATATATGTATATATACAACCGAATAAAACCACGAATCAAGTCCCGCAAATACACGCAACATGACTCTCAACATGAAGAAGGGTGTGTGCAAAGATGAAGAGAACGGCTTTAAAGTGTGTGAGAAGTCTTACAGTGAGCTGCCAAAGAAGACTTTTATATCTTTAAAGTGGATGAAATTCGGCTCCCGCCGGTACAAGAGTAGCTATATATGAGCTCACAAGTGATTAAAATGGGAAAGCACTCAGTATATTGCAAGTACAGAGCAAATTTGACAGGGCTTCCTCGCTCTTTCTCTTCTTAAAATGGCCACCCCAAGCCCTCTATTTATAGAGGGGAGTCAGAGGTGTACTATGACCAACCGCAGTGTATTTGAAATCGCCTGGGTTGCCCCGGTTTCTCGGGTTACGCCGTCTCAAAGATGCGTGTGCGTAAGCAATCTTTGCAATGTCCGTCGAACTTTCGAATTACAATCAAGCATCCGATCGAGGTATGTATGACCTATTTCGGACCGCCGTTGTCGAGAGTTGTACAATGGCATAGGATTAGAGGTTGTACGAAGTCATGAAGATGGGACGGTGCCCTCCGGTCTTCAAGCTTCAAATTATATCCGTTACCCCCGCATAATAGGCACTCCAGATTGGTTTTCCTTGATTCTTGTGGGACATCATGAAAGTATTATGCATACAAGCCAATCATGTATGATGATAAAGCATATCTTCAGATAATCAATCTTATTTATTTATTAATAAAAGAATTATTTATTAAAGGCATTTATTATCTACATGGTGTTTGTTTTTAATAATATGTGATAAACCCATAGTTTTAAGCAACGCTTTTAGAATAATGATGATGATCATTCTAATGAGATCTAAATTCTTAGAAAGCTTAAAACTAAAATAGTTCCCAATCATTGGATTACTAAATTGGGGATTAGTGAATCCTGGATAGATTGGTACATACGTTGTTTGCTTTCATTGGATGAGGATGATTGATCTCATGATCATTTGTGTGGAGACACTAAAGCAAGTATGTAGGTGCTTATTAGAGAATAAGTTCATTGAACGTGACTCGCTAAGGAATACCTAATGGAGTTTTACTTACCGTCAATAGGAATTCTGTAGTGATAGTAAGACAAATGATCCTTAGACTTGAGATCATCATAGTATCTTATATATAATGAATTACACTTTGACTTATTCCTTAAGACTCTTAGAGTATATCAAAGGGTATGCTTGGGTGTAATAAGTTATATATGAAGATAATGAATGATCAATAAAGAATCTACCACTTCTAGTAAAAGGAGAAATGTCCTATGTGATTCGATAAATGACAACCTGGAATCCTTGGCGAGGTGGAATGAAATTAGAAAGTAGTTTCTAATTTGCATTCATTAGGAGTTGTTCATTTAGGAATCGAAATACATATAATTAAATAAAATAAGACTTGACAAGAATTCCATGTCTTATATTTAATTGGGACATTGTATGGTGGAAGGATTGAATTGCATTTGGTAACTATTTACTCAAAGGTTCTTTTATGATTAATGTTGAAATCTATATTATCTGGAAAGTCGTTGATCGCTAGGAGGCTTATCCCTATCAGTAGAATAAATATTATTTATTTAAATAAATTATTTGTTTAATTTATTTATTTAAATGAGATTAGAATTGTTCTAATTGATTTATTCACAACCTAGGTTTAATATGGAGAACCTAAAGGGTCACACCATAAAAGGAAGAATAATTATTTAAGAAGTTAATGGCATAATTGTAATAATGTATTAAGTATATTTAATTTAATCTATGGTGATAGAATAAATTAAATAGCTTAATATTTATTATTTAATATTTTAGAAATATTAAATATAAATTAATAAGAGGAGTCTTATTAATATTATTACAATTATTATTATTTTAATTTCTAAAAGGTTTAGGAATTAATTTAATATTAGTACTCTCATTTATTCCTAATTGGATTAGGAAAGAAAATTAGTTAAAGGACTTTAATTAATTAACCCTAATAGATTAGGGAGCCCATTTAATTAAAAGAGTTTAATTAAATAAATAATACCTTATTTTAATTAAAATAGGGTTATATGATATCTTTATAAGAGAGAGTCTTATATCGGATATCTAATATACGTAATTCCTAGATTTTGAGAGAACACCCTTTTTCTATACTGATAGGAAAAACTAGGGTTTGAGCCATATATCCTTCTTCTTGATAATTATTCTTCTTTGGTGGATCACTATAGAGGCCACACACTCTTGGGTGGCTTAGATTGATCAAAGGAAGGAATCTACCCGAGATTCAAGGAGATCATGAGAAAGTAGGAGGTGAACTCGTACTGAGGGAGCTTCGCTTTTCTACAAGGGTATGATTTCATAATTTCTTATTTTTCGCTTAATTAATAATATGCATAAAGGATGATCCGGGTAATTGGTTTGTGAAAAATTTTAAAATCGATTTTATCTCGCTTCGCTTATTTTTGCAATTTTGATTGCTACTTTGATTTTCACAAAACCCAACAAAAGGTATCACGAGCCAAATTTTATGCGAATTATTAATTATTTTGATTCCATATATGTATGGGTATGTATTTTGAATAATTTATTGGGCATAAATTGTTGTATAAAATTATTATTTTATGAAAGAAAAAAAAAAAAATTTTGAATCCGCATGACTCATTGCTTCAATTGACATGGAAATCATAGCCTGGGTCATGTATTATTTTGAAAACCGCAGCAAAGTTAAAATAAAAAAAAATAAAAAAACGTTATACCTGACATTTTTTTTTGTGTAACCTTTTTTGTGTTGTTCACTTTATATATATATTATATATATATAAACCGAACATGGCAATCATTTTTTATTTACAAGGGGCGGTTGTTATTTTTTTTTAAGATACAAGGCCATCATGTTGACTGAAGAACAAAAGCAGGTCCGGCCACTTTTTTTGTAAGAGTAGGACTTATATATATATATATATATATATAATTGTTATATATATATATATATTAATAATTAAAATAAAAGAGTTTATTTTAATCTTGAAATTGGATTTCATGCAACATAAAATTGCCCATTAAATGATACTCATATATATATGGAATGATTTTATTTATTGATACATATGATGATATGTATGATAATAAATGGGATTGATTATGGACAATCAACCAATATGATTGGATTTATTTTAGTTGGATGTTTGAATGAATGGGTTTTATTAAATGGGGTCTCACAGCGTGCTCGTCTTTTTTGGTTTTCTTCTTGATGTAAATTCTATCTCTCTCTATGTACTTCCCTCGATCGTTGATCAAGGTTTCTATTTAAATTAAATAGTTTAATGTAATAGGATTAGTTAAAATTTTTTGAAGAACCGGAGATCAAGGAGCGCTTGAAGACCCGTTTGTAATGGAGCCCGGGTTTAAATGTAATAGTTATATTTAAATATTTATTCTTTGCACCCTAGGGTTTGACCTTTTGGTTCACTTGGTGGCTCTAGTGAACCAAACTAGAATAAAAGTCCATAATCAATCCGGGTAGAATATAGTATTCTATATGTGCATGCTAGTATTATATATATTATATATTATGCAAACATGCTTCGCATGTTTAATAATATATGACGCGTATTTTATATATATATTTGCATGCGCTAAAACAAGATGAGACAAATAATAACAAATCCTCAAAGTTTTTATATATTAAGTCTTAAGCGCTCAAAGATATTTAGAATATCGAACGTCGCTTTTCTAGCATGATAAAATTAATAGAGTATTAAATATTTAATATGAGTTTGTTGTGTCACCACAAGGCAAGTATTAAGTATTTAAGATATTAATTTATCACATTTGATGCTTATAAAGAAAATTGAACAATATTGTTTTGTTGTGTCACCACAAGGGCGATATTTTTCTTTTTTGAATATATGGAAGTGCTAGGTTGGACTTAACTTAGATAATTTTGATTCGGATGTGCCAACACTTGATCAATATAATCCAAGAGGCAAAATATAAGGAGTTACATGTTGATGTAATTGACAAGGAGTTGTCTACCTATTTATTTATATATAGTTTGTTGTGTCACCATAAGGCTATATATATTTGAAATGGGATCCTTATTCTCACTAGCAAAACTTTAATTAGATTTTGCCGAACTATATAAATGAGGGTAATATAGTTTGAAGAAAATAGTGGGAGATACCAATATAAAATAAGACCTAATTTATTTTGGTAATTAATAAATGAATGTTTGCTAAAATATTGTCTTTTTACATGCGTAATTTTGAAAATGTCACATTCACTAATTTCATCACAGTAGCATACTTGATGCTAACAAACCAACCTAATCGAATTACACACGGATTTGGTTGAGGAATCTGAGAATTGTTCTCACCGTTTGAAAAGATTTCTTATGTCCTAAATTACCATACTGCAAAAAGTTGCGAGACAAACTCTAAGAAAGAGATTGCTACTTTTAAAAAAGGGCAAGATGATGCATCTGTGGCTCAATGCATCATGCTCGCATCCACGAAAGTAACGAGCTTCAGCCACAAGATGAAAACATGGATGCTCCTACTATGCTATCGCACCTTGGAGAGTCAGTATGGTGAGCAAAGTAGGATCGCTAGATATGAAATATCTAAGGAGCTCTTCCGATCTCTTGGATGACCGAGGGCACTACCGCTGAGACTCATGTCCTAAAGATGATCAACTGATTGAACGCCTCTTGACAACTTGGGTTCGTCATGGATGGGGAGTTGAGTCAAGATTTAGTCTTGCAATACTCCTGCACACCTTCTCACAATTTGTTGTGAATTTTCACATGAATAAGTTGGATGTCACTTGCTCAATTACTTAACATGTTGAAAATCAATGAAGGTCACTTCCCATCCAAGAAGAACCATGTCTTATCGGTGGATGATTCTTCCAAGAAAAGGAAGAGGCCCAAGGTATCTTCTCGAAAGAAGAAATCCAAGAAGGCTAAGGGAAAGGCGAAAGTGAAGGATCAAAAGAAACTCGATCCAAATAGCAAAGGAATTTGCTTCCATTGCAATAAGCTCACCGCCCCCAAAAATAGGTATACATCACCTATTCCGAGTCAATACATGTAAAACAACTACAACTTTATTATTACAACAAGAAACTGTGAGTTTGAATACAAATATTATCTTCTAGATAATATCTATACTCAAATAAATCCTCATCACATTTATTGATACATTATTTTACAAAATGGTGAGGACTACTAAACAATCCTTTCTAAAACCTTCATTCCATACCCCACTGCATCTCGCTATATTCTCGCCTCCCGAGAAGAAAAATGGAACAAAAAGGAAAAGGGTGAGCTCAACTAGCCCAAGAAAGAATATTATGACTAAGATAATATACAACAAATTATCGTTAGTCTTCAACAGGAAAAATCTAATAGAATACAATAGACAACAAATTTTAAATCAATATTCGCAATGAAATAATAATTCATTAGAAGAGTTAAGTAGAGAATGCAAACTACTATCTTCTATGTATGAATTTAAAAGTTCATCGCTCATCTTTTATCCCCAGTAACATCAATCAATATACATCCGAATCAAATATTCATCTTTGCACTACAGCCAAAGATATTCATCACCGGTCATGTTCATCTAAACACTGCTCATCTTTGCACTACGTACCAAAGATATTCTTCAGAAATCATTCATTCATCTTTGCACTACAAAAGCCAAAGATATTCAATAATATCATCATTTAAGACCGAGGATGATGAAAATATTTTTTTAAAGAAACGAATCCAAAGGAAACAAAATGACAAGGATTAAGGATTAAGGATTCGTACTTTGTTTTATCCATGTTCAAAAATACCTCAAAAATAATCATAGTGGTGTAAAATTCAAGAATGATCAAAACATGGATACAATCAAAGCTAGTATCCGTAATAGATATTTTGACAAAAAGAAGAAATTTTATTTTTTATGAATAGTTACAGATACGTAATAGTCAGATACGTGAATAAGGTCAGATACGTGAATAAGAACTCCGACACCAAAAGATAGAAATTCCACAAAAAACATCTTCACGCTTCATAATAGTACTCGTGAATAAGAATCGTGAATAAGAACTCATGAATAAGAACTCGTGAATAAGAACTCATGAATAGTAACCCCACATGAAAAAGTTCCAAATTTGATAAAAAGTTCCAACCAATATTTTCAAAGATAATGATATTGAAGAAATAATATCATTTGAGAAAAAATAACATCCCTTACCTCGAAAGATCAAGACTTCTAAATTTAAACACCTGATATAAAGGCTATGACTTGACTCAGCACCGCCTAATAATAATACTCAAAGTATACTCAAAATACTCACAAGAATACGCCGATAATATAGAGAGAGAAAACTTCAGCTTCGTGTGATTTTCAATTCTAACCTAAGACCCTATTTATAGAAATCGCTTAATACACCAAAGCGTAAAATTTAATAAATATTAATATATATATATAAATTTCCTACACATGCCTAAGATCTGATTTCAGCCATCAAACACATGCCACATTCTACCAAAAGTATGAAAAAAACGTTTTTCTTATTTTAAATATTTTAAACTTCCAAAATCAATTATTTCTTGAGCTTCGAACTTCAATAATTCATAATAAATAGCCCTTTTTATCGTAAAAATTCAATCTCATGAGTTTTTATAGGAAATTCAATTTCTACAACTTTGCAGTAAGAAAGTTTTTCCAAATTCCAAATAGAAATTGACCAAAATCCACAAACCAAGCATTTTTACAAAAAGTTATAATCAAATTTCAAATAATAAATGGGGTCCAATTTACATGTTTAACATGTTTTAAACATTTATTGCAACAAAATATACTTTCCTCCTCAGATACTCATATATCCCACATTCATTGTAAAAAATATCACCATTATTATATTATTAAAATATAATAATATATTTAAATGAATTATTTTATCGTAAAAGATAAAATTTCAATTTTCAACAATTGTCACATTAAAAATTTTCTCCATCTATATCCACATAAAATCAATATTTTCTCATCATATGAATCAATAATTAATTATTCACAAATAATATTACGTAATCACAATATCGACAACCAGCAGCCTCCTGTGAAAGAGGGGCTTTCCAATAAGAATTTCTTCTCATCGCGCAAATTAATTAGTGACCAAACCTCTCCTTAGATGTAACTTTCTAGACATTGCCAATAATGTTATCTAATAATATTATTCAGATAATATGAATTATTGCTTCGATAATGAAAAAAAATATCGTAATGACAATTATCAAACAACAAAGAATATAAAATATCAACGCAAAGAATTATTAACTCAATAAAATATCGAATAAAGAATTATCGTAACCATTATCGAGTAGTAGTGCCTTCACGTAAGAATCAATAATTGGTGCAATACCGCAGTGCTACCGTGTTTTAACCACCGAGTATTTTAACAAGATAATCTGTAAATAACTACGCCGCTATTTTTAAACAACTTATATTTGTCGCTTTCTTCATCCAATCGCTTCACATGGGGCCACACACATGGTCATACTGTCAGCATTTAATATTCCCCGACAAAGATTTAATATTCCACGACCAAACGAATATTCCCCGACAACAATGAATATTTTATAACCACTTGCTTATTTTGAAATATTTATGATTTTACCCCTAACTATCCACATTAATCAAATCAACCCTTACTATTTCAAAATAATAAATAGAGAAAATTAAATTTCATTAATAATAAGTTGGGGTCTTACAACCTCCCTCCTTATGAAATTTCGCCCCTCGAATCGACGACGACGCACTGTGTTTCAAAAGGTGAGGATACCTCGCTTTCATTTCCGCTTCCAATTCCCGTGTCATTTCTCTATAAGATGATTCCTCCACAAAACTTTAACTTGTGGTATGACCTTTCATGCAGCAGGACATGCTCCTTCCTATCCAAGATCTTGACAGTACCTCCTCATACGCTAAGTCTTCTATTATTTCGTCCTGGCTCTAATTCTATAACGTGGTTCGGTCTTTCATATATTTACGGCACGATATGTGAAACACATTATGAACACGAGACATACTTTGAGGTAACGCAAGTCTATAGGCTACATTTCCTACTCTACCAAGAATTTGAAATGGACCAATAAATCGTGGATCGAGCTTTCCTCTCTTCCCAAATCTTGTAACTCCTTCCATGGAGCAACTCGCAACAATACATGATCCCCTACACTAAATTCCACGCCCTTTCGATGAAGATCCGCATAACTCTTTTGTCGATCTTGTGCCGCTTGTATACGCTTGTCGAATCATTTGAATCTTTTCTTGAGAGTCATACGTATTAACTCGGTCCCAACAATGTTGCTTCACCCACCTCATCCCAACATATCGAGAACGACATTTTCGGCCCATATAATGCTTCAAATGGAGCCACACCTATACTTGCCGATAAACGTTGTCAGTAGGAGAATTCCACCAATGGTAAATACTTATCCTAACCGCCTCAAGTCTAGGACACAGTAGTCTTAATAGATCTTCAAGAGTTTGAATAGTCCTCTCCTCGATTGTCCGTCTGCTTGGGGATGGTATGTCAACTAAATCGCAAACTGCGCTCATAGCTTTTTGCAAGCTAACCCAAAATCTTGAAGTGAATCTTGGGTCACGATCCAAACTATGGATACCGCATGCCATGCAACCTCACAATCTCATTCACGCATATACTAGCAAGACGCTCAAGGAATAAGTCTCCGATCGGCAAGAAAAAATGAGCGTACTTGGTTAATCTATCAACAATAACCCAAATAGCATTGATGCCTTGAGAAACCGTAGAGAAGACCCGTAACGAAATCCATGGTAATGTGTTCCCACTTCCATTTCGAATCTCAAGTGGTTGCAACGGACCCTTAGGTACTAGATGCTCCGCTTTACACGCCGACAAGTTAAACACATCGAGATAAACTTTGCAATCTCTCTCTTCATATTGTTCCACCAAAATGTATGTCAAGATCACGATACATTTTAGTACTTCCGTGATGGATTGCAAATGGTGTATCAGCCTCCATCATAATCTTGTACTTCAAATCGTAGTCGTTAGAACACAAAGTCTAGAGGGACTCAAGTATTCCTTCTTCATCAATTCTCGCCCTAATAGCTCCTTCTTGTACTTTCTTCTTCATACGATCACCCCGCCTGCCTCGGGCTCGAGCAACCTTAACTTTTTCTATTAAAGTCGGGTCTACGCGATACTTGACATCATCGCACTCGCTCCTCGCAAGATATGATCTTCTACTCAACGCGCCACCACCACGCTCGCTTTTCCAGATGGTATCAAATAGTGTGGTCGTAGTCTTCAATAGCTCGAGCCAACGTCACGCCGCCATGATGTTGAGTTCTTTTTTTCGAGTGAAGAAATATTTAAGGCTTTTATGGTCCAATATATCTCCACTTTCTCCCCATATAGATAGTGCCTCCATATTTTTAGCGCTGAAACGATCGGGCGCTAACTCTAGATCATGAGTAGGATAATTCCTCTCATACTTTTTGTTGTCGCGAGGCATAGGCTATGACTTTCCCACGCTGCATGAGAACACATCCTAACCCTTTGCTCAAGCATCATCAGAGATAACAAATCCATCCGAACCAGATGGTATTGTTAGAACAAAATAAATAAGTCTCCTCTTAAGCTCTTGAAACTCTTCTCGATTCTTCGCCTCCAAACGAATTTTGTATCCTTCCGAAGTTAGTCGAGTTAATGGAGTAGCGATTCGAGAAAACCCTTCCACGAAATCTCCGATAATAACCAAATAAGCCCAAAAAGCTACGTATTTCAACCACCGACTTCGCTGTTCCCAACTTCAGATTGCTTCAATCTTCGCGGATCAACAGATACTCCATGTTTCGACACCACGCGCTCAAGGAATGCTACTTCCTCAAGCCGTAACTCGTGATTTCTTCAATTTGGCATATAGTTTGTTTTCACGGCCTTTGAGTACCACCACCTTCAAATGGTGCTCATGATCTTCACGACTTTTTGAATATATAAGGATGTCATCAATAAAGACAACAACGAATCGATCCAAATATTCCTTGAATACTCTGCTCATCATATCCATGAAAGCCAGCAGGAGCATTAGTCAATCCGAAAGACACGACTAAGAATTCATAATGCCCATACCGAAGTTCTAAAGGCGCTTTGAATATCCTCGCCTAATCTTCAAATTGATGATATCCGTAATCTAAGATCGATTTTTGAAAAGAATTGTGCCCTCAGAATCGGGTCAAACAAGTCATCAATACGAGGTAGAGGATACCTATTCTCGATGGTGACATGGTTCAATTCCCCGATAGTCAATACAAAGTCGCATACTCCCGCTTTTTCTTCTTTACAAATAAAACAGAGCACCCCAAGGAGATGTACTAGACGAATGAAACCGATGTCCAACAATTCCTCGTAGTTGACCTTTAACTCCTCAAGTTCAATAGAGCCATTCGATATGGGGTTTTAGAAATGGGCTTTGTACCAGTTCAAGATCAATAAAGAATTCAACTTCACGCTCGGGGTAGACCGGAAGTTCTTCGAAATACGCCAGAAAGTCAATAACAACAGAATATTATTCAAATTTGACGTGTCTTTATTCAAATCCATAACATGGGCTAAGAAAGCTTGACATCCGCTTTTCAATAAACGAATAGCTTTATGATTAGATATGATGTTGATTGATTTTAATGGTTTAGTTGTTTGAATTGCATAACAAAGTCAAGTTAGAAATATGAAAACTAACAACCTTACGAAAACAATCAATTTTGGTATGATGAGTAGTTAACCAATCAATCCCTAAAATCACATCAAAAGCAAGTATCTTTAAAGAGATAAGGTCAACAGTAAGGTAATGGTGCCAACTTGAATCAAACAAGATTTATAAACAAAGGATGTGATGAAAGTTTCTCCTAACGGAGTTTCCACAGATAGTCAAAGTCTAATTTCTCCTGAGTCAAGTTTAAACGCTGAGCACAAGCAGAGAGAGATAAATGAATGGGTAGCACCCCAGATTAAGTAAGGTATAAACTTCGCAAGAATTTATAAATAGCTTACCCGTGATCACCTCGCTTGGGTTCTCGATTTTGACCAAATACAACAAACGCCTTCCCTAATCGCTGACTTTCGACTTTTCTCGGGATGTTTTTTTGAGTCACCGTCCCTCACTGAACTAGGTTTCGCTATCGCATAATCTCGAGCGATATGTCCTTCCTTTCCACAATTATAGCATACCTTGAACTGCTAGGGCGCTTTGACCGATATGTCCTCTTTTCCGTGATTTATAGAGAGATATACGACCGGTGGTCGCTTCTCTCCCTTAGAACCAGCTTGTCACGCAGACCGCTGCCTTCATATGGTCGTTGTTAAATCTCCTTTTTTAAAATCTCCTCCCGACTCGCTTTTCTATTTTCACGGCTATGATTACCACCGAGAGTGGTTACCATTTTTGTCCGTCTCTGCTTTTCTCCGCCGGGTTATCATTATTCTGCTGATCGCTATCTCCGGTACGATCCTCGTTAGGGTCCTCAACCGACCGCATCAAGTATCTCGCCTAATAATTGAGCCCTCTTACAACATCCGAATAGAGAGAAAATTTATGAGAAATGAGATATCGACGACGCCGGTTTTCAAACCTCTAAGAAACATCCGCCATACTCTCATCATTCTCCACCAAATGAGGTGCAAACCTCGATAACTCGCAAACTTTGCCTCGCATCGAGACACCGCCATGTTGTTTTGCTCTAACTGATGAACTCCACTTCCTTCATACGACGTAACACTTTCGTGAAAGTATTTGTCATTAAATAGTTTCAAACGCTTCCCAAAGACATGCCGAAAAGGGCCGATGGGTACGCTTCACGCATTCCCACCAAGAGAGTCCGCCGCCACCACGGAACATAAAGGTGGCGAATGGAACCTTCGTTCTCCGCATCCCAAGACATCGAATATCTTGTAATTTGTTTGACCCATGTTTCCGCCATGATCGGATCCGCTTTCCCTTAAATTCGTGGTCCCAACTTTTTCGAATCGCTCATCCGTGACAACCCGTGAATTGCTATCATTTCTCCTCAGATTTTGAACACGAAGTCTCCTCGTCGATTTTGCATGAACCGCAAAAAGCTTCTAAACATCCCCTCGCTCATCATCTCGCTTCAAGGGTGTTGTTCACAGGAGGAACATTGCCACTTGCTGCACGCTCTCCTCGCTGGTGAGTACAAAGCGCCTCCACTGGCCTCATTTCCATTGTTAATATTCTCAATGACATTCTCAAATACCGCCATAAAACAAGGGTTAATTAAGGAAATCAATATATCACATAATATCCCTATATACCGACTAACTAAAAAATAAGCTTAGTAGGACACACTAGCTAAGGATTTACTCGCCTCTCCTCCTAGTTCTATTCCCCGATCTCCGCCAGAGATCATATCCCTAAGCTCGATACCAACCGCGACGCCCCCAAAATAGGTATACATCACCCATTCCGAAAGTTGTCAATACATGGTACGTAAACAACTACAACTTTATTATTACAACAAGAAACTGTGAGTTTGAATACAAATATTATCTTCTGCATAATATCTATACTCAAATAAATCCTCATCACATTTATCGATACATTATTTTACAAAAATGGTGAGGACTACTAAACAATCCTTTCTAAAACCTTCATTCCATACCCCGACTGCACTCGCTATATTCTCGCCTCCCGAGAAGAAAAATGGAACAAAAGGAAAAGGGTGAGCTCAACTAGCCCAAGAAAGAATATTATGACTAAGATAATATACAACAAATTATCGTTAGTCTTCAACAGGAAAAATCTAATAGAATACAATAGACAACAAATTTTAAATCAATATTCGCAATGAAATAATAATTCATTAGAAGAGTTAAGTAGAGAATGCAAACTACTATCTTCTATGTATGAATTTAAAAGTTCATCGCTCATCTTTTATCCCCTCGTAACATCAATCAATATACATCCGAATCAAATATTCATCTTTGCACTACAGCCAAAGATATTCATCACCGGTCATGTTCATCTAAACACTGCTCATCTTTGCACTACGCCCAAAGATATTCTTCAGAAATCATTCATCTTTGCACTACAGCCAAAGATATTCAATAATATCATCATTTAAGACCGAGGATGATGAAAATATTTTTTAAAGAAACGAATCCAAAGGAAACAAAATGACAAGGATTAAGGATTAAGGATTCACTTTTTGTTTTATCCATGTTCAAAAATACCTCAAAAATAATCATAGTGGTGTAAAATTCAAGAATGATCAAAACATGGATACAATCAAAGCTAGTATCCGTATTAGATATTTTGACAAAAAAAGAAATTTTATTTTTCTATGAATAGTTCAGATACGTGAATAAGTGCCGATACGTGAATAATAAGAACTCCGACACCAAAAGATAGAAATTCCACAAAAAACATCTTCACGCTTCATTTAATAGTACTCGTGAATAAGAATCGTGAATAAGAACTCATGAATAGAACTCGTGAATAGTAACTCCCATGAATAGAACCCCAAAAAAAGTTCCAAATTTGATAAAAAGTTCCAACCAATATTTCAAAGATAATGATATTGAAGAAATAATATCATTTGAGAAGAAAATAACATCCCTTACCTCGAAAAGATTAAGATTTAAATTTAAATACCGATATAAAGTCATGAAGAAACTTGCACCGCCTAACAATACTCAAAGTATACTCAAAATACTCACAAGAATACGCCGATAATATAGAGAGAGAAAAAACTCAGCTTCGTGTGTGATTTTCAATTCTAACCTAAGACCCTATTTATAGAAAATGCTAGAACACCAAAGCGTAAAAATTTAATAAAATATTAATATATATTATAAATTTCCTACACATGCATCTTTGAAGATCTGATTTCAGCAATTAATATCACATGTTAGCCCACTTAAATGTAAAAAAAAACGTTTTTCTTATTTTAAATAATTTAAAACTTCCAAAATCAATTATTTTGAGCTTCTAAACTTCAATAATTCATAATAAATAGCCCTTTTATCAGAAAATTTCAATCTCATGAGTTTTTATAGGAAATTCAATTCTCTACAACTTTGCGTAAGAAAGTTTTTCCAAATTCCAAATAGAAATTGACCGAATCCACAAACGGGCGATTTTACAAAAGCTATAATCAAATTTCACCAATAAATGGGGTCCACCGACATGTTTAACATGTTTTAAAACATTTATTGCAACAAAAATACTCTTCCTCCTCAGATACTCATATATCCCACATTCATTGTAAAAATATCACCATTATTATATATATTAAAATATAATAATATATTTAAATGAATTATTTTATCGTAAAAGATAAAATTTCAATTTTCAACAATTGTCACATTAAAAATTTTCTCCATCTATATCCACATAAAATCAATATTTTCTCATCATATGAATCAATAATTAATTATTCACAAATAATATTACGTAATCACAATATCGACAACCAGTGCGCTTCCTGTGAAAGAGGGGCTTCCAATAAGAATTTCTCCTCATCGCCGCAATTAATTAGGTGACCAAACCTCTCCTTAGATGTAACTTTCTAGACATCGCCAATAATGTTATCTAATAATATTATTCAGATAATATGAATTATTGCTTCGATAATGAAAAATATCGTAGTAATGACAATTATCAAACAACAAAGAATATAAAATATCAACGCAAAGAATTATTAACTCAATAAAATAATCGAATAAGAATTACCGTAACCATTATCGAGTAGTGCCTTCACGTAAGAAAGAATCAATAATCGGTGCAATACCGTGCTACCGTGTTTTAACCACCGAGTATTTTAACAAGATTATTCTGTGAATAACTACGCCAATTATTTTTAACCAACTTATATTTGTCGCTTTCTTCATCCAATCGCTTCACATGGGCCCATACATACGGTCGCTACCGTCATTTTAATATTCCCCGACAAAGATTTAATATTCCACCACCAAACGAATATTCCCCGACAACAATGAATATTTTATAACCACTTGCTTATTTTGAAATATTTATGATTTTACCCCTAACTATCCACATTAATCAAATCAACCCTTACTATTTCAAAATAATCAAAATAATAAATAGAAAATTAAATTTCATTAATAATAAGTTAGAATAGTTCTCATAGTCAAAAAGCTATCTTATGTCCTTAATACGCCTATCCCCGCAATGGTTGCGCATAATGCCTCCGAGGAAGAGATTGCTACTTTTAGAAAGTGGCAAGATGATGCACAGCTTGCTCAATGCATCATGCTCGCATCCACGAGTAACGAGCTTCAAATACAAGATGAAACTATGGATGCTCCTACTATATTCCCCGCACATCAAGTAGTCGATGGTGAGGAAAGTAGGACCGATAGATATCGACATCTAAGGAGCTCTTCCGATCTAGAATGGCCAATGGCACTATAGATGCATAAAAAGTTCTTAACATAATCAATTTGATTGATCAATTAGACAACCGGTTTTGTCATGGATGGAGAGTTGAGCCAAGATTTGATCTCGCACTCACCCCTAATTCTTTCACAATTGTTGTGAATTTTTCATATGAACAAGCTAGATATCGCCTCACCGATTTGCTTAACATGTTGAAAAATGTCGAGAGTCACTTTCCAACCAAGAAAGATCAAGTCTTACCGGTAGGGGCCAAAGGATCTTCCTCAAAAGAAGAAGAACGATTCAAAGAAGGTAAATAGAAAGGCATAAACAAAGGATAATAAGAACAAAATCGACACGGATATAAGAAAGGAGTTTGCTTCCACCGCAATAAGCCCGACACCGGAAAGAAATCATGCGAGAAGCATCTTGCGCAGAGGCTAACCAAAGAAGCTTAGTGAAGTTTCTACATAATACGCTTTTGTTCATGATTGAAATAAATTTTTCTTTAAGTCAAGGTTCTACTGGGTATTGATACCGACTTCGTTATCATAAATATAGATTTATGAAGGACCAAGGTAAGTAGAAAGCTAAACAAATATAAGTAATCCTATGTGTGGAAAATGAAGCAAAGGTTGCCATATTAGCCATAGAAACTTATAGTTTAGCAATGCCTACGGCAAATCTATTAAGTCAATAAGTTGTTATCAGATTCCAGCTTCTGTTAAAAATATTATTTCCATTTTATCATTGGACAATGAAATCTTTGTATTATAATTAAGAACAATTGTTGTTCTATTTATAATAATAATGTTTTGTATAGAACCGAATATTACTTAATAAATTTTGTATACTGACTTACATGAAAATAATTTTGCATATCGAACAAATTAGTATAAGAAAAGGAGATGATCATTCAAAGAGTCAATGTGTGTATTTGTCGAAATACAAGTGTGAATTATTCAAAGGTTCAAAGAATTCGTAAGTGAAACAAATCGACAAAGTATTAAGATTCTTTGATTAGATCAAGGAATAAATACTTGTGCAATAAGTTTCTAGATCATCTCAAATGGTTTTCTCATAATGGACACATCCCGATACGCAATAATCGATTGATGTATCCGAATGAAAATCGCACTTTGTTGGACATGGTGCGTCCCAAAATGATTTTACCGACATTCCAAAGATCCTTCTCCTGGATAATGTCCTAGAAATGGTCAGACATTCACGAAAAATGGTAACCTCAAAATCCTACCCCAAGACTCCATAAAAGTTATGGATGTGGAGGATTCCTAATCTTAAGTATGTTAAGATAAGGGTTGTCCAACTTATGTGAAAAGGTTTCAAAGGATAAGCTTGGGACAAGATTTTATAAGTACGATTTGTGGGACATCCTAAAGTAAGTTTAGGTATATGTTCTATAATCCTACTTAGCAAAAGGTGTTTGTTATTTAAACACGCCGCTTTCTAAGATAAAGGTGTTTATCATTAAAAGGGCTAGTGGAGGATAATAGATCTCAAGAGTTCAAGAACCACAAAACACTATAAGTCAAATAAGAGGAACCTCAGAGATGTACCTATTATACCACAAAATAATCAGAATCTGAATAGTACCAAGATACCTAGAGGTATGGATTCATCATAGATGATGATGATGAGGTACACATCATAAAGATGATGATCCAAATATATACGATGAGGTAAGTGTTGTAGACACTCGTAGAAATGGATCAAGCAAGTTTCAAATATGGAACATTCGCTTTGATGAGGCAATCAAAAGAGTTTGATTTTATCAAAATAAGAATGAACCTAGTGTGTACAAAAGGGTCAAGGGGAGCATCGTGACATTCCTAGTATTATATGTTGATATACTACTACTGATAAGGAATAACATACCAATGCTACAATCAAGAAGATAAAGTTGTTCAAACATTCCTCCATGAATGATTTGGGAAGAGTATCTTAATCGGGGATATAAATCTATATAGATAGATTTAAGAGGATGCCTCGACTTAACCCAAGGAACGATATTCATTTGATGCTAAAGTCGCTTAGCATGGCAAACTCCAAGAGATGTCTCATGTCGATGAGCCATGGAGTGTATCTCTTTAATAGTCCCCACAGACTCTCAAAAAGAGAGATCGCATGAGTGACAATCATGTATGCAATGAAATGTACGAGACCGATGTCGATCACCATATTATGGAGAAGTTCACTACGAGTCGCTGAAAACATCTTAAAGTGCTTAACCGCAAGACTAAGGATGTGATCATATTCATGGTGGGTCTAAATTAAAACTAGAGGGCTTAATGCACTCAAGTTTTTCGTATGCACTCAAGATGATGTAAAAATCCACTTTAAGGTAAAGCGTTATCTCGAATAAAGGTGCAAAGAATCGAAAGGTTCCAAACAAAGAAAGAGTTGCCGGTTTAGTGATAAAGACAAAGTATATAGCTATAAATGAAGTCGCAAGTTGATTGTTTGGATTAAAAGTTCATTACGTAACTAGAATAGTTCCTAAGTCTCATCTTCGATCTAAACATGTGTCAGGCACTTTCATTTGATTATTAGAATCATCGAAAGATGGGAAATCACTATGTAGATAGTGGACTCTCAAGAACAACATTACATATCCATTAACTAAAGCTTATCCAACAAAGGATAATCGCCACTTAGAGAAGAAGAGTATAAGATACCACGACGATCGGGTTTTAGTGCAAGTGGGAGATTGAAAGTAGTATGCACACAAGCCAATCATGTTTGATGATAAAGCATATACTTTGTAACAATCTTATTCATTTATTAATAAAAAGTATTAATTTATTAAAGGCTTTTAATTATCTACATGATGTCGCTTTTATAATATGTGATAAACCCATAGTTTTAAGCAATGCTTTTAGAATAATGATGATGATCATTCTAATGAGATCTAAATTCTTAGAAAGCTTAAAACTAAAATAGTTCCCAATCATCGATTACTAAATCGGGGATTAGTGAATCCTGATAGATCGGGTACATACGCTGTCTTGCTCATCGATGAGGATGATCGATCTCATGATCATTTGTGTGGAGACACTAAAGCAAGTACGTAGTGCTTATTAGAGAATAAGTTCACCGAACGTGGCTCGCTAAGGAATACCTAATGGAGTTTTACTCACCACAATAGGAATTCTCAGAGTGATAGTAGTACAAGTGATCCTCGACTCGAGATCATCATAAGATTCTGTGTATGATGAGTTATACTTTGACTTATTCCTTAAGACCCTTAGGTATATCAAAGGGTATGCTCAGTATAATAAGTCAGTATATGGAGATAATGTATAATCAATAAAGAATCTACCACTTCTAATAAAAGAAGAGAAATGTCCTATGTGATTCGATAAATGACAACCCAAAGAGTCCTCGGTTATTAAGGTAAATGAAATTAGAAAGGAGTTTCTAATTTGCATTATTTGAGTCAGGCATTTAAGGATCGAAATACATATAATTAAATAAAATAAGACTTCGACAAAGAATTCCATGTCTTATATTTAATCGGGACATCAGATGGTGGAAGGATCGAATTGCATTTAAACTATTTACTCAAAGGTTCTTTTTATGATTAATGTTGAAATCTATATTATCCGGAAAGTCGCTGATCGCTAGGGAGGCTTATCCCTATCAGAGAATAAATATTATTTATTTAAATAAATTAATTGTTTAATTTATTTATTTAAATAAGATTAGAATTGTTCTAATTGATTTATTCACAACCTGCTTAATACGGAGAACCTAAAGGGTCACACCATAAAAGGAAGAATAATTATTTTTAAGAAGTTAATGGCATAATCGTAATAATATAGTTATGTATATTTAATTTAATCTATGGTGATAGAATAAATTAAATAGCTTAATATTTATTATTTAATATTTTAGAAATATTAAATATAAATTAATAAGAGGAGTCTTATTAATATTATTACAATTATTATTATTATTTTAATTTCTAAAAGAGTTTAGAATTAATTTAATATAAGTACTTTCATTTATTCCTAATCGATTAGGAAGGAAAATTAGTTAAAGGAGTTTAATTAATTATCCCTAATAAGATTAGGGGAGCTTAATTAATTAAAAGAATTTAATTAATTAAATAAAACCCAATTCCTTAATTGTTAAGGTGGGTTGCCCACATCTATAAATAAGAGGAGTCTTATTACGGGTGATGGGTTGTTGATTTTTTCAAATACGTATATATTCCAATTGTTGGAGAGTACGCCTTTCTATGTAGATAGAAAAACTAGGTTTGAGCCAAATACCCATCTTCTTAAATCCTTTATCTTCCTCGTGGATCACCCCAGAGGCCAAACACTGGGTGGCTAACGCCGATCAAAGGAAGGAACCAAACCCGGAATTCAAGTCGAACGCAAAAGGATCGAGGTGAACTTGCACCGAGGAAGCTCGAAAAGGGTACGAGGTGAATCTTTTCGCTTAATTAATAATTGTCATATATCTTCAAGGGTATGATTTGTATTTTTTATCTTTTTTACGCTTAATTAATAATTGATCATATAAGGGTGATCCGCATATATGGTTTGTAAAAACCTTTTAAACTCGATTTTTACACGCTTGTTGATATATTTTAGAATAATTTATTTGGGCAATTTGATCAGATAAAATTTAAATAAAATAAATAAAAAATTACAAACCTAAGCTTTTTTTTTTTTCATGAAGGTCGACGCTTTTTTTTACGATGCACTTAATATCAAGGAAGTCCTGATATATATATATATATATATATTTGATATATATATATATATTTATTTATTATATATATAATAAAATAACTATTTTGTTTTATTATTATATATATATATATTTTAATAATTTTATTATTAAAATAAAAATTTTATTTTAATATTAAAATAAAAAATTTATTTTTATATTAAAATATAAAGTTTATTTTAATTTTAAAATTAAATTTCATGCTAACTAATTAGAGTTGGAATTGGATTCCATGATAACTAATTGGAGTTGAAATTGATTATATGTTTCCTTAAATAAAGGAGTTTATTTAGATATGAAATAGATTTCATATTATTCAAAATAAAGGAGTTTATTTGTGAATAGGAAAAAGAATCACTTTTCCTTAAATAAAGGAGTTTATTTAGATATGAAATAAGATTTCATATTATTCAAAATAAAGGAGTTTATTTGTGAATAGAAAAGAATTCATGTTTCCTTTAATAAAAGTTTTTTTTACATGGAATTAGATTCCATAATTAATTAAAATAAAGGAGTTTATTTTGATTAAAGATTTTGATTAAAATAAAATAGTTTATTTTATTCAAAATTGGATAAATTAAAATAAAATAGTTTTATTTTGATTTAAATTTGATTAAAATAAAGGAGTTTATTTTGATTCAAAATTAGATTTTATACTAACTAAATTTGCCCATTAAATGATATGAATATATATATTAAATGTTTATTATTCATAAGATGAATGTTATTTATCGATGCATATGATGATGTGTATGATAATAAATGGGATTGATTATGGACTATCGACCAATGTGATTGGATTTTATTTTAGTCGATGCATGAATGTACGGGTTTTATTATTAATGGGGTCTCACAGACTGCCTTCTAATTTTTTCTTAATGTAAATTCTATCTCCTCCTATGTATTTCCCTCGATCACGATCAAGGTTTCTATTTATTTTAAATAGTTTTGTAATAGGAATAGTTAGAATTAATTTTGAAAAATTGGAGATCAAAAAGCAAGGAGCGCTTGAAGCTTTGATCTTTAAATGACACTCTAATACACAACTTAAAACAATAAATTACATCATCTAACAAGATCTAGCGAATTAGGGTTCATACCACTTTGAAGCTTTGATCTTTAATTCTAACTTTTGGATCCTGTTCTTGGAAAGCTAATAACTAATAATGGTTTTGTTTATCACTCCCTCTCACTCTAAATCTCAAATTTCTAGAGAGAGAAAGTGTTGTACAAGAATGTGAAAAATGGGCATCCTCTCTCTCTTTAATCTTTCTAATATTTGATACAATTAATCTATATAGAGGAGTTAGCTGCTGATTGCTGGAGATAAAAGTCATGAGCTAGGGCTAGGGTTGGTCCAACCACTACACTAGATCAATTCTTGCAAGCCAAGTCACAATAATGCAACAAAGGGCAAAAATGTCATTTCACATACTAAATTAATGGCATTCTTGTCAATTTGCCAAACCCTTAAGGTTTAGGATTTGCTTAGGGTTTGAACAAATTTAGGGTTTAGGTTTGAAAAATCTTAGGTTTGCAAATTATTTTCTAAAATTTCCAATTTAGGTTTTCAAAAATAAAAATTATATATTTTAAAATTATATTTAGTATTTTCTAATTATATTAAAATTTCTTAATCGTAAATTAAATCTTGCTAATTAGGATTAGTATTTATTAATTAAAATCGCTAATTAAGCAATTAGGGTCAAATGGTCATTAGGGTTTTCAACCCAAGAAATTAGGTTTCTAATATAAAAATAATTTTCTAAATTAGAAATTAGATTTTGTAATTAGATTAGGGTTTTCTAATTACTTAACCTTGAAAATTAGAATTAATATATCCTAATTAACATTAAAAGTATTAAATTAACACTTAGGTTTTTCCCGGATTATAAAATTAGGGTTTCAAATCCCGTAATTAGGGTTTCAAATTTGGAATTAGGGTTTTGTAACCAATTTGTTAAGATTAACCCTAATTACTCCCATAATTATTTACACTTACGCCATTAAGTTCCCGAGTTAGTGTTTCATGCACCGAATTATGGTTTCAAATTTCAGGAACTGGAATTAGGGTTTCCAGAATCGGTTTCTAGGGTTTCTTGTTAAACGCAAGGGTTTTCTAACTGAACGTTAAATTTCTTAATATATAATTAGGTTTGTTACAGATATTGTTTATCCGGTCAACCTCAACCCTTTAACCACATAATCGCATACATATCATACTATAACCATAGAACATAATCACGTATTCACTTAATCCCTAATAATTCACCTAATCTTTCATGTAATTTTGAAATTCTCAAAATTCTATCTTAAAATATCAAACGATACACTTATTTTCTCTGCTCATGTTCTAATTTTGAACTTTAAATCAATTAATAAAATTTTTAAAATATTCAAAATTCTCAAAGTTGTCACAACAACCCGCTTATGGTATGATGTATAATGACAAAGTCACAAATCGATTTAAGTCCTCAACGCATCGTGAAAAGTACTTGATCATCACGACGCCATAAACCATTTTGATGTATCATAAAAAGAACTTAAAGAAGTAGTCAACGCCAATCGAGTCGACTAGATTTAATGTTTCACGTTGAAATCCAATTTATTGGTATGGTCTAAGCTTACTTGATTCTACCAGACAAATGGTATGTCATCGAAGCTTTTTTTTGAGAACTTGTGCCAAACCAAAGTCCTACACATACGCTTAATGTATATATATATATATATATATATATATTAAAGAAGTAAACGCCCGCATCAAGTCTAGGCTCATCGAACAAAGTTTGACACATTACGCTCATATATATATATATATATATAAAAGCAAATAAACGCCCAAACCAAAGTCTAGGCTCAATCGAGGCATTACTCGATAATGTTAGTCCATATATATAAATATGTATATATATATATAATATGTATATACAAATTGAAATAAAACCACGGACCGAAGTCCGGGCAAACACACGCAACACGACTCTCAACGTGAAGAAGGGTGTGTGCAAAGATGAAGATAAAGGCTTTAAAGTGTGTGAGAAGGCTTACAAAGAGGGTCACAAAGAAGACTTCTATATCTTTAAAGTTGATGAAACTCTATCCCCGCTTGCAGAAAAGAGTAGCTATATGTGAGCTCACAAGTGTTTAAAATGGGAAATCACTCAATATATTTCAAGTACGGAGCAAATTCGACAGGGCTTTTCGCTTCTTTCTTCTTCTTAAAATGGTCACCCCAAGCCCTCTATTTATAGAGGGGGGGGAGCCAGTAGTACTTCAAGGCCACCATAGGTGTACCGAGGTCGCCCGAAAGTTGCCCTGTGTTTCTGGTCGATAGTCTCGCGCAAAGACGCGTACATAGTAGCACCGCAATGTTCGATCGAACTTTCGTAATTGCAATCCGCATTCGATCGAGGTATGTAGGACTTAGTTCGGACCGCCGTTGTTGAGAGTTATACAATGGCATGGGATTAGAGGTCAGACGAAGTCATGAAGATGGGACGGTGCCCTCCGTCTTCAAGCTTCAAATTATATCCGCTACTCCCGCTTAATAGTCACTGGGATTGGTTTTCCGGATTCTCGTGGGACATCATCAGTGTAGAAAGGTGTATATGAAATGTCGAGACGGCAGGATGTGGCTTTGGAGTGGCAAGATGATGCCTTTGCCCTCACCGGAGTTATCGCGGCTTGGGGCTCATAAAGCGTATACGGCTCAGGTAATTACTAAGATTGATTGTCAGTAAGTGTCAAGGTCCTCAAAGTCAATTCCGAGGTGTGTACGCCCTCCTGTTATCTCCTAAGTTGATATCGGGTATCTCGCTGTGAGCACCGAGATTAAAGCTTGTTGCATTTGAAATAAACATTTCGTGGTTATCGCCGAACCGCATTCCTCGGGGTGATCACCAAGGTTGGTAGCTATTCCCATTATCGGGACCGAGACTAGATACCTTGGGTTATCTCTAAGATTAATCCTTCTTCTCCGTGTGTGTTCCGCATTGATCTCGCACGCCTCGTGGTTATCTCCGAGGTTGGAATTGTTACTCCTAGTGTGTGTCTTTGGGGTTGATGTCAACTTCCTAGAGTATCCTAATGTATATGAACCGCCTTCCGTGGTTCCTCTTGAAAGACGAATCAGTCCTCCTGTAATATTAGTGACAAGTGTGTAGAAAATTTTGAGTGTCTACAGATGCCCCTCTTTATCATACTCATACAGTGCAATGCATTGGTAGGATAAAGAATCCTAGACAATTGAAATGCCATAAGATAAACATGATACTATATATAGTAAATGATGCAAATGAATGATGCACGCAAAGTGGGTTATCATTCAACATGTCCGGGATGATTGGCGATCCTCAGTAATGTTTACCGAGGATTGGCAACTATGACCGATCGATGTGTGATCTTAATGCATAGGATGTTGATGTTGGAGTTATCACCAAAGTCCTCAAGCCTTGATACGCACTTAATTCTCGAGGAGGTACCTCTTACGTAAAGAGATCTCGTGGGTATAAAGCTTAGTCTATTTGAGGATGTATAACATATTCCATCATCGATCCTCCTTGATGATGTCGACCTTTCCGGTTTGTATCTCTAGGATATGTCAAGATTCAGCTGGATTTACTACCTATAGCATATGTTGTCGTGGTGCATCGACCTTCATTGATTTGTAGACTTCACCGACGTAGAACCAACTAAGAAAACCCCAGGGTAGTCAGAAGGTCGCTGACCTTCACGACGTGTGAACCAACGATCGATAATCTATGGGCGATTGTCAAGGTTGTTGGACCTTCACCGCATGTGAATCAACTAAATATTCGCTGTGACCCCCGCCAGGATCAACTAGGGACTATGAATACCAATGGACCAAATCATCCAATAGCTTTCAATGCATCGATGGGTTTACTTGCCATCTACCGAAATAACATCAAGGTTGCTTGACCTTCATTGATACGCACATCAATAGATGATAATACGTGGGGACCCTTGCCGTGAATACGCTGTAACCCCGCCAGAGGGAGTTTGTACCTCAATATGACGCCAGTATGGTAGCCGTCGGTCATCGATGGCTTCCGATACTCATTGATTTACATCCAATTATTATAATGATGTCAAGGTCGCTTTGACCTTCATTGATGTGTGTGTCAACAGATGAACATGCATTGTAATCTCTACCGGGTTTTACATTATAACCCCCAGAATCAATTTTGTAACCCCGCCAGGATCCACGCCAGAACTCCCCTCCCCGGGATCACGCTGATCTTTAGGGTAATGACCAAATCAAGCAGATTGACCCGCATAAGGTATTGTCGAATGTGATTTATAACAAATGAGATCATTGGTATGGTATACCTCATGTTTGGGCGACTACCAATGAGTGATGTACAAACTCAAAGTTCCATCTTATAAGACCGTGATCAGAAGTTTGTTTTTTGCTTAATCGCAGTAGCGCTTTTTATTCCCGATTCGACCTTTTCACCGCAAGAACTCCTTTGCAACTCGAATCGGACTGAGCCAAGGGGGGGTCCCATATAGGTTGCCGCAGTACACCGCTTCAAATAGATGGACTCGCTACCAACCACGGATACTAATATCCTCGCAGTCGATCTCACAAGTCACTTTCAACTTGTGGTCGCAAGAAAAATTCTAGCGCCTATTTTAAATCACGAAGTTCTAAGGCGATTTTCTCAAATTTCACACCGCATAAGTATTCTCGCACTATCCATGTAATGCATCTAAACACATAGTAGTGATTATAATGCTAGAAAATGAATTATCGTATGAAATGCATCTAAACACATAGTAGTGATTATGTATGCTCAAATGACTTGATAAAAAATATTCAACATAGTAAATGTTAGTATTAAACCATGCTGAACATAATGATGTAAAAAATTTAACTTTTGAGATAACAAATTGGCACCTTTTTCTGCTATTTCTTATCCTATCTGAGGACAAATGAGCAAAAGGTAAAAGGCAAAGTACTCTTGGCATTAAGGTTAACCTTATAGATTGATGTTTTTGATTTTTAATGCATATATTATGTATATGACTTTGGGGCAGGTGTGCTACTGAATGGCCACCTAGTCATGCCTATGTGCATGTGGATAGTCCTATTTACAAAGGGGACTATGGAAAAATTTTTCAAAATGTAGACATTTAATTAGTCATGCATTTTTAACTTTACTATAGATGTATGTTAAAGTAATGTATGCATGCATGTAGTCATAAAATGCATTTTGAAAAGCTCCAAGTCAGGAAATACCACACCCTTTCTGAGGTGATTTGGAGACTTGTTGTCCAGATATTATGGATTCGGATCAGCCGAGTAGTTCCCGCAGGACCACTTCTGGTGTACGGAGGAGGGCTTCTGAAGTGCCTTGACCCCTGCTCGTTGTATGATGCCTTTATCGATTGGTGGAGGCAAGATACGCCCAAATCCGGCCGATGTGTCGGACGTTGAGGACGAAGAGGAGGATGCTCCGGTTGCGAACCCCGCTCCTGCTGCACATGTTCCCCGTAGGGACCTCCCGAGTATTCAGGTGGCAAACCTAGAGCTTCTAGGTGATTTTAGCAGATATCCCTCGATGTACTTGCATGATAATGAGTTAAAACGTTAGATCTTGATCTTCCGTCTTTCCTATCGACGAGGAGTAAAGGATTCTTATGTTGATCTACATTTCATGCGTGTTCTCAGATCACACCGCCTCGAGGGAATTGGTTTAGCATACACCCACGTATCGACTCTTCATCTTAATTAAAGAGCCAGAGTGCATGATCGGGGGTTCGTGGCATTCTTCTCCATCCTTCCCCGCCGTTGTCCCCGGGTTATCTCACGGCACTATCTCGAGCGATGGTTTCATCAAACTTAGTCACCCATCTATTGGACTCGAGGTGATGATGACGCCGATGGATCAAGCTGCTTATCACGTGTATGGAGTTCGAGGGGAGCCAATGCCTCAGATGGTAAATATTACCCCATCACCGCCGCCGATCCTTGTTAGAGTTCCGGCAGAGGCGCTCAAGGGCAGGACTATTCATGCAGGTCCTTTGAGCGTAAATGCTATGAGCGAGCTTTTGCATGAGCCCATGCCTGATGATGTCAGAGTAGGGATCACATTCTTCGGCGATTATTCCTGATGATCATTAGAGGCTGCTTCATGGCAGATAACTGTTCTACAGTGTCATTCACTTTGGTCAGTGCCATGCTTCATGTGGACCGTATTAGAGAGTATGATTGAGATTCCTACACCTTTGCCTATTTCCTCTGGGGCATGCGATGCTACCATTGTGGTTCGACCGAGGCTCACTAGATTCTATCCATTTCTGCTGGTGAGTATTTATCTTATCATTTCCCATTTATAGGTTAAGAGTGTTTACTGATCGCAGATGTTTTGCCATTGTGGTCGCAGTTTTGGGCCTATGAGAGGCTACCATACTTGCGTCCTGTGAGTGTGTTAGGTTTAGATACCTATCCACGAGGATGACGATGGCATCATTCCATTTTGGCGGAGGTCCATGTAGCTGAGGGTTTCACTCATTATCGCTTCCAGCGGGGGTTGTTGACAGCTGATATCATCATATGGATTCCCTATTCTGGGGAACATTTGTCCATTGGTTTTGAGGATGGGTACCCGACTAGCGTCGAGTATGTGATCTCCACCGAGAGTTCCTCTCTCTTTACGATGGAGGATGAGAGCTTTATTTAGAAGAACGTGCTATTAGAAGCACCACAGGGGAGATTCAGATGCCGATCTTGCCTCCCGTCAGCATCATCGGGCATGTATCGCAGCTCATCCGTCACCGATATCCCATTGTTGGGGTCGATAACTTTGCATTATTAGAGGGTCCTCGCACTCGTGAGATATTCCAGCCGTCAGGTGGTTCCTCATACTATTGGAGCCCACCCGTGCCACTCTCGCCCATGGGGGATATGGTTCCAGATCTTTGATGATGACGGATTGATAGCCTATGTCTAAGATCCCACTCATGTGACACAGATTGATAGTTCGACCCTATGACTGACCGCATACATTTCTTTATCCGACATTTGGGTAGAGATCCCAGAGAGGTAGATTCATTTGATCCTTCCAAATTTCACGCGCTGGCCCCTCGCATTTCACCCATTCTGGCTTTTGCCACCAGATCCTCCTCTATATAGGCCCCGACATCCTTGTTGATAGAGATCCAAAGACTCGTGAAGCGCTATATCGTGTAGATGATTGATGATGTAGACATCGACACCATTGTCTTCTTCTCGATGTGTATTCTCGCTATATCTTTTGATCGGCCTCTCGTTAGCTATCGATCAACGTGAGCATGCTACTTTTTCTCGTGAGCCATCCGGGTTGTTCGTAGAGTATTCGCATGGATGGAGACAAAGATTGCATCGGCCATGTAGTATCCACATTACCGAGTAGTGATTCGCATTTATGTAGAGCCCATGAGGACATTGATTCCTACATCGAGGAGGATCCAATCACCGGGTTTCCAGATTTCCTTTAGCTTCTCCTAGTACTAGTATCACTGCTGGATTCAAAGATTCAAAGACAAGATTTTGAGCAGTAGTCTTCATCCGATGACCTTCGAGAGAGACCAGCAAGAGCCTTGATGTTAATTACCCTTGATAGAGAGACGCAATCATCGAGAGAGATGAGGCATTAGCTCGCAGAGATATCGCCGTTGTTGAGCTGGATGAGGCTAGATCACCCAAAGATACAATGATAGTTGAGCGGATAGTTCCATATCCGTCAGATGTAGCCGCATGTATAAGATCGCAGTTGAGGTCCGCTACTATTGGTATGATTATGAGATGAGCACTTACATCGATGAGCATATGATCACAATGTCGATGGTCGAGATCTCTGTTGGGTTGTGTGGATACTCTCGCATAAGAGACCACAACCTTCGCCTCCTTCTTCTAAGAAGAGGGACGCCATGTTAGGCTTTGTTAGCTCGCATATACCATGACTTGTAGATGGGCCGATATTTTCCTACACGATTATTATAGCTATTTTGTCTTCAGATAGTTTATATCAGTATATCAAACAAAGATTATATATACAGGAAATATATTTTTTGATCACTTTCCTTTTAGATATGCTTTGCTAATTTATTGATATTTTGCATGCCGCCTCGTGGCTTGCAATCTTGATGTACTCAATTCCTCTAGATGGATGGACATCGAGTTGTCTCTCGACATTTCGTAATGGATCATCGATCTATGTGTATCCCTACCATCTTTGGTGTCTTGGGACTGGTTTTTGTATGGAAATGTGGAGAGGAGTGTGGCTTTCCTCTCTGAGATTGACCGCACTACAGATGGTCGCCAGTACTTCTATTTAGGAGAATCCAAGTTAATTCCATCTCTTATGGATTGGTGTTGCTCTTCAAGGTATAACCACGCTTAGATGGTCGTCGAATCTCCTTTTTGGGAGGAGTTCGTAATTCCATCCCTTTAGTCTAAAGCCAATGAAATGTAGTGGATCAAGGATGATCCTAGTACCAAATGACAAGTTTTTATGATTTGGTAGGGGTGAGACCGCACTCATGAATGGTCGCCACGCACTCCTATCAAGAGGAGATCAGTTCACGAAGTTCAACCTCGTGTAAGAGGTTCAACGCTATATGTGGCGTGAATGGTGTAGGAATTTGTTTTTGTTTTAGTAAGGAAAAAGGGTAGAAATGTTTTTGTTGTTTTTTTGTTTTATCGAGACCGCCATGTAATATGGTTGCCACGATCTCTATCAAGAGGAGATCAGCCTGCAGATTTCTAACCTCGTGTAAGAGGTTCAACGATGTATGTAAGGTGAATGGTGTAGGAATTTGTTTTTGTTTTTGTAAGGAGAAAAAGGTAGAAATGTTTTTGTTGTTTTTGTTTTATCGCGACCGGGCCATATAACATGGTCGCCTATGTACTCCTATTGAAGAGGAGATCATGTTTGGTAGTTCGCCTCTCGTATGAGTGGAAAAGCGTAATCCCATGCAGTGTCGACACGGGGAGGAGAAAGTTTAATCCTAGTTTGAGGATAAACTGCAGGTATGAGAAGTTTGATCCAATGTATGGGTAGCCAAACTGTAAACACGAGAGGTTCAATCCATAGTGGGATGACCTAAGTCGTAGGAATGAAGAGAAGCCAGGCTGCTAGCTTGAAAAGTATGTTTCCCTGAGGGGCAGAGTGGAAGAGTCAGATGTGGTAAAGGGTTAATGAACCGAAATGACCGGTGATCTAATGTTCCAACACCGTGATGTTTGCTTGATGGTCACCTCGCATATAGTACCACTTCACTAAGGTCCGAAGTTGATGAGTTATGGAAATTCATCGTCGCCCATTTCTTGCAACTGAGATCGCCTCCTATCAATACTTCCTCGACAACAAATGGACCTTCCCAAAGCTAGGAACGAATTTCCCTTAGATTGATCTTGGTTGTCAAAGATCTTCTTCAAAACCAAGTCATGTTGTTTAAAATCGCCAGAGTTTGATTTTTTTCTATTATAGGATCTCGCAATCCTTTGTTGATATAACTAACCATGGAAGATAGCCATGCGTTCGCTTTTCTCGCCTATTAAAGACAATTGGTGATACCGCCCTTTATACCCATCGGTCTCATCCAAATTGAGCCGCCTATCAACACTCGAGGGATTCCATTTCAACTTCTATGGGGAGCACCTTCCATCCCACAAAGTTAATGTGTAGGGGTTTCCCAAAATAAGTGCGCATTGACGCTCAGAGGCTAACAGAGTAAGAGGTAATAAGTCGCCATTCCTTATGATCATGGCGGACATCTTTGTATGATCTTCTTGTTGTTTTTGTTAGCCGCATCAACTACACCACTCATCTTCGGACGATAGATGATAGAGTTAAGATGTTTGATGTGGAATTTACTGCATAATTCTTCCATCATTTTGTTGCTGAGGTTCTTAGCATTGTCTGACACAATCACCTCTGGTTGTCCATATCAACAAATGATAGCATTTCTGATGAAAGCAATGATGACTTCTTTGGTAACCCTGGGGAAGTAGGCTGCTTCTACCCACTTGGTGAAGAAGTCGATCATAGTGAAGATAAATAGATGTACATTACTGGCTTTAGGCTCAATGGCCCCGATAACGTCCATTCCCCACATTGAGAAGGGCCAAGGTGAACTCATATTGTGGAGTTCCCGTGGAGGGGCATGTATAGCATTCCCATGAATCTGGCACTATTAGCATCTCCTGATGTGGTCATTGCAATCAGCTTTGAGAGATAGCCAATAATGTCTTGTCTTGAGGACTTTCTTGACAAGGAGGGGGGCACTCATGTGGGGGCCACATACTCCACCATGGATTTCATCCATGCCTTTGGGCTTGATCTTTGTCTAAACATCCGAGGAGACCTAGTCATGCGCATCTCTTTTGTAGAGCGATCTCCACTCGTGTAGAATTTCACAACAAGTCGATGGATCCACCTTTTCTCGCCGGGTTCACCTCACGTGTGTAGATCCATCTCATAGTATTCCTCGATATGTTGATACCAAGGATGTTGGATGGGAGGTAGCTCATTCGATACTTTCTCCAACGTAATTCCCATAGGTCAGGGCCTTGTGAAGTGAAATTGTGACGCTTGGCAAGTGTCCCTTGTCGATATGCGAATTAAGGAGGCCAAAGTTGTTAATGCGCTCCGCAAAGTCATTCCTATTACGAGGAACGTAGAAAGGAGATTTCTTCAACTCCAAAACCATCTCAGAAAACTTGCCGATGGTAAGGCAACAAACGAGCTCTTTGGTTTGAAAGATTACGATGGATTATCCGATTACCAACTCAATCTCCAAAGATGCTTAATCGCTCGATGCCCATCGAACGGCAAGTTTTAGCCCCACGAGACAAATTTCTTCACACATAGCTTATGTTGTTGGTGATCGATCGCTTTTTTTTTAGTCTTAACAACAGAGCTCTAACTCATGCAAGCATGCACGCGTCAACCAGTAATACAGAGCAAGTAAAGTATCGATCCCACAGAGAAAGTTGTTTAACTTAAACTACTATTCATTAATTAATTCACTATCTTTATATGCTCAAACTAATGACAAAACTTGGTTTGTTCTCGAATTGCAAATAACAACTAAAACAATAATAACGATAGAATAAATGATATTGAACTAATGGGATCCTAACTTCATTTAATACTTCATTTAATCACCACTATCATGCATTTACTTGTTCACATATCACAAGAAAGTAGCCAAGAGCACTAAAAGAGTATTAGCCATTTTTCAATGCACTAAGACCTACTTACACAAAGATCCACGTATGATGTAACTCTTCAGAATCATCAATATAACCAAAATCACTATATGCCCACGTGAAACTACAACTATATTGATTTTAAGTTCAAGCCCTAAATCTAACTTATACTATGAAATCAGATATGTCTATCCGTTCACGTAAATACATAAGCCATATCACACAGCCCTATATACGTATACTATCATGATTATAGTCCATATTTGAATGTTCATTGTCAATTCCATGCAAATACTGAAACGAATGATGATCAAACATACATACATGCAAAACAATAATGACATACATCCCATATGATATGAAAAACAAACCAGCATTTAAGCATTCAATCAAACTACATATTAAAATCTATTAGAATCCCATAATGGAGTTTAGTTCATGATTGAACCAAAAGCCATTATGGGATCAAATCTAAACATGGTCAATAAATGACAATTGAAAGATGAAAGATAAAACTATCAAACCCAATTGCTGAATATAAATCAATATTCAGATCCTCATAAGAATCCAGCAAAACTGATATTAATAATCCACTCTAGTAGAAAATCCCAAGAAGGAGTAGAAAAGTAGAGTCAGGCCTCCTTCTACGCTGAATCTCTCCCCAGAGAGTAAAACCCTAATTCCCAAAGTAAAGATACATGAAAAAATTAATAAAATGTCAAGTGATACCCTTGACACCAGTCAGGAATCGTTTTAAATCAATTACAACCCTTAAAGTTTGGAAATAAAAAAAGACAAGTCAAGAAGAAGAAGTTCGCACGCGCGCCGCCGCTTCCTCCCATTGATATGCTTGCATACCATGAGACTTGCAAAAAGTTTTCAGATATTTGGTCGATCTCACAGACGCGCAGCAAGGTTCCCTAGTTTGTCCTTCTCGCGGCCACGCAACTTTCAGTAGGTTCCAAGGTCTGGTTGGGTAATCGCGCGGGTGCGCGCTCTCAAGGCTATTCTGTCGCGCGGCTTGCAATCTGCAGATCCTGGTTCTTGTTCTGGTTCTATATTGCTACTGTTGCTGCTCCTTGTTTTGTCATACTTCATCTCCTTGTTCCATTGCATCTTCATGCCATGCATATCCCATCTTTTGCCTCTTCTCAAGCATCCATTAGCCTTATGCTCAATAACACCACCAAAATAGGCCGATTCCTGCACTTATTCACCAAAAGGAGTTTTAAGTATGCGAAATGCAAATTATCATGAAATGCAGCTAAAACCCACTAAAATGTACTTGACATGGGCATAGTTGGCATGAATTGGTACTCGATAAGTAGGTGTAAATCCTACTTATCAAATACCCCCAAACTTGAACCATTGCTTGCCCTCAAACAATGCATACTAATGAACAACAATAAAAATGCAATTATATTACTCACTCAGAAACTAATTCTCACATTGTCCCAACCATCATAGAAATTCAAATTCAATTTGCCTCGTAATTTTTTTTTTTCTAGATTCAAGAATACATATTCAAATCAAACTGCAGTATAATGTCATATACTCATATAATTCAAAAATGCTATACAGATGTCAAAAGTGTGTGTCAGGTTCGCCAATACTTGATTTAGGTGTAGAATGCTCATGTTATCTTGCTCAAACCAGAAAAATTATAGCTTAAATCAAGACTTATGTATATATATATGCTACTTTTTGACTATTCCAATATCTTAAAATAAACTAAGGTTCAACAATGGGCTTAATCGCTTTATTCTACTCACGAGGGCTTACTTTCAGACTTTCTCGTGATGTTTATCGGTATTTTTCTTTTCTTTTTTCTTTCTTTCTTCATGATCAGCAATGTCTTACTCCCTTAGGCACACTGCTACCCCTTAGCGAAGCCACCAACGACTCCTAGACCATGAAAGACCTTAGGGCGCTAGTGTAGAGACAATCCCCATGCATTTCTACTCAAGTAGCTGTATTCCCAAAATAAGACTAGCCATGTTATTTCTACTTTTCTTTTTTTTTACACATATACCCAAGTTTTCCCAAAGTTTAAAAATTGATGTTTTATACAGTCTAAAAGTCACTTTTTACATATTTCTCTTTTTAACACTACATTTTCCTATCGAGCAATGCACAACGTACTTCTTATACTTACAAGTGCTTGTGAACACATTTGTGCAAACCGAGAGCATTTAAACAGCATTATGAATTTCATTGTATAAAATGTTATATCTCAGCTCATGTTATTCACAATATTCAGAAATCATTTAAAAACTTCACTCTCATCATCAAGCTAGACAAAATTTTCTATACTAGAAGAACTCATGAGGTATGCAATTATACATGCAACGATATGCTAAAATGAAATCTAAACATGCAATAAAAATTAACTAATCATGCAAAACTATATGCAAAACTAAAAATACTAACTACTACCCAATACCCCCAAACTTAAAATATTCAATGTCCCAATTGAATGAAGGTAAAGGGTACGAAAACTCCCCTAATTATTTGCAGGTGCCACCATCCCTGTGGTGGTGAATTCGGTGGTGGTATGGTGTTGCGCCCAAACCGAGGTCGTTTTTGTTTGTTCCTTGTTACAAGAAATGCTTCTGCTTAAAGCCCTCAGTGAGTCCCGGCTCAAAATGTGCCTAAATTATCGTGATATGGCATCGACTCAAGGCCCAACCTTCTGAGTCAAGCGATCGCCATGGGTGGCACGCACGTGTGTGGACGGGTTCGCCTCATCTGTTTGTGGGGGTTGTTGTGGTGGCTCTAGATAAATGGGCTGAAGGATGAATCCTAGTCCGCGTGGGTGCAGTATACCACCTGCCCAGTCCTCGAATTTTTTGATCGTAGCATGAGTAATGTCCTTGCTTGGGTATCAGATCCGCCATCGCCCCAACAGATCCTTGATTAGCACAAAGCATGGAAACCACGGATGCGAGCGGAATGCTCCCAATCGTTCATCCCCATAGATAGCGCAACATATTCTCATAAATGAGATGACCAATGTCGATGTACTTTCCGGTGATGATGCCCCACAGAATACGTGCCTTCTCCGCTGTTATTTTGTGCTGATGGGCGGAAGGCATGAGCTTGGCGCATATGAAGAAGTTCCATGCTTTTTCATAGCTATTTAGGGCTGCAGCTGGGAATATACGCGGTTGTGTTGTGCCAACTTTATATATCTATTTCGTACCCGACACACATAACTCTGCAATAATCAACTCCATGTCGGTCTCCAAATGAGCACCGGTTACCCAATTAGCAAATTTCATCAAGGCAGTGCATCGGTAATTTTGAAAATTAATCGATGGCACGGGGTCTCAGAATTCACCTCGATACCACAACCCGTAGATATTCCGCCATAAATGACTTCGCATCGCATAGAATTCACTGACTACGCTCATAGAACGGTATCGAGTAGCCGCCACCCACCCCAAATTTCTCTCTCTCTAATCACGGCGCATAATCGCCATCTTGCCTCACCGGCCAATCTCGCCTCCTCGACGAACGTTGCCACAATGCGGTAGTACTTTTGTTGAGCTTCCAAGTTGAGGAACTTGGTATGATCCACAATATCGCCTCTCGTCACCTCGACGAAGAAGAAGAAGAAGATGACGTAATAGACCTTGCTCTTCAGGCCCCTTTTGTGTTTGATAGAGGTTACACATATTATATGATGGAGAATAAAGAAAAGCTTGAATAATTTCTACCCCCAATACTCGTTTCTTCAATCCAACTTGGAACCCTAGCTTTGTAGTGCACTTTGGAGAAGTTGAGGAGATACGGACTTTGTTTGAGGCACGAATCATGGCTAATTGATTGAGAGATGTACGACATAACTTGTAACTGATAGATAGATAGCGACATGAATTATGGAGAGTGAGAGAATTTTGCGTCTATTATTATCCCAAATGAGAGTCCAAATGGTCCACAACTCTTTTTTAAACTATTCAGATCTGTCTTTATCCGGTGTCGCGTGCGGCCGCACGCGTTTTTATTGAGCTGGGCGCGTGGGCGCGAGACTTGCAGATTGTTTTGGTGGCTTTCTTAACTTGACGCGCGGGCGCGCGAGTTTTTGCTTCATTGGCCGCGCGGGCACGCAACCTTGCTATCTGCAATATGAACATTCAATTCCACTCTGCGTATCAGTGATGTGATCCAATGATGGTTCCTGCATAGATATTAATGCATCTTGTTAAGGTAGGACTTAGTGACCACATAGTGTTGACATCTTGCGAATATTCGCAACGCCAGTCTTGCTACACACTTAAGCATGAACATCTAACAACCTATTAAAAAATGACTTCGATATAAAACTGAAATAATCCACAATGAATAACTACAAATAAATCAATGAGACTAGAAATAATGGGTTGCCTCCCATCCAACGCTAAGTTATAGTTAATTAGCTTGACTATCTCTGAGTTTCATGTCACAAGTAGAATTGAGGTGCCTTCCTACTTGTCTGCCGCACCCCAAAATTTAATGACTTCATCTTTCGTCAATGACTCTACCTTCAACTCTGAATTTTTACCCGTTGCACATATCAATGGTCCATAATCCCTCGATTTATGTACTTCATCCCGAGAGGCACCAATCCATCACGCCAACCAGAAGCACTCTTCTTCATCCATTGGTAAACCGATTCATTGAAAGACGTTAAAGGTGATCTCGATCCCGACACGATATAGTGAGTTCACCTTTTGCACATCTATCGACGTCTCGCCTGTACCAAGAAATGGCCTTCCCAAAGATTATTGGTATATTTTTGTCTTCCTCGTAGTCTAGGATTATGAAGTCTGCTGGAAAAATAAACTTGTCCACCTTAACCAACACATCTTCAATAAGTCCCCGTGGATGTGTGATGGATCTATCAGCTAACTACAATGCAATATTTGTTGGCTTTGGATCCGGCAATCCCAACTGGTTAAATACTGACAAGGGCATCAAATTTATGATTGCCCCAAGATCACATAAACACTTATTGAAGTTCATCTTTTCAATGGTACATGGAATTGTGAAGCTGCCTGGATCCTTCAACTTTGGAGGTAATTTCTGCTAAAGCACTGCACTGCATTCCTCTGTCAAGGATACCATTTCAAACTCGTCTAATCTCCTCTTCCTTGACAACATACCCTTCATAAATTTTGCGTAGCTTGGCATTTGTTCCAATGCCTCAGCGAATGGTATGTTGATTTGTAACTTTTTGAATACCTCAACGAATTTGTTGAACTGTTTGTCTTCCTTTTTTTTTATCTAATCTCTGCGGATACGGAACTTGAATGTGAATTGGTGGTACTAGAATCTTAAACGTCTCCTCTAAACCTCGCCATGCCTTTTCTCTTCCTGCTGACCCTCAAATTTCTCCAAATTTTCTTTCTCAAGAGTCGGCTCTTCTTCGCCACATGCATGCCACAGATCCTCCTCAAGGCATTCTCACATGGGTCACACGACTTTGCAAAGAATCGACAAATCTTTCCCAAATCTCAATTTGATCGCTTGACACTATTCCTTCCCTTCTCTTCTTGGATTTGTCTCCGTATTACTTGACAATGAACCATGGGGCCTGTTAGTAAGCATGTTCGCCATATACCCCATTTGAGTTTCCAGATTTTTTATAGCCACTACTTGGCTCTTAATCATAACTTATGTGTTTGCAATGTATTTCATCATCATCTCCTCCACTTCTGATTTCTTTTCTTTCTGAGGTGCAGTTGGAGTGTGATGTTGCTGTTGTTGTTGAGAAAATCTTGGTGGAAAGGGTGGTCTAGGATTAAACTGCGACTGCGCTGGTTGTGCCTGAAATTGATTATTTGGTTGAAAGTGAGTCTGCTGATTCCCTTGATTTTTCGACCAACTAAAGTTTGGATGATTTCTGTTGTTGGGGTGGTATGTGTTCTGAAATTTCCCTTGGCCTTTTCTATAGTTTCTCATATACTGCACTGATTCAGAGCTGATAGCACATTAATCCGTCGAGTGTGACCCTGAATAAATCTCACATATGAAGGCAACCTTCTTACTATTCCTTCTGCCAAAGTATCTATCTTCTTTGTCATGGCTGCCATCTGTGCTGACAACTGAGTGATAGCATCAACCTCCAACACACCTGCAACTTTGGCTTGTGGCATTCGAGATGAAGGATTCTGAAAATCATTCGATGCCATTGTCTCGATAAGGTCATAGGCTTCCTTATAGTTCTTTGCCCAAAATGCCCGGCCCCCGCAATGTGATCTACGACGACGGCCTCGATCGCCATCCCAAACCATTATAAATCGTGGTTGATTACCATCCAACTGCATACCGTGATGTGGGCACTTTCAAAGATTTCTTTGTATCTCTCCCATGCTTCATATAATGACTCGCCTGTTGTTACTCAAACGGAGAGATAGTCATCCCTCATATTAGTAGTTTTAGCCATCGGGGAAGAACTTAGCTAAGAACTTCGTATAAGTCCTCCCATGTAGTTATAAATCTTGTTGGCAGAGAATGAAGCCAACTTTTCGCTTTATCCCTCAATGAAAATGGGAACAACCTTAGTCTAATAACATCCTCCGTCACACCATTGTATTTGAATGTATCACAAATTTTGATGAAACTTAACAGTGTTCATTCGGATCATCTCAGAAAAAGACCCCTAAATCGAATCAGATTCTCGCACCATTTGAATAGTGCCAGTTTTTATCTCAAATGTATTTGCTGCTATCGCTGGTCTGACTATGCTAGACTATAGTCCTTTAATATTGGGCATGGAATACTCCTTCAGAGCCCTATACTCCTCTCTTTGATCTTCTCTTTGTGCCTCGGCTGCCATTTAGTTGTCGTGTTTTCCAATTGTTCTTTTAAATTTCTACGAACACGCGCTTTCCAACCTCTCCCATTTATATTATCCTGAACAGGTGTTAAATCGGGGTTGGATGACCATGTGTGCATAAAACTTTATCCAAATTCCTGAAATAAAAACTAAAACTGAAATGAGATAAGACTAGAATTGTCTAAGTCATACAATATAGCTTAAAACTAATGATAGTAAAACTAAATTAAACGCCTTTCCCTGGCAACGACGCCAAAAACTTGTTGCCTCTTTTTTAGTCTTAACAACAGAGCTCTAACTCATGCAAGCATGCACGCGTCAACCAGTAATACAGAGCAAGTAAAGTATCGATCCCACAGAGAAAGTTGTTTAACTTAAACTACTATTCATTAATTAATTCACTATCTTTATATGCTCAAACTAATGACAAAACTTGGTTTGTTCTCGAATTGCAAATAACAACTAAAACAATAATAACGATAGAATAAATGATATTGGAACTAATGGGATCCTAACTTCATTTAATACTTCATTTAATCACCACTATCATGCATGACTTGTTCACATATCACAAGAAAGTAGCCAAGAGCACTAAAAGAGTATTAGCCATTTTTCAATGCACTAAGACCTACTTACACAGCATCCACAGATGATAGACTCTTTGTAATCATCAATATAACCAAAATCACTATATGTCTATGTGAAACTACAACTATATTGATTTTAAGTTCAAGCCCTAAATCTAACTTATACGGTGAAATCGTATATGTCTATCTGGTTCACGAAATATATAAGCCATATCACACAGCCCTATATACGTATACTATCATGATTATAGTCCATATTTGAATGTTCATTGTCAATTCCATGCAAATACTGAAACGAATGATGATCAAGCATACATACATGCAAAACAATAATGACATACATCCCATATGATATGAAAAACAAACCAGCATTTAAGCATTCAATCAAACTACATATTAAAATCTATTAGAATCCCATAATGGAGTTTAGTTCATGATTGAACCAAAAGCCATTATGGGATCAAATCTAAACATGGTCAATAAACGACAATTGAAAGATGAAAGATAAAACTATCAAATCCAATTGCTGAATATAAATCAATATTCAGATCTTCATAAGAATCCAACAAAACTTATATTAATAATCCACTCTGGTAGAAAATCCCAAGAAGGAGTAGAAAAGTAGAGTTGTGGCCTCCTTCTACGTTGGAATCTCCCCTAGAGAATAAAACCCTAATTCCCAAAGTAATGATACGTGAAAAACTTAATAAAATGTCAAGTGATACCCCTGACACCAGTCAGGAATCGTTTTAAATCAATTAGAACCCTTAAAGTTTGGAAATAAAATAAGACAAGTCAAGAAGCTAGAGGCTCCTCACAAGGGCCACAAGGCCTTCCTGCTTTTTGATATTCTCGCTACCATGAGACTTGCAAAGAAGTTTATATGTTTGGACGATCTCATGTGTTTGTGCGCGCTCCCTAGGCTTGTCCTTCTCACGGCTGCGCAACTTGCAGTAGGTTCCAAGGTCTGGCTAGGTAATCGCGCGGGCGCGTGCTCTGAAGGGTATTTTGCCGCGCGGCTTGCAATCTACATATCCTGGTTCTTGTTCTGGTTCTATCATACTACTGCTGCTGCTACTTGTTCCATCATGCTTCATCTACTTGCTCCATTGCATCTTCATGCCATGCATATCCCATCTTTTTCCTCGTCTCAAGCATCCATTAGCCTTGTGCTCAATAACACCACCAAAATAGGCCAATTCCTGCACTTATTCACCAAAAGGAGTTTTAAGTATGCGAAATGCAAATTATCATGAAATGCAGCTAAAACCCACTAAAATATACTTGAGATAGGCATAGTTCACATGAATTGGTACTCCATAAGTAGGTGTAAATCCTACTTATCACCGAATCGCTCCCCGTATTGATACTAGAACTGCTCCCGCTCCAGAACCTTCCATATTAATAGCTCCATTGAAATACATCTTCCATGCTTGGCGTGTATCGTACTGATGGTGTTGCTGAACTATCATTACTCCCTCATCGGGGAAGTATGTCTCAAAGGGTTTGAAATCCCCTGAAGGTGCAGCGGCCAGTTGATCCGCAATTCTTTGACCTTTGATGGACTTTTAAGTCACGTAGACGATGTCAAATTGTTGTAGGATCAACTGCCATTTGGACAGTCGGCAATTTAACATGGGTTTATTGAACACGTACTTGAGAGGATCCATGCGGGATATGAGATGGGTTATGTGACCGTGGAGGTAATGTTGTAACCTCATGGACGCCCATGGTAAGGCACAACAAGTCTTCTCAATCAGAGTGTACTTGTGTTCACTACGGCTGAATCTTTTGCTGAGGTAATAGATAGCTCGTTCTTGGCCTCTACCGTCTTTCTGTCCCAGCATGTAACCCATGGCGTTTTCACTTATGGACAGGTACATGAACAGGGGAACATCATCCCTGGGTGGTACCAAAATGGGAGCTTTGACTAGCTGTTCTTTAATTATGAGGAAGGCATTATGGCACTCATCATTTCATTTCATGGAGGAGTTCTTCCTTAATAGCTTGAAGATTGGCTCACAGGTTGCTGTGAGTTGAGAGATAAACCTGCTAATGAAGTTGATTCTTCCCAAAAATTCCCATATTTCCTTCTCTATCTGATGAATCGACATTTCTGTGATGGCCTGGATTTTGGTAGGATCCTGCTCAATCCCCTTGTGGCTGACTAGAAATCCTAGCAACTTGCCTGATTTAACGCTAAAGGCGCATTAGTGGATTCAACTTCAAGGTTATATTTACGCAACTTGTTGAATAACTTTCTGAGATGGTCTAAGTCGTCCTCCTCCTTTCGGGATTTGACAATGATTTCATCCACATAGATCTCGATCTCTTTGTGCTTTAAGTCGTGGAAGAGAGCCATCATAGCTCGCTGGTATATGGCTCCGGCATTGATGAGGCCGAATGACAACCGTCTATAGCAAAAAGTTCCCCAAGGCGTGATGAAAACAGTTTTCTCACAATCTTCTTCAGCAACCATGATCTGATGGTACCTAGTAAAGCAATCAGTATAGGAGTACATACAATATTGAGCAGTATTACCAATGAGAATGTGGATAAATGGCACGGGAAAGCTATCTTTTAAGCAAGCTTTGTTCAAGTCCCGGTAATTCACGCGAACTCGCACCTTCCCTCCTGGTTTAGGTGTGGGAACAATGTTGGATATCCATTCAGGATATGTGGACACCATGATGATGCCAACTTGAAACTATTTCACAATTTTTTTTTTGTTTCACCTTTAAACTCCACTCGTGTTTCAATCGCCTCGAGCTTTTGCTTAACTAAACGAAATCCCTCTTTAATAGGAAGGCGATGAAGGACAATGTCAAGGGACAAACCCACCATGTCTTCGTGAGACCATGAAAACACATCCTGAATTGGGTTAGTAGCGTAACCATGTCATTCCACCGGTTTGAGGTAAGGTCCGAACAAATCTTGATTAACTTAGGGCTTTCTAAGGTTCCAGATCAAGGAAGTGGTTTGGTCATGGGTTGGGTTTAGGTTTGTCTTTGACCCATTCTTGAATTTATGGAGGCACCTCAATGTCCTCATGTACTTCCATCAAGGCTGAATTCATCTCAACATCAAAGGTACAATCCTTGTGGAGAAGAGGCACCGTATCAGCAAGTACATGCACATCTAAATTCAGGGTCCTGAAACAAAATATGCTTTCACTTAGTATATATGAAAAGGTTTGATAATACAAAGTGTTAGCATGTATTGGCAAAACGACTACTAATATTGTACAAAAAAGTAAGCAGTTACGATATCTACAGGGCAGAAAGAGTTTCTGCCCATTTTACCCTTATTGACCAATGCAAGGAGTGTTGCTCCAATTTGCAAGGGCAAAGTCCGGGTGGACTCCAGTGACGGAGGGGCTGTCATCTTCCTCCTTCTCTCGAATGATGGCCATTACGTCTGGGCAATCATCGTCTGGGGTATATCAGTATGTATGTTCATCATGAACGATGATGCGTATGCCTGACATCATCCGGATAACGTCTTGCTTGATTCTTTGTTCCTCCTCTTCCACTGCGGGATTTGGAACAAAGAGTTCTTTCTCCTTCACTGGTATCGACTGGGGAAATAACATAGCCATGATACTGGCTAGCACCTTTACAGGAGGTTGTGCGGACTCAAAGTTTGAAGGCGAAGATAAACGCCGCGTGCTTGAGGCTGAAGGAATCTGCTAATGCTTATGAGGATTCCTATGACTAGAACTGGCAGAATAGCCTAGTCCAACTGTTTCAGTTTGCTTGGTTAATTGAATTGGGTAGTTGATACCTTAGCGATCTTTACCCAGCCCTTGTCCCCGCTGATGACCCAATGACATCATTTCTTGAGTAGCCGACATTACCTCGGCAGAAATCTTGGGTTCGGGAAATGGCATTCCAATAGCATGGTATTGGGTATTGCTTACTTCCAAGGCATGAAAACTGACCGGTTTAACATCTGTATTGGCATTAATGAATGACATGCCCCCGTGTTGAGGACACTCTAGTTCAGCATTGACCGTGACTAGGCTATTATTGATAATGTATTTCAACTGTTGATGAAGGGTGGAGGGATCGCCTTTCGCCATATGAATCCATGGTCATCCCAAGAGCAGGTTGTATCCCGAATCTATCTTTAGTACGTGGAAAGATAAGCAGAATGTATGGGGACCAATTTCTATTGGCAGTTCAATTACTCCGACCGAATTCCGGCGGGCTCCGTCAAAAGCTTTGATGACAATATGGCTACTCCGAATTTGGTTGAGATTGATATTCATCTTCACCAAGGTAGCGTATGGACAAATATTTAGAGATGAGCCTCCATCTATCAAGACTGCAGCTAGCATGTATCCGGAGGACAAGACCGCAATGTGCAACGACTTGAGCAATGACCGGTCCCTTCGGGAAGTATGTCATCATCAGTGAAGGATATCACATTGTTGTTAAAAATGTGATCAACCAAGTGTTGAAATTTTTCTGTATCAACTGATGTCAGTAAGCAGGCTTCTTCCAAAACCTTCAGCAAGATCTTCTTGTGATCCTCGGATGTTAGGACCAAGTCCAAAATTGAAATTTGGTGTGGAGCTTCTCTTAAGCTTAAAACCACCTTTTCTTCGTTATGACCCGTAGTGTGGAGGAATCTTACAATCTTCTCCATGGGTATTTTCCCCTTTGATTTGATGGTAGATGTCGACGTCGAGATTTTTGGTTGTCCCTTTCCGTTACTCCATGGCTACCCATTTCTGGGATCAAACTTTTCACCTGCAGTTTATCATCAACCTAGGATTAAACTTTCTCCTCCTCGCACTCTGACCTGCACATGGGATTACGCTTTTCTTCTCGCCCTGAGGGGCGAACTACATCGACCTGATCTCCTCTTCAATAGGAGTACGTAGGCAACCATTTTATATGTCCCGGTCGCAATAAAACAAAAACAACAAAAACATTTCTGCCCTTACATAAAACAAAAACAACCAAAAACATTCCTATACCATGTTAGCCATATACAGCGTTGAACCTCTTACACAAGGTTCGAACTACGCAGACCTGATCTCCTCTTCAATAGGAGTACGTAGGAAGCCATTTATGGTTCGGTCTCACCCTTTTCCAAAACACAAACCATTGTCAACTGGTACTGGGATCCTCTTTCAATCCACTACATTTCATTCGACTTCAGACCAATGGGATGGAATTACCTGAACTCCTCCCAAATAGGAGATTCGGCGACCATCTAAGCTGCGGTCATGCCTTGAAGAGCAACACCAACCCATAAGAGGTGAAATCAACTAGGCTTCTCCTTAATAGAAGTATCAGGTGACCATATGTGGTGCGGTCGAATCGGAGAGGAAAGCCACACCCATCTCCACATTCTCCATTCAAAACAAGTCCCAAGACACCAAAGATGGTAGACATACATAGATCGATGATCCATTCTGAACTATCCAGAGACAACTCAATGTCCATCCACCCAGGAGGAATTCAGAATACATTAAGATCACAAGCCCTGAAGTAGCAGGCAAAATATCAAGCAAATAGCAGGACATATCTAAAAGGGAAGTGATCCAAAAATATATTTCCCTGTCATAAATAATGCTATTTGATATATATACAATGTAAACCAGATATGACAAAATGGCTAAGCTTAGTCATGTGCGCAGATGAATATAAAGCTCATCTATGAGTCAGGGTACATGCGAGCTAGCAAGACCAACATGGCATCCCTCTTAGATGATGGAGGTAAAGCTGTAGTCTCCTGGGTACGAGAATATCCACACGACCCAACAGATCTCTATAGCCATCTGCATGATAACAATATGCTCATCAATATAAGCGCTCATCTCTCTGCGATTATACTAGTGGTAAGGACCTCATTGCAAGATTTATCTCGCGATACACCACATCCCGGCAGAGATGGCGATATCCCGCCAACCTACCATCGCATCTATGGTCGATATGGCCTCATCATGCTTAGCGATGGTGGCATCTCTACGAGCCAATGCCTCGTCTCTCTCTAATAGGGCGGCGTCCCTCACATCAAGAGCAGTCAACATCATAGATCGAATCTGATCTTTCTCAAAGGTCAACAGATGAAGACCGCTCTAAATAATGTTCCGAGTTTCAATCACAAAAGTAATCGGTACTAGGAGATTCTCGAAGAAATGTTTGTAACCCGTGAAAGGGCTCCTCCTCGATGTAGGCATCAATGTCCTCTATAGGCTCTACATCGATAACTTCGCTTCTCTGGTCTTCGCAAATACCGCTGCAAAAGATAAAACCTCCGCTCCATCCATGCGAGTACTATGCGAATAACCGGGATGACTGACAGGAAAAGCAGCTAGCTCACGCTGATCCCAGCAAGCGTATACACGAGATCGGTCCTCTGCTGAGAGGTATCGAGAAGCTGACCTGTCACCCCATCGAAAAGATGAAAATCCTGGAACTGGTCGAACTACGACATCACGGCCAATGGGTGATAAGTAGTCACGTCCCTCAAGCCAGCCAAAGGGAGGAAATCCATGTCCGGAGCATGAGTAATGAAGCTGTATGGTGAGCAAAGCCCCGAGCACAACAATATGCTAAATGGATCTCTGATATCTGCCAAAAATGCAGACCAGGACTGAGCATCTGTACACTCTGATGGCTGAAAGGAGTATGACATAGACACATCATGGGAGAACCAATACCCATGCCGTCTAAGGGTACCAACCGGTCGCAAGTGTGACATAAAGTCACTGTGTGGCACGGGACTGGGCCCTAATAGTGCGAGGGAGCCACCAACACTGGAATATCTCCTGAGTACATGGACCCTCTGATAAATCAAAACCGTCAACTCCCAACAATGTAATATCCGTGATGGGTGACTGTGATGCAGGCCAATGACGCCTAATAGGAGGCAGGCTGTAGGATTTATCATCCATGCCGTCGCAGCTCACCATGCCGCAGCAGTGCACTTGCTGGCCTCTCTATGTGGGTCCCACCCCTCCAACTCGGTCCAGTTCGAGTTGAAATGGAGTTCTTACGGGCTAGAAAGGTCAAATCAGGAATAAAAATGCCATGCGGTTGAGCAAAATAGCATACAATCATGGTCTTCTCATATGAGACTTTGAACTTGTATATCACTCATTGGTAGTCACCCGAACACGAGGTATACCCTGCCAATGATCCCATTTGTCACAAATCACATCCGGCAATACCTCGATGCAGTCGATGCCATGACTCGGGTCATTACCCTACGTAGGTCCCGACGGGTTATAACGTAGGTCCCGACGGGGGGTTACAACACGCTCATTCGTTGACAATTCAATCAACGAAGGTCAAGCGACCTTGACATTATTTCACCGATGGCAAGTAAACCCATCGAGCGTTGAGAACTGCTTCGATAGTTGCGTGTCGCGTTTCATGCGTCCCGATCAAAAATCTCGACGGGTTTACAAATATATCTCTCAAGCGGGAGTAGCAACGCATGCTCAACCGTTAACACCCATATCAACGAAGGTCAAGCAACCTTGACGTCATTTCAGCCGATAGCGTTTAAACCTATCAGAGCTATAGAGCTATTTGAGGTTCTCATACCCAGCTGATCATATTCCCAATGGATCCCCACGGGGTCACAACGCAATGCTCTGTTGATCTACACGACAGTGAAGGTCAGACATCCCTGACAGCATTTGTTGTTGGTATTAAATCTAACAGGTTCGCGACATATTTTGGCGACACTGACCAGGAGAGGTCAACATTATCAAAGAGGATATATGATGGAATATGTTATACACATCCTCAAACAGATCAAGCTTTATCCCCACAGATCTCTCACACATAAGAGGTACATCTTCGGGATGAAGTCGTTATCAAGTATACAGGAATTTGGTGATAACTCCAACATCAACATCCTAACAGATTCGGCTTACACATCAGATCTGGTCAGTATTGCCAATCCCCAGTTGAAGCAACAGGGGCCAAAGAATCATCCCCAAAGACATGTTGGGCTACAACCCCATACACATGCATCATACATTTGCATCATGTTGCTATCCATAGTACCATATTTATCTTGTTGCGTTTCAAGTGTCTAGGATTCTTTATCCTACCCATGCATCGCCATGCATGAGTATGCTAAAGAGGGCATCTGTAGACACTCAAATTTTCTCAGACTATCTTCATTACTAACATTGCAAGAGGACATATTCGTCTTTTAAGAGAGAACCCTGAAAGACAATCCAAATCCATACTGGATACTACCGGGAGTTCAGCATCAACCCCAGATCACACTCTGGGAGAAACAGTTCCAACCTCAAATATAACCCCAAGACCTGCAGATAAAATACCAGAACACACACCGGAGAAGACCGATTAATCTCGGAGATAACCCCGAGGTATCCAGTCTCAGTCCCAACCGTGGGAATAGCCACCAACCTTGCTGATAACCCCAAGGAATGCAGTTTCAGAGATAACCTCGGAAATTCTTGTTTCAAATGCCACTAGCTTCAATCTCGGCGCTCACAATGAGATACACTGCACCAATCCAACAATAACATCGGGAGGACAGGCACACCTCAAAGATGACAATGAGGACCTTCAACAATTGTAGCAGTCCAATCTCAGCGAAGTCTGAGCAACGTCTGCTTTATCAGCCCAATTCGGCGATAACACCGGTGAGGGGCAACATCGTCATCTCGTCAAACACGATGCCACATCACTTCTCTACGCAACGATGTTCCACAAGGATAACCAATCCCGAGTGACTATTATGCGGGGTAACGAATGAAAGTTGGAGCTTGAAGACCGGAGGGCATCGTCCCATCTTCAATGACTTCGCACAAACTCTAATCCCATGCCATCACACAACTCTCGACAACGGCGGTCCGAAATAGGTCCTGTATACCTCAAATGGATGCCCGGATTGCACTTCTAAAAATCTGAGTGGACATTACAGTGCCTGAGTGCACATATTTCGAGATGACCCAACCCGACAAGCCCGATGTCGATGTCGGAATTTTTGGGTGTCCCTTTCCATTACTTGTTCTTTGGTGATCTCATTTTAGGTGAGATTTGTTTGAAAAAATAAGTGAAAAAGGTCCGACATGTATAATGTCGACGATGGGACAGTTAAGAGTCGCCAGTTAGTTTTTTAAATGGTTTCACCAACACAACCGAGAAAAGGATTGTGCATTGACCTAGTGATGTGACACTGATATACGGGTCGGCGAAACCGAGATTCATTTAGGGTCCGGGGACGTGGTTATGCGGGGGGAAGGTGTTAGGCACCCCCCGACATCCGTGTTACCACGGTGACCGCCTCTTTTCAAGAAACTATTATCCGAGTGTGTGTGTGTGTGTGTGTGTGTGTGTGGGTCAATGTGCTATTATATGAAAGTTGTGTGAGGCCTCGTTCGAGCCTATATACACAGGGTTTGAATTTATGTAAAAATTTAGTTTTTAGCAAGATATGGCAATGATGTTTTATAAAAGAGGTTTTTCAAACCTTGATGCTCAATAGGAATTGAGACCTTTTACACTTCCATTTTTATTAAGTGAGCGGCTGAATTGATTTTATTTGACGGATGTGAGACATCCATATGAAAAATAATACATCCAAAAATAATGTTGACTTCCTCGTGGGTATGGAAACCATCTGAGGAAATACAGACATCGCAGAATAATTTACAAGCTGCTTAAAGCTGAAAATGTCCATCACGGGAACCGAATCTAGATCCAATGAGATGAATCTGTGATCACATGATTCTTAGGCGCACAGAATATTGCAATTTGTATAAAAGCAATAAACAAGTATATATATAAAAGCGGTAAATATATATATACAGACAGGATCACCAACCACGAACCACCTCCATGGGGGATCAGAAATGTAAATAAAGCTGTTGATACGGTCAACCGCCACGAAGGAAACTCCAGGTGGGACAAAATGTAAATAAAGTTGTAAATGCGGTCAACTGCCACGAAGTAAACTCCAGCCAGGACGAAATGTAAAGAAAGCTGTAAAAGCGATCAACTGCCACGAAGGGAACTCCAGGAAGGACAAAATAAAAATATATATATGTATATATATATATATATATAAAAGAAATAAACGCACCGGATGTAAAATCCATGCTCATCGAACACAGTTCGACCACAGTTCATATATATAAGTATATATATATAAAAGCGAGTAAACTCACCAGATCGAAGTCTAGGCTCATCGAACAAAGTCCAACACAAAGTTGATATATATAAGTATATATATATATATATATATATATATAGCGAATAAATATATCAAATCAAGTACAGGCTCATCGAACAAAGTCCAGGCTCACACGAACAATATATATAAATTTTTTTTATATATATATATATATATATATATATAAAGCGAATAAACGCACTGCATCAAGTCTCAGCTCATCGAACAAAGTCCGATAGATAGTTAATATATATAAGTATATATATATATATAAAAGCAAGAACGCCTCCGCATCAAGTTCAGGGCTCAATCGAGGCATAACTCGATAATGTTAGTCAATATATATATAAATATATATATATATATATATATATACAGATCGAATGAAACCACTGATCAAGTCCGCAAAAAGCAAGTAACAGGACTCTCAACGTGTAGAAGGGTATGTGCAAAGATGAAGAGAAAGACTCTAAAGTGTGTGAGAAGGCTTACAAATTTGGTGATAAAAAGGGCTTCTATATCTTTAGAGTGGGTAAACACTTGGGCTTTTGTGGGTACAAAAGAGGCTATATATGAGCTCACGAGATGTTTGAAAGTGGGAAAATACATCAGTATGGCGAAAAGTCTGAGCAAATTGTGCGGGTTTCCCGCTCTTTTTTCTCTTAGAAATCAAAGACCCCAAGCCTCTTATTTATAGGCAAAGGTCTTTGCGGGTGCACTCTACCTCGTTCCGCATGTGTACCAGTGAGGCGGTCGGTCGGTCGTCTCAAGTACGTGTACTCGTGCATTGTAGTGTCCACTCAAATTTTGAGAAGTACAATTCCGCATCCGCTTTGAGGTATTCAGACCTATTTCGCATCGCGCGTTGTCGAGAGTTGTACGATGGCATATGATTAGAGTTTGTACGAAGTCTGTGAAGATGGGACGATGCCCTCCGGTCTTAAAGCTTCAACTTTCATCCGTTACCTTGCACAATAGTCACTCGGGATTGGTTAGCCTTGTGGGACATTGTTGCGTAGAGACGAGCCGTGGCATTGTGTTGGATGAGATGGCGATGTTGCCCCTCATTGGTTTTACTGCCGGATTGTGTCGATAAGCAGACGTTGCTCAGACTTCGCTGAGATTGGACTGCTGTATTTGTTGAAGGTCCTCATTGTCATCTTTGAGGTGTGCCTGCCTTCCCGATGTTATTGCAAGGTTGGTCCAAAGTATCTCATTTTGAGTCTTGAGATTGAAGTCGATGGCATTTGAAACAAGCATTTCGGGGTTATCTCTCGAATCGCATTCCTTGGGGTTATCACCAAGGTTGGTGGCTATTCCATGGTTGGGGCCGAGACCGGATACCTCGGGGTTATCTTCGAGATTAATCAGTCTTCTCCGGTGTGTGTTCCGGTATTGTATCTGCAGGTCTCGGGGTTAGATCCGAGGTTGAAACCGTTATTCTCCAGTTGTGATCCGTGGTTAATCTTGAACTTCCAAAGAGTGTCCTGTGATGGATTTGGATTGTCTTTCAGGGTTCTCTCTTAAAAGACGAATATGTCCTCCTACAATGTTAGTAACAGTAGTATAGAAAATTTCGAGTGTCTACAGATGCCCCTCTTTATCATACTCATGCATGGCGATGCATGGGTAGGATAAAGAATCCTAGACACTTGAAACGCAACAAGATAAACATGGTACTATGGATAGTAACATGATGCAAATGTATGATGCATGTGTACGGGGTTGTGGCCCAACATGCTGGGGATGATTGTTGGTTCCCTGTTACTTCAACTGGGGATTGGGAATACCGACCAGATTTGATGTGCAAGCCGAATCTGTTAGGATATTGGTGTTGGAGTTATCACCAAATTCCTGTGTTCTTGATAACGACTTGATACTGAAGGGGTATCTCTTATGTGTAAGAGATCTGTGGGGATAAAGCTTGATCTGTTTGAGGATGTGTATAACATATTCCATCATCTATCCTCTTGGATAATGTTGACCTCTCCTTGTTAGTATCGCCAGAATATATCATGATTCTGTTGGATTTACTGCCAACAACAATTGCTGTCAGGGATGCCTGACCTTCGTTGACGTGTGAATCAACGGCTGAAACATCCTGTGGGATATACTGTCAAGGTTGCTTGACCTTTGCTGACGTGTGAATCAACGGCTGAAACTCTGTGAGGAGATCGTCAAGGTTGCTTGACATTCACTGACGTGTAGATCAACAACGAGCATTGATTGCGACCCACGGGGGATCCGCCGGGAATATTAGCAACCGGTATGAGAACCTCGAATAGCTCTATAGCTCGATAGTTTAAACGCTATCGGTGAAATGATATCAAGGTTGCTTGACCTTTGTTGATATGTGTGTCAATGGTCGAGCATGCGCTGCTACTCCCGGGAGAGATATCGTTGTCACCCCCGTCTTGCACTTTCACGTTAGAACCCGCCGGGACTCACGTAGGTAACGACACGAGTCACGCAAGACATCGGACCTATATAAGGTATTGCCGTATGTGATTTGTGACAACCGAGGTCATCGGCAGAGTATACCTTGTGTTCAAAGCGACTACCAATGAGTGATGTGCATGATTCAAAGTCTCATCCGAGAAGACCAGATCAGATATCTTTGTTTTGCTTTCAATCGCGTGGCATTTTTATTCCCGATTTGACCTTTCTAGCCCATAAGAACTCCGCTTCAACTCGAATCGGACCGAGCCAAAGGGGGGGGGCCCATATGAGAGGAGCCGCAGTGCACCTTCTGCACTGCAGGTGAGCTCTGCGACAAAGTGGATGATAAATCCCAAAGAACTTCGCTTTCACAAGTCACTTTCAACTTGTTTCTCTCTAGAAAAACCATGAGCCACTTCCAGTTTTTGCCGAGTTCGGCCGCTTTACGCAAATTTCGTCATCGTACAAGTGTTCTACACTATCCCGGTAACGTATGCATGTATTTTTTCCGGTTTACATCATTAGATTGTGAGATATTGCACGAAAATGCATCTAAACACATAGTAGTGATTATGTATGCACAAATAACTTGATAAAAATATTCAACATAGTAAATGTTAGTATTAAACCATGTTAAACATAATGTTGTGAAAAAATTTGACTTTTGAGATAAATCAAATTGGCACCTTTTTCTCGCTATTTTTATCCTATTTGAGGTCCAATGAGCAAAAGGTAGAAAGGCAAAATACTCCTAGCATTAAGGTTTGCCTTATGCATGATATTCTTGATTTTTATGCATATATTACAGATATGACTTTGGGGTAGGTGTGCTCTTGAATGGCCACCTGATACGCATGTATGCATGTGGATAGTCCTATTTTCAAAGGGGACTATGGCGAAATATTTCCAAATGTAGGCATTAGGTAGTCATGCATTCTAACTCTATTATATGTTAAAGTAAATGCATGCATGCATATAGTCATATAATTCATTTTAGAAAGCTCCAGGTAAGGCAATACCACACCCTTTCTGAGGTGATTTGGAGACTTGTTGTCCAGATATTATGGATCTGGATCACCGAAGCGGTTCTTAGACCGCTTCACGCGTTACGGAGGGCTTCAAGTGCCTCGCCCCCGTTTCATCGAATGCCTCGCTCGGTTGGTGGAGGCTGTGATTCGTCCCGTCCAGGTAGATGTTCCAGACGTTTAGGACGAGGAGGTGGATATTGAGGATCCCGCTCCTGCTGTACATATCCCTCGCAGGGAGCTTCCGAGCATCCAGGTGGTGAACCCAGAGTTGCTAGGTGATTTGGGTAGACACCCATCGATGTACTTGCATGCTAACGAGGTATGACATTAGACTTTATCTTACTTCTTTCCTATTAATGAGGATTAAAAGGGTTCTGATGTTGATCTGTGCTTCATACAGGTTCTAGGTTTTACACAGCCTCGGGGGAACTGGTTTAGCATCCACTCCATGTACCAGGCTGCTTCATCCTGATTATAGAGCAGTAGTACATGAGTGGGGATTTGGGGCACTTTTCTCCATCCTTCCCCGTCGTTGTCCCTGGGGTTACCTCAGGGCATTGTCTGAGCGATGGTTTCATCAGACTCAGTCACTCCACCTGCTGGATTGCGAGGTGATGATGACACCTATGGATTGGCGATTTATCACAGGTATGGAGTTTGGAGGGGAGCCAGTTCCTTGCATGGCGAATATCACCCTTACTGCCGTATGGTCCTTGTTAGGAGTTTCGGCGGGTGTGCTCAAAGGTAGGACTATCCGTTCAGGTCCTTTGAGTGTAGATGTTATGAGCGGGCTATTGAGTGAGCCCATGCCTGATGATGTCAGGATCAGGGATCGCGTTCTGCGGCGATTGTTCCTGATAATCATTCGAGGCTGCTTCATATCAGATAACTCTTCCACGATATCTTTCGCTCTGGTCAGTGCTACACGCGATGTGGACCGTATAGGAGAGTACGATTGGGGCTCTTACACCTTTTCCTATTTCCTCCGGGGCATGCGTCTGCGCTCATAGAGTTTGACCGAGGCTTGGCTAGGATTTTACCCGTTTCTGCTGGTTAGTATTTCTCTTGTCTTTTCCTTTCACAGGTTAAGAGTGTTTATTGATTGCAGATATTTACCATGGTGTTGGCAGTTTTGGGCCTATGAGAGGCTTCCATGTTTGCGTCCTGTTAATGTGTTAGGCTTAGATACTTATCCACAAGGATGACGATGGCACCATTCTATTTTGCCAGAGGGTCCTCAGATCTCGAGGGCTTCGCTCATTCACGTATCAGCAAATGGAGTTGTTGATGGTACCGCGCCATCACATGGCTTCTATATTCAGGGGATCATTTGATCATCGATTTTGAGGATGGACACCCTCTTGGGAGTAGAGTATTTGATTTCCACCCGAGATTTCCTCTTTTCACCGATGGAGGCTGGGAGCTCTATTTAGGAGAGCGTGCTATTAGGAGCACCACAGGGGAGATTCATATACCGATCTTGCCTCCTGTTTAGCGTCATTTGCACATGTATCACGATCCTCTCTCCATTGATATTCCATTGTTGGGAGTTGATTTTTGATTTATCCGAGGGTCCATGTACTCGGGAGATATTCCAAATACGGTGGCTCCTCGCATTATTGGGGCCCATCCGTGTGCACACGCTTTATAGGGGACATGGTTCCTGGATCGTTCATGATGACGGATTGGGTAGCTTGTGATCGAGCTTCGACCCATATGACCCAGATTGACAGCTTGACCCGACAGTTGGATCGGGCACGAGATATTGATTCTCAGATTTGGGCGAGAGATCCAAAGCAGAGGCGAGACATTTGTTCCTTCCACTGGTCTTTGGCCCTTAGACGACCCATTTGGTTTTTCTGGCGCAGATCCTCCCCTTTATAGGCCTGACATCCCTGTTGATAGAGATCCAGTGACTCAGGAGGAGTTACATCAAGTGGAGAGGATTGAGGATGTGGACATCGAGACCATTGTCTTCTTCTGATGTGTATTCTCGCCATATCTTTTGATAGGCCTCTGTTTGATATTGGGTGGTTGTTCCCCATTCTCGATATATCTTTAGATAGGCCTCTATTAGTAGTAGGGCGTTTGTGCCCCATTTTCATGTATTTGTAGCTGTATAGAGCTGATGTATTAGATGATGATATATTTAGGAATGTATGCACCGTTTTTTCATTCCCTATATCATATTGCCATCCATTATCTGTTATGCATGTATCATGTTATGCATATGTATGTATGTCTAGAGATACTCGGTATTAACCCTGGATGGTCTTATTATGACACCCACCACAGATGTCTTCTTCGACAGTTAGCCGTATAGATCATACCCCACCGTTAGTGGTGGCATTGGGTATGCGCTCGTGGTACGATAGCATGTCACCACCAGATAGGGTGACTTTAGATCTGTTATTGCAGCATACCATGACCCTTTTGGCATTTCAGGTTTCTGTAGGATTTGTAGATGGGATGCTAGAGCATTGGCTAGCTGATAGGCAGGTATTCCGTTTTGGTACCCATGAGTTGACCCCTACTCTGGAGGAGTATGCACATTTGACGATGCTGCCTTTAGACAGACCTTGCGTGCACATGGTTTTGGGAGACATGAATAGGAGATTCATGACTCTCACAGGATTGAGGCATAGAGTGGTACAGGATGAGCTGACATCTGGCCATGTGATCTCTCAGCATTTTCTGTATGACAGATTTGGTGCGGAGGATAGCTACTCATGACATTCAGGGGATTTCACCGTGTCGGAGGATCATTGGTGTTTGGCCAGAGTTGATGTACTGATACTATGTGTACTGTCATACGTGTACATGCCACGGTACATGGATGAGATAGATATAGGCGTTATCATGGCGGTGAGAGCTCTCAGGGAGGGTCATACCATTGTACCTATGATCATGGCAGAGACCTTGCGATCAGTGTCCTACTGCCGTGCTTACCCGTCAGGTGTGTTTACTGGGAGTTCGGTCATGCTGTATGTGTGGTTTATGTCACACTTGCGACCAGTTGGTACCTTTAGATGGAACGTGTATTGTTTCTCCCATGAGGTGGCTATGTCGTATTCCTTTCAAATGATCGGAGTGTAGATGCTCATCCCGGTCCGGATTTTTGGCGAATATCCGAGATCCATTTAGCATATTGCTGTGCTCGGGGCTTTGCTCACCATACAGCTTCATTACTCATGCTCCGGGCATGGATTTTCTCCCTTTGGCTTGCTTGAGGGGCGTGACGACTTATCATCCATTTGCCGTGATATCGCGGTTTGACCAATTCCGTGATTTTCATCCTTTTGAGGGGGGCGGTCGGCATTTCGACTTCTCGATACCTCTCGGTAGAGGACCGATCTCATGTATACGCTTCTTTGGGATCGGCGTGAGCTAGTTGCTTTTCCTGCCAGTCGTCCCGGTTATTCCGCAGAGTACTCCGCATGGATGGAGACGGAGGTTTTATCGGCTGCAGCTGTATTTGCAATACCGGAGATTGAGTTAGATGATGTAGAGCCTATAGAGGACATTGATACCTACATCGAGGAGGATACCGCTGTTGGGTTGCCAGCATTTCTTTCGGATTCTCCTAGTACCAAGATTTTTTTGTGATCCAAAGACTTTCGGACAATGATTTAGAGCGAGTCTTCATCCGATGACCTTTGAGAGAGACCAGATTCGATCTATGATGTCGATCGCTCTTGATGTGAGGGACGCCACCTATTATAGAGAGACGAGGCATTAGCTCGTAGAGATGCTGCTGTTGTTGAGTGGGATGAGGCCAGGTCAGACAGAGACGCAGTGATAGTTGAGCGGGATAGTGTTATATCTGCCCGAGATGTGGCTGTCATAGATAGTACTGCAGCGAGGTCCCTTACCACGGGTATGATTGCAGAGATGATCGCTTATATCGATGAGCATATGGTCATCATGCAAATTGCTATAGATCTGTTGGGTCGTGTGGATATTCGTATCCAGGAGACTACAGCTTTACCTCCTTCATCTGAGAGGGATGCCATGTTGGTTTTGCTAGCTCGCATGTACCCTGATTCGTAGATGAGCTTGTATTTACCTGCACAGACTAGCTTAGCCATTTTTTCATGTACAGTTCACATTGTATATATATCAAAAAACATTATATATGATAGGGAAATATATTTTTGGATCACTTCCCTTTTAGATATGCCTTGCTATTTGCTTGATATTTTGCCTGCTGCTTCAGGGCTTGTGATCTTGATAAATTCTGAATTCTTCCTTGGTGGATGGACATTGAGCTGTCTCTGGATAGTTCAGAATGGATCATCGATCTATGTATATCCCTACCATCTTTGGTGTCTTGTGACTTATTTCTGAATGGAAATGTGGAGAGGAGTGTGGCTTTCCTCTCTGAGATTGACCGCACCACAGATGGTCGCCAGTACTTCTATTTTGGAGAAGCCTAGTTAATTCCACATCTTATGGTTTAGTATTGCTCTTCGAGGTATGACCGCAGCTTAGATGGTCGCCGAATCTCCTATTTGGGAGGAGTTCAGGTAATTCCATCCCTTTGGTCTGAAGCCGAATGACATATAATGGATTGAAAGGGAATCCCAACACCCGTTGACAATGGTTTGTGTTTTGGTAGGGGGTGAGACCGCACCATGAATGGCTGCCTACGTACTCCTATTAAAGAGGAGATCAGGTCTGCATAGTTCGAACCTGGTGTAAAAGGTTCAACGTTGTATATGGCTGATATGGTGTAGGAATGTTTTTGTTTTATTGCGACTTTGCCATATGAAATGGTTGCCTATATACTCCTATTGAAGAGGAGATCAGGTCGACGTAGTTCGCCCCTCAAGGCGAGAAGAAACATGTAATCCCATGTGCAGGTCAGAGTGCTGGGAGAAAAAAGTTTAATCTTCGGTTGAGGATAAAATGCAGGCAGGAGAGGTTTGATCCCATGTATGGGTAGCCAAACTGTGAACGCAAGAGGTTCAATCCGCGGTGGTATGACCTAAGTTGTATGAGCGCAAAGGAGAAAGCCAGGCTGCTGGCTTGAAGAGTATGTTTCACTGAGGGGCAAAGTGTAGAAAAGTTATAGGTGGTAAAGGGTTAAAGAACCAGAATGACTGCTGACCTGATGATGATGCACCAGGGTGTTTGTTGATGAGTTGTGGAAATTCATCGTCGTCCATTTCTTGTAATCTGAGAGCGCCTCCTGTCAATACTTCTTTGAAAATAAACGGGCCTTCCCAGTTAGGAGCGAATTTTCCTTTGGCCTGATCTTGATTGTCAAGAATCTTCTTCAGAACTAAGTCATGTTGTTTAAATTGCCGTAGCCGGACTTTTTTGTTGTAGGATCTGGCGATCCTTTGTTGATATAGCTGACCATGGAAGATAGCCGCGGTTCCCCTTTCATCTATCAGAGATAATTGGTGATACCTGTGTTGTACCCATTGGTTTTCATCCAACTGAGCATCGATCAACACTCTCAGAGATTCCATCTCAACTTCTATGGGGAGCACTGCTTCCATCCCATAGGTTAAAGCGTACGGGGTTGCCCAAGTTAAAGTACGCATTATGGTCCAGTAGGCTAACAGAGTTAGAGGCAATAGGTCAGGCCAATCTTTGTGGTTGGCTGACATCTTTTGCATAATCTTCTTGATATTTTTGTTAGCCGCTTCAACATCACCATTCATCTTCGGACGATAGATGACAGAGTTAAGATGTTTGATGTGGAATTTACTGCATAACTCCTCCATCAATTTGTTGTTGGTTTTTGGCATTGTCTGAGACAATCACCTCTGGTTGTCCATATCGACAAACGATATTGTTTCTGATGAAAGCAATGATGACTTCTTTAGTGACCTTGGGGAAGGAGGCTGCTTCTACCCACTTGGTGAAGTAGTCGATCATGGTGAAGATAAATCGGTGACCATTACTGGCTTTAGGCTCAATGGGCCCAATAACGTCCATTCCCCACATTGAGAAGGGCCAAGGTGAACTCATATTATGGAGCTCCCGTGGAGGGGCGTGTATAGCATTCCCATGAATCTGGCACTGATAGCATCTTCTGACGTGGTCGTTGCAATCAGCTTTGAGAGACAGCCAGTAATGTCCCATCTTGAGGACTTTCTTGACAAGGAGGGGGCCACTCATGTGGGGGCCACAGACTCCACCATGGATTTCATCCGTAAGCCTCTGGGCTTGATCTTTGTCTAAACACCTGAGGAGACCCAGTTCTGTATCTCTTTTGTAGAGCGCATCTCCACTCAGGTAGAACTTCATAGCAAGTTGATGAATCCGCCTTTTCTCAGTCAGGCTCACCTCAGCGGGTGTAGATCCATCTCGCAGATATTCCTTGATATGCTGATACCAAGGAGGTTGGATGGGAGGTAGCTCATCCGATACTTCTCCAACATAATTCCCATAGGCTGGGGCCTTGTTCAGGGAAATTGTGACGCTTGGCAAGTGTTCCTTGTCCGATATGCGAACCAAGGAGGCCAAAGTTGCTAATGCGTCTGCGAAATCATTCCTATTACGAGGAATGTGTAGAAAGGAGATTCCTTCAAACTCCAAAGCCATCTTCAAAACCTGCCGATGGTAAGGCAGGAAATGTAGTTCCTTGGTTTGATAGACTCCGGTGGATTGTCTGATTACCAACTCCGAATCTCCAAGGACAGTTAACCGCTTGATGCCCATTAAACTGGCAAGTTTAAGCCCCATGAGACAGCCTTCATACTCAGCCGTATTGTTGCTGCTTACAAACTGTAATTTGACGGCAACGGGATATTAGAATTGCTCCAGCTCCAGAACCTTCCATGTTAACAGCTCCATCAAAATACATCTTCCATGATTGGCGTGTATTATACTGATGGTGTTGCTGCACTATCATTACTCCTTCATCGGGGAAATATATTTCCAAGGGTTTGAAATCCCCTGAAGGTGCGGCGGCCAGTTGATCTGCGATTCCTTGACCTTTGATGAACTTTTGAGTGACATATATGATGTCAAATTGATGTAGGATCAACTGCCATCTGGACAGCTGGCAATTCAACATGGGTTTGTTGAACACGTACTTGAGAGGATCCACGCGGGATATGAGCTGGGTTGTGTGACCGTGTAGGTAATGATGTAACCTCATGGAAGCCCATGCTAAAGAACAACACGTCTTCTCGATCAGAGTGTACTTGTGTTCACTGCAGCTGAACCTTTTGTTGAGGTAATAGATAGCTCATTCTTGGCCTCTATTGTCTTTCTGTCCCAGCATACAGCCCATGGCATTGTCACTTATGGACAGGTACATAAACAGGGGAACATCATCCCTGGGTTGTACCAAGATAGGAGCTTTGACTAGATGCTTCTTGATTGTAAGGAAGGCATTCTGGCACTCATCATTCCATTTCATAGAGGAGTTCTTCCTTAATAACTTGAAGATTGGCTCACAGGTTGCTATGAGTAGGGAGATAAACCTGCTGATGAAGTTGATCCTTCCCAAAAATCCTCGTATTTCCTTTTCTGTCAGAGGAATGGGCATTTTCGTGATGGCTTGGATTTTGGTAGGATCCAACTCAATCCCTCTGTGGCTGACTAGAAATCCTAGCAACTTGCCTGACTTGACGCCAAAGGCGCACTTAGCTGGATTCAACTTCAAGTTGTACTTACGTAACTTGTTGAACAACTTTCTGAGATGGTCTAGATGGTCATCCTCCTTTTGGGACTTGACAATGATGTCATCCACATAGATCTCAATCTCTTTATGCATTAAGTAGTGGAAAAAAGCCATCATAGCTCGTTGATAGGTAGCTCCGGCATTGATGAGGCCGAATGACAACCGTCTATAGCAAAAAGTTCCCCAAGGAGTGATGAAAGCAGTCTTCTCACGATCTTCCTCGGCAACCATGATCTGATGGTACCCATAAAAGTAATCAAAGAAAGGAGTACATGTCGATATTAAGCGCATGATTGTCAATGAGAATGTGGATAAATGGCACGGAAAGCTATCTTTTAAGCAAGCTTTGTTCAAGTCCCTTAATCCACGCAAACTCGCACCTTCCCTCGTGTTTAGGCACGGGTACAATGTTGGATATCCACTCAGGATATGTAGACACCATGATGATGCCGGCTTGAAATTGTTTCACAATTTCTTCTTTCACCTTTAAACTCCACTCAGGTTTCAATCGCCTGAGCTTTTGCTTGATTGGCTTAAATCCCTCTTTAATGGGAAGGCAATGAAGGACAATGTCAGTGGATAAACCCACCATGTCTTCATGAGACCATGCAAACACATCCTGGAATTAGGTTAATAGCGTAACCATGTCATTCTGTTGGTTTGGGGTAAGGTCTGAACCAATCTAGATTAACTTAGGGCTTTCTAAGGTTCCGAGATTGAAAGAAGTGGTTTGATCAAGGTTAGGTTTGGGTTTATCTTTGACCTATTCTTGAATTAATGGAGGCACCTCAATGTCATCCTGGAGATCCATCAAGGCTGAATTCATCTCTACATCAAAGGTACAATCCTTGTGTAGGAGAGGCATCGTATCCACAAATACAGGCACATCTAAATTCAGAGTTCTGAAACAAAATATGCTTTCACTTAGTATATATGAAATGCGTTGATCATACACAGTGTTAGCATATACTGGCAAAATAAACTTCTAATACTATACAGAAAAGTAAGCAGTTATTGTATCTATAGGGCAGAAAAGAATTTCTGCCCGCTTTACCCTTGTCGACCAAAGCAAGGAATGTTGTTCCAATTGGTAAGGGTAAAGTCCGGGTGGACCACAGTGATGGAGGGATTGTCATCATCCTCCTTGTCCCGAATGATGGCCATTACGTCAGGGTAATCATCATCTGGGGTGTATTTGTTGGTATGTTCATCATGGACGATGATGCGCATGCCCGACATTATTCGGACAACGTTTTCCTTGATTCTCCGCTCCTCTTCTTTGATTGCGGGATCTGGAATAACGATTTTCTTTTCCTCCACCGGTTTTGGCTTAGGAAATAACATGGCCTTGACATTGGCTGGCACCTTTACTGGAGGTTGTGCGAACTTGGAGTTTGAAGGCGAAGCCGAACGCCACATAGTTGAAGCTGAAGGAATCTGTTGATGCTTATGAGGATTCATGTGACTAGAGCTGGCAGAATAGCCTAGTCCAGCTGTTCCAACTTGCTTGGTTAATCGAATGGGGCACTAGATACCCTGGCCATCTTTACCCAACCCTTGTCCCAGCTTATGACCCAACGACATCATTTCTTGAGTGGCTGACATCACCTCAGCAGAAATGTGGGGTTCGGGCAGTGGTGCTCCAATAGCGTGGTATTGGGTGTTGCTTATTTCCAAAGCATGAAAACTGACTGGTTCTACGTCTGCATTGGCATTGATGAACGGAATGTCCCCGTGCTGAGGAATCTCTGGTTCAGCATTGACCGTGACCAGGCTATTGTTGATAATGTACTTTAATTTTTGGTGAAGAGTGGAGGGGACTGCCCCAGCCATATGGATCCATGGTCGTCCCAAGAGCAGGTTGTATCCCGAATCTATCTTGAGCACATGGAAGGATACGCAGAATGTATGAGGGCCAATTTCGATTGGCAGCTCAATTACTCCAACTGAGTTACGGCGGGATCCATAAAAAGCTTTGATGATAGTATGGCTACTCCGAATTCGGTTGAGATTGATATTCATCTTCACCAAGGTGGCATATGGGCAGATATTCAGAGAGGAACCTCCATCTATTAAGACCCCTGCTACCATATATCCGTAAGACAAGACCGCAATGTGTAACGGTTTGCAATGACCAGTCCCTTCGGATGGTATGTCATCATCAGTGAAGGATATCGCATTGTTATTGAAAATGTGATCAACCATGGGTTGAAACTTTTCTGTATCCACTGATGTCGGGAGATAGGCTTCTTCTAGAACCTTTAACAAGACTTTCCGGTGGTTCTCAGAGGTTAGGACCAAGTCCAAAATTGATATTTATGGTGGCTCTTCCTTCAAGCTTAAAACCACCGAGGCTTCGTTATGACCCACAGCGCGTAGGAATTTTTCAATCTTCTCCATGGGTATTTTCCCCTTTGATTTGGTGGTGGGGTTCATCACCCGATGAGGAAGATACAATGGATTTTCCTTCGACACTGCAGCAGTGGTATGTGAGGTGGATCATTCACCTTCTCCATAATTCCACGGAACCTTGTGCAAGCTAACAATAGAATATTGTGCTCTGCATGGCAAGTTGATTGGCTCGGGAGAGGCCACTTTTCAAAGGATTGCTTCCTCCTTTGAGCTGGATTATCGGTGTTGTGAGAACAGTATTAATCCCTTCAACTTCAGTAGATATAACTGCTACCACACTTTTCCACTTAGTAGGGCCTGCATTCTCACTTGCATGTAACACAGTGTCATTATCTGCCAAGCGCAGTACACCACTGTCGATTAGATTTTGAATAAGGTGGCAGAGTGCCCAAAGATTCTTCTGTCACATCTTTGTGATCATGAGGATCGGGAGTGGTATTGACATACTCCATCAGAGTTGTACCGTCCCGAACGGGGGTTGATTGGAGGTAGAAGGGAACTGATCCTTCCTTCATTGATTAACATGTGAAGGATTTCCACCATGGGTTGGCCCAAATAGGTGAATTCCTGTTTGTTGGCGAAATCCCGACGGGCTTTGGCATTTGCTCTCTTCGTCACTTTGTCTTCCACCATTTCATTTTCTAAAAGTGACGAGGGAATAATCAGGACGATTGGTAGGAGACTGGCATGCTCCTGGCTGATTAATTGCCGAGTCACTTGATGTTGATAAGTCACCAGTTCCGTTAATTGCTCAATTTATTTGTAGAGAGCTTTCATCTTTCGTTCCATTGTGAACTAGAACTTAGCATAATCCCATTTGTCATCACCGTCTTTGATGGTCTGGGGGGAATCACAGCTGAAGTTGGAACTCTGTCCACTGCTCCAATTAATCATGTTGACCTCTTCTTCTTTGTGTTGAGGAAGAGGGTTTTCTTGTACGTGAGGCTGATCGGGTTTGGTGACTACGATCTCTCCATTATCTATTAGGTCCTAGATCTTGTGTTTCAAGGCCTAACAATCCTGAGTATCATGTCCAGGTGCCCCGGCATGGTAAGCACATTTCCTAGCAGCATTGAAACCCCGTCCATTAGGGCTGGCTAGTGGAAGAAGATGCGTAATTTTCTTCTGTGTTGTCAGAAGATTAAGAATGTTCTTGAGGGTATCCCCCAAGGGTGTAAACACTCGATGGCGTTTGACTTCTCCACCTTTTGGTCTTTGGAGGGTTGGCGGTTGTCTTTGGAAAGGGAGTGTAGTTTCTCCTTTGAATGGGCATACTTTGATTGCCTTTTATCCTCGTAGTATCGTGGAAACATCTTCCTCTTTCTTTTAATGGACCCTCTAGGGGTTGTTCCCATAATTTCCAGATTGGATGTGATCAGCAACAGCTTTGAATGCGGCTAGGTCTTGAATCTTTCCTGACTTCAACCCCATTTCGGCCATCTCCCCATGTTTAACCATTTCAGAAAATGGTTTGCCGATGCCAGCTAAAACTCTCTCATAGAAGGGAGCTTCTTGTATGTCTATGAATGTCATGACCATTTCTGATTCTGACATGGCCGGACTAACTTGGGCAACCAGGCGTCTCCACATTTGACCATACTCTCTAAAAGACTCGTTAGACTGTTTCTTGATCTTGGTAATTTGATACCGATCAGGAGCCATTTAAGTTTGAAAACGGTATTGAGTGAGGAAGACATGTGCTAGCTCTTCGTAGTTGTGGATTTTGGAGTTGTCTAATCTTGTGTACCACGAACGGGCTTCTCCAGTTAGACTCTTTTGGAACAATTGCATTCTGAGTTTTTCATCCTCTGCATAGGATCCCGCCTCTCAATAAAGACTTTTAAATGTGTATAAGGATCCCCTAACCCGTCATATTTTTCAAAGTCAAGAGTTTTAAATTTTTCTAGATAGTGAACACCAGGAAAAATACATAGATCGGCATATGAAACACTCCCGTGTGTTCCAATTCCTTTGATAGCGCGAAGGGTCTCTTCCATTTGGAGGACTTTTTTTTTGATGTCACCATTGTCCGGATCTCCAAAGGGAATGGGCAAGATCATGCGTTTTGTTGGTCGTATCAAATCGTGGGCTCTAGTATGGTAATGACCAGAATTCCTCGTGTGGAGGGCTCAGTATGTACGGGTATTTTCTGACCCTGTGTAGATTGGCGTAATTCTTTTAATAGAACAGCCAAATCTCAAATCTGTAATCTATTTGCTTAACCCGTCGAATTCTTTGCGAGAAACTGGATTAAGTTCAGTCTGGTCGGATGACGACATGATTGACTGTAGGCCTGTTGCCTTTTTGGACTTTGACCGGGTAGTAGGTCCGATTGATTCCTTGCGAAAGACTGGCATAGTTTAGTCCTTAGGGAAGGTGTATAATGACATGCTATGTGATGTGTCCATTTTAGGAATTTTATCCTGCAAAATGGGTGTCAGCTATTTGTAGCATGTATGTGGACATATTGCTTCATATTTCTCATTACATGGAGATAGATATGGAATGAAATTACAAGTAATTGTGTTTACAAGTAATTAATATGAGAGCATGAAGAGACTTTCCTTCATTTTGGGTTTATCAGAGGCTGACCTATCTTAGGTTACTCTCGCGGCTTTTTGGCATGAAGGTTCCCAAATCATCGTAATCTACTAGACGGGAAGTTAATCCGGTCTTTCAACTGGAGCGAATTTGGGTGGTGCCTTTCTTGAGCCTCGGAGAATTAGTCTTCTCACGAGTCCAGTAATCAAACACCGACGGGATAGCCTCCTGGTGGAGGGACCACACAACATACATTCATATACATCGCGTCTCACCGTATGAAATGATGATGACGTGCGAAGCACTAATATCATAAGCGCTTTATAGTCTGAAGCACTAACATCACACGCAGATATGATGCGAATCACTAAGCTCAAACAAGACATACATTCGCATTACATTCATCCAATGTAAATGCAACACCCACATACAAGCATATAATCGGTTTTGAAAAGATTGTAGTAGCGGCTTAAGTCCTCTTCTTCGAGTCCCCAAAGAGAGTTTGCACCGTCGACGTCGGGATTTTTGGGTGTCCTTTCAGCTACTTGTTCTTTGGTGTTCTCATTTTAGGTGAGATTTGTTTGAAAAAATAAGTGAAAAAGGTCCGATATGTATAATGTCGACGATGGGACTGTTAAGAGTCACCAGTTGGTTTTTTAAATGGTTGTACCAACATAACCGAGAAAAGGTTTGCACATTGACCCAGTGATGTGACACTGATATACGGGTCGGCAAAACCAAGATGCATTTAGGGTTCGGGGACTTGGTTATGCGGGGGGAAGGTGTTAGGCACCCCCCGACATCCGTGTTACCACGGTGACCGCCACTTTTCAAGAAACTATTATGTGAGTGTGTGTGTGTGTGTGTGTGTGTGTGTGTTGGTCAATGTGCTGTTATATGAAAGTTGTGCGAGGCCTCGTTTGAGCCTATATACACAGGGTTTGAATTTATGTAAAAATTCAGTTATTAGCAAGATATGACAATGATGTTTTATAAAAGAGTTTTTTCAAACCCTGATGCTTAATAGGAATTGAGACCTTTTACACTTCCATTTTTATTAAGTGAGCGGCTGAATTGATTTTATTTGACGGATGCGAGGCATACGTATGAAAAATAATACATCCAAAAATAATGCCGACTTCCTCATGGGTATGGAAACCATCTGAGGAAATACAGACATCGCAGAATAATTTACAAGCTGCTTACAGCTGCAAATATCCATCATAGGAACCGAATCTAGATCCAATGAGATGAATCTGTGATCACATGATTCCTAGGCGCACAAAATATTGCAATTTGTATAAAAGCAATAAGCGTGTATATATATAAAAGCGGTAAATATATATATACTGAGACAGGATCACCACCATGAAGCATCTCCATGGGGATCGAAATGTAAATAAAGTCAGAGATACGGCCACCGCCACCACGCGAAAACTCCAAAGGATGAAATGTAAATAAAGTCAGAATGCGGTCAATCGCCACGAAGTAAACTCAAAGCGGACGAAATATAAAGAAAGTCAGAAGCGCGATCAACTGCCACGAAGGGAACTCAGTGGACAGATAAATAAATATATATATATATATATATATATATAAAAGCAATAAACGCACCGGATGTAAAATCCAGGCTCATCGAACACAGTTCGACCATAGTTCATATATATAAGTATATATATAAAAGCGAGTAAACGCACCAGACCGAAGTCTAGGTTCATCGAACAAAGTCCGACACACAGTTGAAATATATAAGTATATATATATATATATATATATATATATATATATATAAAAATAAACGCACTGCATCAAAATCAGGCTCATCGAACAAAGTCCGACACACAGTTGATATATATATATATATATATATATATATATATATATATATATTAAAGTAGTAAACGCTCCAGACCGAAGTCTAGGCTCAATCGAGGCATAACTCGCTAATGTTAGTCAATATATATATAAATATACATATATATATATATAGACTGGAATGAAACCACAGACCGAAGTCTGGGCAAAAGCAAGCAACACGACTCTCAACGTGTAGAAGGGTATGTGCAAAGATGAAGAGAAAGACTCTAAAGTGTGTGAGAAGGCTTACAGCTGACTGATAAAAAGGGCTTCTATATCTTTAGAGTGGGTAAACACTGGGCTTTTGTGGGTACAAAAGAGGCTATATATGAGCTCACAGATGTTTGAAAGTGGGAAAATACTGTTAGGTTTGTAATATTCATGAACGCAATCAAATTGCAAAAATAAAGCGGAAACGTGTAAAAATTAGAGTTTAAAATTTTACAAACCATAAACCCGGATCACCCTTTATGCACAATTATTAATTAAACGAAAAGATAAAGAATAAAATCATACCCTTGAAGATCGAGCTTCCTCAGGTAAAAGTTCACCTCCAAATCCTTTCGCGTTCAACTTGAATCTACCGGGTTTGGTTCATTCCTTTGATCAACGTTAGCCACCCAAGTGTTTGGCCTCTAGAGGTGATCCACCAAGGAAAAAGAATTTTCAAGAAGAAGGGGTATTGGCTCAAACCCTAGTTTTCTATCTCTATAGAAAAGAACGTACTCTCCAACAAATTGGAATTATGTCATATATTTCATATCTGATATAAGACCCCTCTTATAAAGATATCAAGTAACCCTATTAAAAATAAGGTATTATTTAATTAAACTCTTTTAATTAAATGGGCTCCCTAATCTTATTAGGGATAATTAATTAAACTCCTTTAACTAATTTTCCCTCCTAATCCTATTAGGAATTAATGAGAGTACTTATATTAAATTAATTTCTAAACTCTTTTAGAAATTAAAATAATAATAATAATTGTAATAATATTAATAAGACTCCTCTTATTAATTTATATTTAATATTTCTAAAATATTAAATAATAAATATTAAGCTATTTAATTTATTCTATCACCATAGATTAAATTAAATATACATAACATATTATTACAATTATGCCATTAACTTCTTAAATAATTATTCTTCCTTTTATGGTGTGACCCTTTAGGTTCTCCATATTAAACCTATTGTGAATAAATCAATTAGAACAATTCTAATCTTATTTAAATAAATAAATTAAACAATTAATTTATTTAAATAAATAATATTTATTCTACAATAGGGATAAGCCTCCCTAGCGATCAACGACTTTCCAGATAATATAGATTTCAACATTAATCATAAAAGAACCTTTGAGTAAATAGTTACCATACAATTCAATCCTTCCACCATACAATGTCCCAATTAAATATAAGACATGGAATTCTTGTCAAGTCTTATTTTATTTAATTATATGTATTTCGATTCTTAAATGCACAACTCAAATAATGCAAATTAGAAACTCCTTTCTAATTTCATTCAGATTAACCCGAGGACTACTGGGTTGTCATTTATCGAATCACATAGGACATTTCTCTTCTTTTATTAGAAGTGGTAGATTCTTTATTGATCATACATTATTTCCATGTAAAACTTATTATACCCAAGCATACCCTTTGATATACCCTAAGGGTCTTAAGGAATAAGTCAAAGTATAACTCATCATACACAAGATACTATGATGATCTCAAGTCCAAGGATTACTTGTACTACTATCACTACAGGAATTCCTATTGACAGGCAAGTAAAACTCCATTAGGTATTCCTTAGCGAGCCACGTTCAGTGAACTTATTCTCTAATAAGCACCTACATACTTGCTTTAGTGTCTCCACACAAATGATCATGAGATCAATCATCCTCATCCAATGAGCAAGCAACATATATACCCAATCTATCCTGGATTCACTAATCCCCAATTTAGTAATCCAATGATTGGGAATTATTTTAGTTTTAAGCTTTCTAAGAATTTAGATCTCATTAGAATGATCATCATCATTATTCTAAAAGCATTGCTTAAAACTATGGGTTTATCACATATTATAAAACAAAGACATCATGTAGATAATTAAAAGCCTTTAATAAATTAATACTTTTTATTAATAAATGAATAAGATTGTTACAAAGTATATGCTTTATCATCAAACATGATTGGCTTGTGTGCATATTACTTTCAATCTCCCACTTGCACTAAAGCCAATCGCCATTGTATCTTATACTCTTCTTCTCTAAGTGACGATTATCCTGCATTGGATAAGCTTTAGTTAATGGATATGTAATGTTGTTCTTGAGAGTCCACCATCTCTATAGTAATTTCCCATCTTTCAATGATTCTTATAATCAAATGAAAGTGCCACAACACATGTTTAGATCCAAGATGAGACTTAGAACTATTCCTAGTTACAGAATGAACTTATCATCCAAACAATCAACTTGCGACTTCATTTATAGTTATATACTTTGTCTTTATCACTAAACCAAAGAACTCTTTTTCTTGTTTGGAACCTTTCAATTTCACTGCACCAATTGCTCAAGATAACGCTTTACCTTAAAGTGGATTTTTCTATCATCTTGGTCCATGTCTGAAAAAACTTGAGTCATTAAAGCCCTCTATTTTAGATTTAGACCCACCATGAATATGATCACATCCTTAGTGCTTGGTAAGCACTATAAGATGTTTTTCACCGACTCAGTGAACTTCTCTATAATATGATCCGATCAACATCGTCTCGTACATTTCATTGCATACATGATTGTCACTGTCACTCATGCGACCTCTCTTTTTCGAGTCTGCGTGGGGACTATTAAGAGATACACTCCATAGCTCATCGACATGAGACATCTCTTGGAGTTTGCCATGCTAAACGACTTTAGCATCAAATGAATATACGTTCCTTGGGTTAAGTCGAGCATCCTGTTAAATCTATCTATATAGATTTATATCCCCAATTAAGATACTCTTCCCAAACCATTCATGGAGGAATGTTTAGACAACTTTATCATTACTGATTGTAGCATTAGTATGTCATTCCTTATCCATAGTATATCAACATATAATATTAGGAATGTCACGGCGCTCCCACTGTCCCTTTTGTACACACTAGAACTCTTACCTCATCATATATAACTCTGGATCATCATCTTCTATGATACGTACCTCATCATCATCATCCATGATGAATCAATACCTCCCAGGTATCTTCGGTACTATTCCAGATTTACGATTCAGTTGTGGTATAATAGGTCTATCTACAGGTTCCTCTTATTTGACTTATAGTATTTTGTGGTTCTTGAACTCTTCAAGATCAATTATCCTCCCACTAGCCCCTTTTAATGATAAACACCTTTATCTTAGAAGGCAGCGTGTTTCGTAACAAACACCTTTTGCTAAGTAGAATTATAGAACATATACCCTAAACTTACTTTAGGATGTCCCACAAATCTATACATGTCAAATCTTGTCCCAAGCTTATCCTTGAAACCTTTTCACATAAGTTGGACAACCCTTATCTTAACATACTTAAGATTAGGAATCCTCCCCGTCCATAACTTTTATAGAGTCTTGAAATTTGGATTTTGAGGTTACCATTTCGTAGATATGCAGCCATTTCTAGGACATGATCCTAGAAGGATACTGGAATGTCGGTAAAATCATTTTGGACCGTACCATGTCCAACAAGGTACGATTTTTCCTTTCAAATACATCAATCAATTATTACGTATCAGGAGGCGTCCATTATGAGAAAACCATTTGAGATGATCTAGAAACTTATTGCACAAGTATTTATTCCTTAATCTAATCAAAGAATCTTAATACTTTGTCAATTTGTTTCATTTCTGAATTCTTTGAACCTTTCAAATAATTCACACTTGTATTTCAACAAATACATACATTCAACTCTTTGAATGATCATCTCCTTTTCTTATACTAATTTGTTCAATATGCAAAATTATTTTCATGTAAGTCAAGTATACAAAATTTATTAAGTAATATTCCATTTCTATACAAAACATTATTATTATAAATAGAACAACAATTGTTCTTAATTATAATATCAAAGATTTCATTGTCCAACAATAAAATGGAAATAATATTTTTAACAAGAACTGGAATACAATAACAACTTATTGACTTAATAGATTTTCCCATAGGCATTGCTAAACTATAAGTTTCTATGGCTAATATCAAAGTGACCTTTGCTTCATTTCCCACACATAGGATTACTTACCTTGTTTAACTTTCTACTTCTGCTTGGTCACTTCATAAATCTATATTTATGATAACCAAAGTCGGTATCCAATACCCAAGTAGAACATTGACTTAAAGAAAAAATTATTTTAAATCATGAACAAAATAATATTTGTAACCGAAACTTCACTAAGCTTCTTTGGTTAGCCTCTGCAAGATGCTTCTCGCAGTTTCCTTCCAGTGTCGAGGCTTATTGCAGTGGAAGCAAACTCCTTTGCTATCCAAATCGTTTTGTTCTTATTATCCTTTATTTTGCCTTTCTATTTACCTTCTTTGAATCTTTCTTCTTTTTTTGGAAGATCCTTTGGCCCCTACCAAGAAGACTTGGTCTTTCTTGGTTGAAAGTGACTCTCAACATTTTTCAACATGTTAAGCAAATCAGCGAGGCTAATATCTAGCTTGTTCATATGAAAAATTCACAACAATTGTGAAAGGAGTCCGGAGTGAGGGCAAGATCAAATCTTGGCTCAACTCTCCATCCATGACAAAACCAGTTGTCCTAATTGATCAATCAAATTGATTATGTTAAGAACTTTTTATGCATCTATATAGTACCATTGGTCATTCTAGATCGGAAGAGCTCCTTAGATATCTCGATATCTATCGGTCTACTTTCCTCACCATCAACTACTTGATGTGCGGGAATATAGTAGGAGCATCCATAGTTTCATCGACGGCAAGCTCGTTACTCATGGATGCGAAGCGTGATGCATTGAGCCAACTGTGCATCATCTTGCCACTTTCTAAAAGTAGCAATCTCTTCCTCAGAGGCATTATCTGCAACCATTGCAGGGATAGGCGTATTAAGGACATAAGATAGCTTTTCAGCTATGAGAACTATTCTCAAATTTCTTAACCAATCCGTTTAATTCGGTCTAGTTAATTTAACATCTAATATGCTTCGCAGTGATAGTAATTTTAGACATTGTAAAATTCTGTAAATGAATTTGTAATTAATAACTTTTTAACATACATTCTTTTATTAATTACCAAAATAATTTAGGTCTTGTTTTAAATTGGTATCTCCCACTATTTTCTTCAAACTATATTACCCTCACTTATATAGTTCGGCAAAATCTAATTAATGATTTGCTAGTGAGAATAAGGATCCCATTTCAAATGTATATAGCCTTGTGGTGACACAACAAACTATATATAAATAAATAGGTAGACAACTTTTGTCAATTACATCAACTATGCAACTCCTTTTCTTTTGCCTCTTAGATTATTTTGATCAAGTGGTGGCACATCCGAATTAAAATTATCCAAGTTAAGTCCGACCTAGCACTCCATATATTCAAAAAAGAAAAATATCATTCTTGTGGTGACACAACAAAACAATATTGTTCAATTTTCTTTATAAGCATCAAATGTGATAAATTAACATCTTAAATACTTAATACTTGCCTTGTGGTGACACAACAAACTCATATTAAATATTTAATACTCTATTAATTTTATCATGCTAGAAAGCGACGCTCGATATTCCAAATATCTTTGAATGCTTAGGACTTAATATAAAAAAATTGAGGGGTTTGTTATTAATTTGTCTCATCTTGTTTAAGCATACATATATATATATATATATATATATATATATATATACGCGTCATATTAATGAACATGCGAAGCATGTTTGCATAATATATAATATATATAGTATAAGCATGCACATATAGAATACTATATTCTACCCGGATTGATTATGGACTTTTATTCTAGTTTGGTTCACTAGAGCCACCAAGTGAACCAAAAGGTCAAACCCTAGGGGGTGCGTAAATAATATTTAAATATAACTATTACATTTAAACCCAGGCTCCGTTACAAACGGGTCTTCAAGCGTTCCTTGCTCCTTGATTTCCAATTCTTCAAAATTAATTCTAACTATTCCTATTACAAAACTATTTAAAATAAATAGAAACATTGATCAGCAGTCAAGGGGAAGTACATAGGAGGGGAATAGAATTTACATTAAGAAAAATTAGAGAAGATGAGGTACGCAGACCCCATTTAATAAAACTCATACATTCATGCATCCAACTAAAATAAAATCCAATCACATTGGTCAATAGTCCATAATCAATCCCATTTATTATCATACACATCATCATATGCATCAATAAATAACATTCATCTTATGAATAATAAACATTTAATATATATATTGATATCATTTAATGGGCAAATTTAGTTAGTATAAAATCTAATTTTGAATCAAAATAAACTCCTTTATTTTAATCCAAATTTAAATCAAAATAAAACTATTTTATTTTAATTTATCCAATTTTGAATGAAATAAACTATTTTATTTTAATCAAAATTTTTAATCAAAATAAACTCCTTTATTTTAATTAATTATGGAATCCAATTCCATATATAAAAAAAATTTAAAGGAAACACGAATTATTTTCCTATTCACAAATAAACCTTTTTATTTTGAATAATATGAAATCTTATTTCATATCTAAATAAACTCTTTTATTTAAGGAAATACTTGGATTCTCTTTCCTATTCACAAATAAACTCCTTTATTTTGAATAATATGAAATCTTATTTCATATCTAAATAAACTCCTTTATTTAAGGAAAAATAGAATCCAATTTCAACTCTAATTAGTTATCTTGAAATCCAATTCCAACTCTAATTAGTTAGCATAAAATTTAATTTAAAATTAAAATAAACTCTTTTATTTTAATATTAAAATAAATCTTTTATTTTAAAATTAAAATAAACTTTTTATTTTAATTATAAAATAAATGAAAATATATATATAATAATAATAATAATAATCGAATATTATAATATATATATATATCCGAATTTCCGTGCAACAATTTCCGTGCAACCTTTAAAATTTCCTTGAAACCTTTTTTTTTTTCAAGCACGTGATTCCCTTTTTATTTTAAATGTGCAGGATCCGGAATAAAAGCCAACAACACCTTTTTTAAGAAGAAATCAAACATGTTCTCCAGGAGAAACAAATCTCCTTGATTTCCGTGCATGTCCCTTACCAATCATTAACCAATCATGCCAATCATTAACCAAAAATAAAGCGGAAACGTGTAAAAATCAGAGTTTAAAATTTTACAAACCATAAACCCAGATCACCCTTTATGCACAATTATTAATTAAACGAAAAGATAAAGAATAAAATCATACCCTTGAAGATCGAGCTTCCTCAGGTACAAGTTCACCTCCAAATCCTTTCGCGTTCAACTTGAATCTACCGGGTTTGGTTCATTCCTTTGATCAACATTAGCCACCCAAGTGTTTGGCCTCTAGAGGTGATCCACCAAGGAAAAAGAATTTTCAAGAATAAGGAGTATTGGCTCAAACCCTAGTTTTCTATCTCTATAGAAATAAACGTACTCTCCAACAAATTGGAATTATGTCGTATATTTCATATCTGATATAAGACCCCTCTTATAAAGATATCAAGTAACCCTATTAAAAATAAGGTATTATTTAATTAAACTCTTTTAATTAAATGGGCTCCCTAATCTTATTAGGGATAATTAATTAAACTCCTTTAACTAATTTTCCCTCCTAATCCTATTAGGAATTAATGAGAGTACTTATATTAAATTAATTTCTAAACTCTTTTAGAAATTAAAATAATAATAATAATTGTAATAATATTAATAAGACTCCTCTTATTAATTTATATTTAATATTTCTAAAATATTAAATAATAAATATTAAGTTATTTAATTTATTCTATCACCATAGATTAAATTAAATATACATAACATATTATTACAATTATGCCATTAACTTCTTAAATAATTATTCTTCCTTTTATGGTGTGACCCTTTAGGTTCTCCATATTAAATCGGTTGTGAATAAATCAATTAGAACAATTCTAATCTTATTTAAATAAATAAATTAAACAATTAATTTATTTAAATAAATAATATTTATTCTACAATAGGATAAGCCTCCCTAACGATCAACGACTTTCCGGATAATATAGATTTCAACATTAATCATAAAAGAACCTTTGAGTAAATAGTTACCGTATAATTCAATCCTTCCACCATACAATGTTCGAATTAAATATAAGACATGGAATTACCACAAGTCTTATTTTATTTAATTATATGTATTTCGATTCTTAAATGCACAACTCCAAATAATGCAAATTAGAAACTCCTTTCTAATTTCATTCTACCTTAACCAAGGACTCTTTGGGTTGTCATTTATCGAATCACATAGGACATTTCTCTTCTTTTATTAGAAGTGGTAGATTCTTTATTGATCATACATTATTTCCATGTACAACTTATTATACCCAAGCATACCCTTTGATATACCCTAAGGGTCTTAAGGAATAAGTCAAAGTATAACTCATCATACACAAGATACTATGATGATCTCAAGTCCAAGGATTACTTGTACTACTATCACTACAGGAATTCCTATTGATAGGCAAGTAAAACTCCATTAGGTATTCCTTAGCGAGCCACGTTCAGTGAACTTATTCTCTAATAAGCACCTACATACTTGCTTTAGTGTCTCCACCACACAAAATGATCATGAGATCAATCATCCTCATCCAATGAAAGCAAGCAACATATGTACCAATCTATCCGGATTCACTAATCCCCAATTTAGTAATCCAATGATTGGGAATTATTTTAGTTTTAAGCTTTCTAAGAATATAGATCTCATTAGAATGATCATCATCATTATTCTAAAAGCATTACTTAAAACTATGGGTTTATCACATATTATAAAATAGCATCATGTAGATAATTAAAAGCCTTTAATAAATTAATACTTTTTATTAATAAATGAATAAGATTATTACAAAGTATATGCTTTATCATCAAACATGATTGGCTTGTGTGCATATTACTTTCAAATACACTGTATGGCGAGTGCAGAGCAAATTGTGTAGGGTTTCCCCGTCTTTTTTCTCTTAGAAATCAGCACCCCAAGCCTCTTATTTATAGGCAAAAGGTGTCGCAGAGTGTACCGCATGCTCGGCCATTGCAGTGTACCGAGAGATGGGTCGGGTCGAATCGGTTACATCCGAATTCGGTCGTCTCGAAGTACATGCACTCAGGCACTATAATGTCCACTCGGATTTTGAGAAGTGCAATCTGGGCATCCGTTTTGAGGTATTCAGGACCTATTTCGGACTGCCGTTGTCGAGAGTTGTACGATTGCATGGGATTAGAGTTTGTACGAAGTCTTTGAAGATGGGACGATGCCCTCCGGTCTTCAAGCTTCAACTTTCATCCGTTACCCCGCACAATAGTCACTCGGGATTGGTTAGCCTTGTGGGGCATTGTTGCATAGAGACGAGACGTGACATCGTATTGGATGAGATGGTGATGTTGCCCCTCACCGGTGTTACTGCCGGATTGGGCCGATAAGCAGACATTGCTCAGACTTCGCTGAGATTGGACTGTTGCATTTGTTGAAGGTCCTCATTGTCATCTTTGAGTTGTGCCTATCTTCCCGATGTTATTGTCGGGTTGGTACAGTGTATCTCGTTGTGAGTGCCAAGATTGAAGCTGATGGCATTTGAAACAAGCATTTTTGGGGTTATCTCCGAAACTGCATTCCTTGGGTTTATCACCAAGGTTGGTGGCTATTCCCATGGTTTGGACTGAGACTGGATATCTCGGGGTTATCTCTTGAGATTAATCGATCTTCTCCGGTGTGTGTTCCGGTATTGTATCTGCAGGTCTCGGGGTTAGATCCGAGGTTGAAACCGTTACTCCCAAATTGCGATCCGGGGTTAATGCTAAACTTTCGGTAGTGTCCGGTATGGATTTGGATTGTCTTTCAGGGTTCTCTCTTAAAAGACGAATCTGTCCTCCTGTAATGTTAGTAACAGTAGTACAGAAAATTTATAGTGTCTACACCCGGGCCGACCCGACCCGCCTGTGGTACACCTACGACTCATATGCCTATAAATAGAGGGCTTGGGGTGCTGATTTTTAAGAGAAAAAAGATGGGGAAACCTCACACACATTAAGCTCTGCACACCATACCATCTGATTGTATTTCCTACTTTCAAACACCTGTGAGCTCATATATAGCAAATTTTGTTCCCACAAAAGCCAGTGTTTACCTACTCTAAAGATATAGAAGCCTTTTTTATCAGTCAGTTGTAAGCCTTCTCACACACTTTAGAGTCTTTCTCTTCATCTTTGCACACACCCTTCTACGTTGAGAGTCGTGTTGCTTGCTTTTGCGGACTTGATCCGTGGTTTCATTCGATCAGATATATATATATATATATATATATATATATATATATATATATATATATATATATATATTGACTAACATTATTGAGTTATGCCTCGATTGAGCCTAGACTTCGGTCTGGAGCGTTTACTTGCTTTTCTATATATATATATATTTATATATATGAACTGTGTGTCGAACTTTGCTCGATGAGCCTAGACTTCGGTCTGGTGCGTTTACTACTTTCATATATATATATATATATATATATATATATATATATATATATATATATATATATATATATTAACGTGTGTGTGGACTGATTACGTTGAGCTTGATTTTATATCCTATATGTTTACTCGCTTTTATATATATATATATATATATACTTATATATATGAATTGTGGTCGAACTCTGTTCGATGAGCCTGGATTTTACATCCGGTGCATTTATTGCTTATATATATATATTTTATATTTTCGTCATGCCTGGAGTTTTCTTCGTGGAAGTTGATCGCTTTACAGCTTTATTTACGTTTTGTCCCGCCTGAAGTTTCCTCCGTGGCGGTTGATAGCTTTTAACAGCTTTATTAACATTTCTGATCCCCCATGGAGGTGCTTCGTGGTTGGTGATCATGTCTGTATATATATATTTATCGCTTTTATATATATACCTACTTATTGCTTTTATACAAATTGCAACATTCTGTGCGCCTAGGAATCATGTCATCACAGATTCATCCCATTGGATCTAGATTCGGTTCCCGTGATGGACATTTTTCAGCTATAAGCAGCTTGTAAATTATTCTGCGATGTTTGAATTTCCTCAGATGGTTTCCATACCCACGAGGAAGTCGGCATTATTTTTGTATATTATTTTCATACGGATTGTAAGACCCCGAAATTTTTTTAAATAAAAAGGAATTTCCTTTATTTATTATTTTGAAATAGTAAGGGTTGATTTGATTAATGTGGATAGTTAAGGGTTAAATACGCAAATATTTCAAAATAAGCAAGTGGTTATAAAATATTCATTTTGTCGGGAATATTCGTTTGGTCGTGGAATATTCGATCGCTTCGGGGAATATTCGTATTTGCAATGGCAAGTAGCGATGTGTGGGGGCCATAACTAAAGCGAGCGATTGATGAGGAAAAATGACAAAGTTTGGGTGGTTATAAATAAGCTACGTAGTTGTTACCGTTAAGAAGACCGTTGGAATAATGCGGGTGGTTAAAACACGAATACGCGCGTGGTTGCATGAAGAGCACCAGTATTGCAGCATGATATTGTTGAATTATTGATTAACGTATGTGTAAGAAGGCACTACTCAATAATTGTTACGAGAGTTACTTATTGATAGTTTATTTTATTGATTCAATAATTGCTTGCGTTGGTATTTTATATTATTCTTTGTTTGATAATTGTCAATTTGCATGATATTTCCCATTATCGGATCAATAATTCATATTATTTGAATAATATTATTAGATAACATTATTGGCAATGTCTAGAAAGTTACATCTAAGGAGAGGTTTGGTCACCTATCCTTATTGGAAAGCCCCTCTTTCTGAGGGAAAATTTGGTTGTCATAAATGTGATTACGTAATATTATTTGTGAATAATTAATTATTGATTCATATGATAAGGAAATATTTATTTTATATGAATATAAATGATGGATTTATTTATGTGGTTATTAATGAAGGAATTAATCTTTGAGATGTTTTATTTGTATTTTGTCGGATTAGAGGTATTAAAAGATCAAATCGGTGTTATTATAGCTTTATTGTGTGAGTTATAATATTTAATCCGAATAGTTGGATCGTTGTAATTTTTGGATATGTTATACATATATAAGTTGAGTATATGTCCACAAATTTTGAACCGTAAAAATGAACGAATGATTTGTTATAAATTTTAAGAGGTGTTTGATTAGGAAAGTAGGGTTATAATTGATTTTGGTGGAAAATTCTAGAATTAAGTGGGCCCCACTTGTGGTTGGTGAAAAAATGTGCTGAATTTTATTTCAAATGTGGTGGGTGGCAATAGTAGCGAGTAAAGCCATCGGTGGCAGTCAAGTCTGCCTTGGCCAGCTAACATTTTCCTATAAATAGAGGGCTAAGTTAGAATTGAAAATCACACCGAAACAAAGTTTTCTCTCTTTCTCTCTATATTATTTAGCGTATTTTGTAAGTATTTAGATACTTTGAGAGTTCTTTGTTCAAGATGAAGTTCCATTCAAAGATCACTTGACCTTTCCTTCCGGTCTTGATTCTTTGAGGTAAAGGATATTATTTTTTTTTCAGTAATGATATTATTTCTTCAATATCATTATCTTTGAAATATTAGTTGGAACTTTTTATCAAATTTGGAACTTTTTCATGTCGGGGTTACTATTCATGAGTTACTATTCACGAGTTACTATTCATGAGTTACTATTCACGAGTTACTATTCACGAGTACTATTCAAGTGAAGCGTGAAAATGTTTTTTGTGGAATTTCTATCTTTTGGTGTCTGAGTTTACTATTCACGATATCGGCCTTTATTCACGACTATTCACGTATCGGCACTATTCATCGAAAAATAAAATTTCTTCTTTTAGTCAAAAATATCTATTCGGATACTAGCTTTGATTGTATCCATGTTTTGATCATTCTTGAATTTTACACCACTTTGTGATTATTTTTGAGTTATTTTTGGGCGTGGATAAAATAAAGTACGAATCCTTAATCCTTAATCCTTGTCATTTTGTTTCCTTTGGATTCGTTCTTTAAAATATTTTCATCATCCTCGATCTTAAATGATGATATTATTGAATATCTTTGGCACATGTAGTGCAAAGATGAATGATTTCTGAAGAATATCTTTGGCTGTGTGGTCAAAAAGATGAGCAGTGTTTAAATGAACATGATAGATTGATGAATATCTTTGGCCTTTAGTGCAAAAGATGAGCAGTGTTGAGATGAACATGATTGATTGATGAATATCTTTGGCTCAGTAGTGCAAAGATGAATATTTGATTTGAGATGAATATTGATTGATGTTAGGGATAAAATATTGATGATGGACCGTTAAATTCATAGATTATAGTAGATTTCATTCTCTACGTAACTCTTACATGAATTATTATTTCATGATGAATATTGATCCGAAACTTGTTGTCTATTGTATTCTATCGATTTTTCCTGTTGGAGACTAACGATAATTTGTTGTATATTATCTTAGTCATAGTATTCTTCTTCGGGCTAGTTGAGCTCACCCTTTTCCTTGTTGTTCCATTTTTCTTCTCGGGAGGCGAGAATGTAGCGAGTACTAGTCGGGGTATGGAATGAAGGTTCTAGAGAGAGTTGTTTAGTAGTCCTCACCATTTTGTAAAATAATGTATCAATAAATGTGATGAGGATTTATTTGAGTATAGATATTGTCTAGAAGATAATATTTGTATTTAAACTCATATATATATATTGTCGTATTTCACACGACATTTGTATTATTGAAGTTGTAGTTTGCTTCTTGTACCATGTATTTGGTGACTCGGAATGGGTGTTATACCTATTTTGGGGGCGTCACAGGTTAATATCGAGCTTAGGGATATGATCTCTGGCGAGATCGGGAATAAAACTAGGAGGGAGAGACGAGTAAATCCTTCGCTAGTGTGTCCTACCTAAGCTTATTTTGGTTGGTTGGTCATATTATAGGGGTATTATGTGATTTGTTAATTTATTTAATTAACCCTTGTTTTATGATAGTTTTTTTTAGAATGGTCATTGAGAACGTTAACAATGGAGTGAATGAGATCGTGGAGACGCCTCTAATCGCCAACTAGGATAATGTGATGTCAGGCGAAGAAGGAATTAGAGATATCCATGTGGTGAGTGAAGAATTGATAGTTGCACCCTAGATAATCGCAGAGGTAACAGCTGAGAGTGAGGAAGAAGAGGAAGAAGAGGTACACAAGAGAGTTTATTAGAGGTATTTTATGATCGAAATATAGAATTGCAAAATCGTATTCATGAGTTAGAAGAAGCGAAGCTAAAGAATGATCAGGAGCAAAAGGATGCAACGATTCAAGCTTGTGTTACCCGATCGTGATGCTTGAAATGAAGCACTCTTTGGTAGAGTATAAGATGATAAAGATGGAATCGAAATTTGAAAGAAGAAATAATCGAACGAGTGAGAATGAGTGATGCATGGGTAAAAAGCGCACGACGCGTTGATATTATGGAAAGAGATGTCCAATCTAAAAGAGAAGATTTAACGATGACGGGAAGGCGTCGGCGACAACATCGGCACCATCAACAAATTCTAGGGGAAGAGAACGATCGCCGGTTAGATGCTACTGAGATGTGGAGAGGAGGGACATATCAAATTGCTTGTTGAAAAGCCTTCCAGGTATGCTATAATTGTGGAAAAGAAGGACATATCGCTCGAGATTATGCGATATCGAAACCAGTCCAGCGTGAATGGTGACTCAAAAGGATGTCCCGAAAAAGTCAAAGTCAACGGTTCTTGGAAGAGCGTTTGTCGAAATGCGAGGAACCCGAACGAAGTTAGCACGCAGGTTAGTTAATTATAAATTCTTGCGAAGTTTATACCTTACTGATATCTGGGTTCTACCCATTCTTTTATCTCTCTTGCTTTGCGCTCAACGTTTGAACTTGACTACGGAGAAATTAGACTTTGACCTATTTATGGAGAATCCGTTAGGAGAAACTTTCATTACATCTGTTGTTTAGAAATCTTGTTTGATTCAGGTTGGCACTATCACATTACATGTTAACCTTATTTCTATAGAGATATTTGCTTTTGATGTGATTTTAAGGTTAACTACTCATCATGCCAAATTGATTGCTTTTGTAAGGTTGTTAGTTTTCATATTCCTAAGCAACTTTGTTATTCAATTCAAGCAATCAAACCATTGTAGTCAAACATTTTCATATCAAGCCATGAAGTCATTCGTTTATTACGGATGTCAAGTTTTCTTAGTCTATGTTATGGATTTGAATAAAGACACGTCAGATTTGAATAATATCTGTTGTTATTGATTTTTCCCGACGTATTTTCTACGAAGAATTTCTTGGCTTACTCCCAAAGCGATATTAAATTTTGTATCGAATTTGAACCCATACAAAACTCATTTCTAAAATCTCATATCGAATGGCTCCTATTGAACTTCAGGAGTTAAAAATTCAACTGTAGAATTTGGTACATGAGCCTTTATCTTGTGACTTCCTTTGTGGAATTCACCTAAGCCAGACTCTCTGTAGGGGACGTCATATTCGTGTGATAGTAAACTGATAGGTGTCATTGTAACGCGCTATCCAAGGTTGGGATATGAGTCACAGTTGAGAGCAACCTAAGTCAGTAATCAAAATACGTAGCTTTCTAGGCTTAGTTGGTTATTATCGGAGGATATTCTCGAATCGCTATCGCAGCTGACTCGTAGAGATACAAAATTTGAATGGAGCAAGGAATGTGGGAAGAGCTTCGAAGAACTCAAGAGGAGACTCATTTCAAAGACATGTTACGACCATCCTGGAAAAGCGAGCGTGGTAGGCGGCGTGTTGAGTAGAAGATCGTATACAAGTACGAAAATGCGATATTGTTAAAGACTAATTTCAGATAATTTACAAATAATAGAGATGGAGATGAAAACTCTAGGTACCCACGTGATGATATACGAGTATAATCGACTTTAATCGATAAAGTTAAAGTTTGCTCAAGCCACCCAATCTTGGAGTGATGCGTATGAAGAAGAAAGTACAAGAAGGAGCTATTCCTAAGCGAGAATTGATGAAGAAGGAATACTTGAGTCCACTCTAGACTTTGTGTTCCTAACGACTACGATTTGAAGTACAAGATTATGATGGAGGCACACAAAACACCATTTGCAATCCATCTGGAAGTACTAAAATGTATCGTGATCTTGACATATATTTTGGTGGAATAATATGAAGAGAGATTGCAAAGTTTATCTCGATGTGTTTAACTTGCTAACGTGTAAAGGCGAGCATCTAGTACCTAAGGGTCCGTTGCAACCACTTGAGATTCCTAATGGAAGTGGGAACACATTACCATGGATTTACACGGGTCTTCCTACGGTTTCTCAAGGCATCAATGCTATTTGGGTTATTGTTGATAGATTAACCAAGTCCGCTCATTTCTTGCCGTCACGGAGACTTATTCACTTGAACGTATTGCTAGTATGTGCGTGAATGAGATTGTGAGGTTGCTTGGCATGCCTCAGTATCCATAGTTTTGGATCGTGACCCAAGATTCACTTCAAGATTTTGGGTTAGCTTGCAAAAAGCTATAGTAACGCAGTTTTGCGATTTAGTTCGCATACCATCCCCAAAACCAGATGACGGACAATCGAGAGGACTATTCAAACTCTTGAAGATATATTAAGACTCGTGTCCTGACTTCAAGGCGGTTGGGATAAGTATTTACCATTGGTAGAATTCTCCTACAACAACAATTATCGTGCAAGTATAGGTGTGGCTCCATTAGAAGCATTATATGGACGAAAATGTTCTCCAATATTTTGGGATGAGGTGGGTGAAGCAACATTGTTTGGACCCGAAGTTAGTATGCGATATGACTACCGAAAAAGATCCAAATGATTCGACAACGTATACAAAGCGGCACAAGATCGACAAAGAGTTATTATGGATCTTCATCGAAAGGACGTGGAATTTAGTGTGGGGATCATGTATTATTGCGAGTTGCTCCATGGAAGGGAGTTACAAGATTTGGGAAGAGAGGAAAGCTCAATCCACGATTTATTGGTCCATTTCAAATTCTTGACCGAGTAGGAAATGTAGCCTATAGACTTGCGTTACCTCAAGTATGTCTCGTGTTCATAATATGTTTCACATATCATACTTCAGTAAATATGTGAAAGACACGAACCACGTTATAGAGTTAGAACCGGACGAGATAGCCAAGACTTAACGTATGAGGAGGTACTGTCAAGATCTTGGATAGGAAGGAGCATGTCTTCTGCGCGAAAGGTCATACCACAAGTTAATGGAGGAATCATGCTATATAGAGGAAATGACCGAAATTGGAAACGGAAATGAAAGCGAGGTATCCTCACCTTTTGAAACACAGTGTGTATCGTCACGTCGATTTCGAGGACGAAATTTCATAAGGAGGGAGGTTGTAAGACCAAAAATTTTTTAAATAAAAGGAATTTCCTTTATTTATTATTTTGAAATAGTAAGGGTTGATTTGATTAATGTGGATAGTTAAGGGTTAAATACGCAAATATTTCAAAATAAGCAAGTGGTTATAAAATATTTATTTTTGTCGGGAATATTCGTTTGGTCGTGGAATATTAAATGCTTGTCGGGAATATTAAATGCGGCGGCAGCGACCGTGTATGTGGGCCCCATAACGGAAAGCGATTGGATGAGGAAAATGACAAAGTTTGGGTGGTTATAAATAACTTGGCGTAGTTATTCTGGTTAAGACTGCTTGGAATACCCGGTGGTTAAAACACACGATACTGGCGTGGTTGCACAACCAGTATTACAAAGATTGTTGAATTATTGATTAAATGCGTAAGAAGGCACTACTCAATAATTGTTACAGATGAGTTCTTTATTCGATGGTTTATTTTATTGATTCAATAATTCTTTGCGTTGGTATTTTATATTATTCTTTGTTTGATAATTGTCATTTGCACGATATTTCCCATTATCGGATCAATAATTCATATTATTTGAATAATATTATTAGATAACATTATTGGCAATGTCTAGAAAGTTCTGCATCTAAGGAGAGGTTTGGTCACCTAATTGCGGCGCCAGATGAGAGAGATCCTTATTGAAAGCCCCTCTTTCTGAGGAGCGACTGGTTTATAAATGTGATTACGTAATATTATTTGTGAATAATTAATTATTGATTCATATGATAAGGAAATATTTATTTTATATGAATATAAATGATGGATTTATTTATGTGGTTATTAATGAAGGAATTAATGCCGAGATGTTTTATTTGTATTTTGTGTCCGTTAGAGGTATTAAAAGATCAAATCGGTGTTATTATAGCTTTATTGTGTGAGTTATAATATTTAATCCGACCGTTGGATCGTTGTAATTTTTGGATATGTTATACATATATAAGTTGAGTATATGTCCACAAATTTTGAACCGTTAAAATGAACGAATGATTTGTTATAAATTTTAAGAGGTGTTTGATTCTTGGAAAGTAGGGTTATAATTGATTTTGGTGGAAAATTCTAGAATTGAGTGGGCCCCACTTGTGGTTGGTGAAAAAAACCAATAGTAGCGAGTAAAGCCATCGGTGTAGCAGTCAAGTCTGCTTTGGTAGGCTAACATTTTCCTATAAATAGAGGGCTAAGTTAGAATTGAAAATCACACCGAAACAAAGTTTTCTCTTTTCTCTCTATATTATTTAGCGTATTTTGTAAGTATTTAGATACTTTGAGAGTTCTTTGTTGATTACAAGTTCCATTCACTTGAGCCTTTCCTTCCTTCCGGCAATTGATTCTTTGAGGTAAGGGATATTATTTTTTTTCGTAATGATATTATTTCTTCAATATCATTATGCTGAAATATTGGTTGGAACTTTTTTATCAAATTTGGAACTTTTTCATGTCGGGGTTACTATTCATGAGTTACTATTCACGAGTTACTATTCATGAGTTACTATTCACGAGTTACTATTCACGAGTACTATTCATGAAGCGTGAAAATGTTTTTGTGGAATTTCTATCTTTTGGTGTCGGAGTTACTATTCACGTATACGGCACTATTCACGTATACGGCACTATTCACGTATACGGCACTATTCATCGAAAAATAAAATTTCTTCTTTTCGTCCAAAATATCTATTCTGGATACTAGCTTTGATTGTATCCATGTTTTGATCATTCTTGAATTTTACACCACTGTGATTATTTTTGAGTTATTTTTGGACGTGGATAAAATAAAGTACGAATCCTTAATCCTTAATCCTTGTCATTTTGTTTCACTGGATTCGTTCTTTAAAATATTTTTTCATCATCCTCGGTCTTAAATGATGATATTATTGAATATCTTTGGCACAGAGTGCAAAGATGAATGATTTCTGAAGAATATCTTTGGCTTTGTAGTACAAAGATGAACAGTGTTTAAATGAACACGACCGATTGATGAATATCTTTGGCCTTTAGTGCAAAGATGAGCAGTGTTGAGATGAACATGACCGATCGATGAATATCTTTGGCTTTTGTAGTGCAAAGATGAATATTTGATTTGAGATGAATATTGATTGATGTTACGAGGATAAAATATTGATGATGGACCATTAAATTTATAGATTATAGTAGATTTCATTCTCTCACGTAACTCTTCTATGAATTATTATTTCATTGCGAATATTGATCCGAAAACTTGTTGTCTATTGTATTCTATCGATTTTTCCTCGTTGGAGACTAACGATAATTTGTTGTATATTATCTTAGTCATAGTATTCTTTACTAGTCGGGTATGGAATGAAGGTTCTAGAGAGAGTTGTTTAGTAGTCCTCACCATTTTGTAAAATAATGTATCAATAAATGTGATGAGGATTTATTTGAGTATAGATATTGTCTAGAAGATAATATTTGTATTTAAACTCACAAGATATATATTGTCGTATTTCACACGACATTTGTATTATTGAAGTTGTAGTTTGCTTCTTGTACCATGTATTTGGCACGACTCGTAATGGGTGTTGTGTATACCTATTTTGGGGGCGTCACGGATGCCTACGCGATCCGTCAAATATAAAATCAATCCGACCCAATCACTTAATAAAAATAGGAGTGTAAAAGGTCTCAATTCCTATTGAGCATCGTGGTTTGAAAAACCCCTTTATAAAAACATCACCGCCATATCTTGCTAAAAACTTAATTTTTACATAAATTCAAATCTGTGTATATAGGTTTCGAACGAGGCCTCGCACAACTTCCATATAACAAACATCACCCACACACACACACACACACAACACACTTTCTAATAGTTTCTTGAAAAGAGGCGGTCACCGTGGTAACACTTGGATGTCTGGGGTACCTAACACCTTCCCCGAATAACCAAGTCCCCTGGACCCTAAATCGAATCTCGGTTTCACCGACCAGATATCGCTGTCACACCACCGGGTCAATGTAAACCATTTTCTATTGTTGTGTTGGTACAACCATTTAAATAACCAATGGCGACTCTTAACAGTCCCATCGTCGACATCATACATGTCGGACATTTTTCACTTGTTTTTTCAAACAAATCTCACCTAAAATGAGAACACCAAAGAACAAGTAACGGAAAGGGACACACAAAAATCCCGACATCGACAAAGGCTACTTTACAAAGACTTCAAAGAGTAAGACTTCTTCTCCAATTATCTTCTATCTCTACCATGATAGGTTGATAAGAAAAGTATGGATTAAGGAACATGGATGTTAAGAAGTAAAAAGAATGATTAATCAATGAACTTAAGCCACATAAGTTGGAAATAAGTCATTTGAACTTATAAAAGTTATGAACTTATTATAAGTTAACCTTGAATGTTAGTATGAAAATTATGAACTTGTAATGAGTTTATTAAGAGAAGTGATGTGGATGTAAAAGAATTTATAGGATCATATGTATCATGAATACATAAGTAAAGTTATATGTTAAGAACATATAAGGTATGAGTATTAAGAAACATTAATTGTCATAAAACATGAACAATGAAATCTTATGTAGTTTATAATTTGATAAGTTATAAGCTCATGAAGAAATAAGTCTAAAATCCAACAATGAATATAAGTTGTTGTAATAAGTATGTTGAGATGTTCACATGATGAATGGAATTCATTTGTAATCTTGAACAATTCATAAGAATGAAGATTTGTCGGAAATTGCACGATTAGACGATAATCGTCGAATTCGTAAAATTCTCGGAATAGAAGTCAAATTTTGTGTTTAAACTCAGAACCATTGTTTTCCGATGCAGACAAGTCATATTTGGCATTTAAGAGTTGCGGACTCAAAAATGACCGGATTTCGACATAGAACGAAGAAATGAGCATTGAACGTTCACGAACGTTTATCGTTTTCGTTAAAAATGAACCAATAGGTGAATTTTTAGCAAACGAAGTCAAATAGATAAAATGCTTGCATGAACGCGTAGATTACGTAATTTGTGAACCGTAGGCTTTTGCACAAGCCAATTCGGACTTATAACGAAGAAGTTATCGTCCGGAAGTTCGCAAAATTCAAGGATCAATTTTTTTTCTGGTGCATAGAGTTGGCGTCATGGCGCAACCACAGGCCAAATTGGTCATGTCGCAACAGCATAACAAAGTCCGAGAGCACACTGTAAGCGCCGCCGCAAGCAAAAAGTCGTAGTAAAAAATGGCGGCGCGCGCAACGCCATGTATAAAGATCTAAACCTTCTTCAAGTGTGGCAATCGAGTAGCGCGGCCCACTAAGTAAGGACTCGCAAGCGTCAGCAAGCAAGTCCGAGACAATGCCACTATTAACGCTAGGCCAACGCAAGATGTAAGTATAAAAGCAGCCAGTAGTAGCGCCACCTCGAGAACAAGAATAGTAATGAATGTTTTTAATTACAAAGAAAAGAAAGTTAATTGATTTAAAAGTAAACACAACCTAAGGAATGTAATGTAACATTGTTTAAACTTTGTTAAACCTTAAGGATGTTGTATAAAGGTTGAGATAACCTAGTCAAATATAAATGCAAGGATAATGATAAACCGAAAATAGATAGTAATTGAATCTAATACACAATTAGATTCGATGATGAAGGGTAAGATATAGTCATATACATACTTGATTATATGTGACCTAATGTAAGGCATTATGTGATCATGTATTGTAGAGACTTGAAAGACTTGAACATAAAGTAAATATACCGTAGCAGACGCTAAAGGCAAGTATTCTAACTCTTATCTCAGTTCAATCTGAATAAGTTTTTGAATTTCATGTATCCTTACTCATGAATTGAGATATGTTGAAGCTAAAGCCAATTCCTTTGGCTAGACTTGATATATTGCATGGATTATTGATAATCTATTCATCTATTATCAAATGTTGCTATCTTTTGTCAACTACTTGATATGGTTTTTAAAAGAAGACTGGAATGTTAAACAAATGTTTTGTCGGTAAAACGACAGGCAAGTGAATTTGCCAAATGATTAAACGTACATACGTTTAATGGATGTAGTGTTGATCAACGTAGAGTACACTAGGCTGATCACCTAGAAGTGCTCGTAAGTAATACCGGGCTTACGAACTTAGTTTCGGGTTGTCCTTTTCCAATAAAGAATGAATACTCGAGGTCTTTGACCAGAGTAAATGTTTTACTTAATATTGTTATTATTGTAAAACATTTTGAAAGAAAGATGAAGTGCTATTTTGAATTATCAATAGTACTTCATAACTATTGTTCAGTTATTGAAGATATACGATTCGTATGTGTCAAGCATGTTGTTATTGAATTGTTATACTTGTTGAGCTAGTTATGCTCACTCTTGCTTGAACCATATGAATGCAGCTAAAGATCAATGTCCCAAGGATCGGAAAAGGATAAAGGAAAAGCTAAGGCAGATTGTTAAGCTGTCTTGTAATAGTATAAGTCTATTGATGTAATGTAATTGATATTATGACAAAGAACCTTTGTAATGGGTATAGAACTTGGGAAATGTAAACATTACTTTAAATATATATAGAAGTTATGTTCTTTCTTTGAGACTTTTCAATTGAATGAATGTATGAATGTTGTTGTGACAACCCGGAAATTCGTGTTGTCAAGAATTTAGGTTTAAAGAATTAGTTATTAATAAAACTAATTTTTATTAATAATATTATGTGCTATATGTTTGTTAATCATTCTATAACCTAGGATGATTATAAGTCGAGAGTATTCTGGCTACGAGCTAGATTGAGCTAATAAGAATTATCAAGACGAAAATAGAAGTTTTCCGGGAACAAAATATTTTCGTGGAAAAAGACGAAATCGGCACTATTCATCCGTGTCTGCTCGGAGATTTATTTTGAAATTCTGAGAAGTTATAGATTACGTTTAATTTTGTGACGTGATGGAATATTCAATAATATTTCAATTATGGCAAAAACGAAGTTTTCGCCTACGGACTTAAAACCTAGGGTTAGGAAAAGTGAGTTCCGAGAATTTTATTATCACGTATAATCATTAGGGTTATTATGCGTGAGAAATACGAGGATAATACTAGTTATTATATGAGTATAGTAAGAAGATTAGTACGACGTATAATACGAATATTGTATGAACTATATATGAAGAAAATGCGAGAATACGAGAATGAGATGCGTAGAATACGATTAGTCTTAAAGGACTTTGAGTTCATGGACATTGTAGAATCTAATTGGACTTGGATTATGTCAAGCCCAACGCTTTGTGAAATCAAGCCCAAGATAGGCCCAATAAGAATTAGGGTTAAGGCCCAAACCAAGAAAAGAAACCGCGGATCGAACCGATGGGTAAACGGATGGGTAATAACTAATGGGACAACCTATGGGGTGACCCATGGGGCAAGAGGGGTGGCCACTTGGCCACCAAGTAAACTTGGTGGCTAAGTCTTGGAGGAGGTGGGAATAGTAAGGAGGTGGGGGGCGAAATGACTAAAATGCCCTTAGCTTTGATTTTCTATAAATAGGAAGCTCATTTGTTTATTTTGAGGATTTTGAAAATCCCACACTTGAGAGAGAGAGAGAGAGAGACAAATCGAATGGGGAGGAGAAGGAAGAGTATGAGCATGAATGATCGGATCGAAAGTGTTCGTGAAATAGAAAAGCTTGCAAATCGCTTCATTTATCTAGCGGGAGAAAAATAAGAAGAAGAGATAATTTAAAACCTAATTTCTTCTAATATTTTATTTAAGTTTAATATGTTTAAAACATAAATTAATGAAGATAAGAAGTAGATAAGGTTAGAGATGAGTTCATATGGTTGAAATCATGAGAAAAGAAGAAAAAGAACTTAGAAATTTAGTTTATAAATTTCTTAATGAAGTATAAGATTCGTAATGAATTAGAGCGATCCGAGTGGATTATATGAATAAGTAGGTGAAATAAGTAAGGAATGGTGTTCTATAACATCAAATTCAAATAAAAAGTGGAATCGTAATCCAAAATATTGATTAAAATGAAGAACGAACGAAGAACACGCCAAGAACACGAAGAACGCGTTGTTGATGGACAAATTTAAAACCATCGTATGATAATTGTTGTTCATGGACAAGTTTAAAACCATCGTGTATAAGTTAGTTGCTTCTTGTTTGGTTAGGAATAGTAGAAACGTTCATGAAGAACGGATTAAAACTTAGCTATAACGAAGTTGTGGCAAAAATTTTGTAAAAGTCAAACAAGAATTAGAAAGTTAGTAAATAAACCCGAACGTGTAGGGTTTCATAAGAAAGTAAGAGAACATAGAAAACGTGAGATGTGGACTCAAGAACGAGCGAGTTTCGAGTTCGGATGACCGAATTACGGACTAACGAACGAAGAGCATTAAAAACGTAAAATGAACAAAGGGTGAAAATCAAGCCAATTGAATAGCACGTGAACAGATTCAGAACGAAGTTCTGTCCAAGGGGTATTGAAGTACGTATGATAAAGAAGAGAATGGCTTTAGAACGACCTCGTTCCGAGTTATAACGAAGTAGTTATGAGATCGGGAAGTGAGCGTCTCAAAGATTTTATTTAACACTTAGAAAAATTTCTAGGGTTTGTCTCAGCACCGCAGCGCCGGATAGACTGTGAGAAGTGGCACCGCAGCACGACCTCGACCATAATCTTCTGGAGAGTGGCGCCGCAGCGCGAGAGATAACAAAGGACTTGGCGCCGCAGCGCCAGCCCGGGAAGAGAGGAGAGAGAAGTAGGTCGCACTGCAGCTAGGGGATGTGCAAGAAAGAAATGTGAACATATAGTTCACCTAAAATAACACTTAATCAAATGACTTAAACCTTTATTAAAGGTTAAACGTAAAGATTAAACGAGATTAAATAACAAAGAATATAAATCACGAGTTATGTAGCCGATGTCCGGGGACCGTAGTCGGGATGAACGAACGTGAGGAATTGCTATAGTTGTGATTCTTTAGACGTTGAGTGTCGAGGGTAATGAATAACATTTCGATGTTATATCATAATAATGAGAGGTAAGTGTGAAGCGTATAGATGCTTTGAACGCAACGTTATTGCGATGAACGATCGGTCTTAGCATACAACAATTGGTATGGCTTTGAAACTAAGAACGAGTAATGAACATGGGGTTCATGTAATGGATAATGAAAGTATTAAATAAGATAAGAATATAAGTCATCCAAGATGATGAACATTTTGAAAAGACATCTCAGTATGTCATAAAGTCGTAAACTGGTAAAGGAAGTTAGTCACGTAAACTCATATTACAAGAACGCAAACCCTAAGAAGCAAAGTTAAGTAAACCAATGCGTAAGTTCAATATATGACTGATTGGTGTTTATGTTTTCTCCTTATGTGTTATATAGGAATTGAAATGAGCAGTTCAGCGTTTGTTGTAGCTGGACGTAAGGCAAGTTTCCTAACTTCATTCATATTACATGAATGCTAGTTTCTTAAACTTCTCAGATGTTGTACTTGAGAAGTCTTGTCTATGTACATATGTGCGATGTATGTACAAGGTGGTAGAATGTATGAGGCCTTGAGCCACAATTTGAACACTTCGGTGTTTCTATGATATGCATTGTTATGTGATTGAACTGTTCAATACAAGTATGTTCTGTTAATACATGAACCATTATTGTTAAGTCTGTGCTAATGATTCTAGCCAGACATGATGTGTATTAAAAAGGTAGAGGGATGAAAGTATTTCAAAGTGAAAGTGATTAATGTTTTAAGATGATAGGAATCGAGACTATTCCTATTATTCAAGCTGCTTCATAACCTTTGTTCGGTTATAGAAGTTCTAAAGAAATGTTTTAATTCTGAAGTTGTTTGTTCAACTGTTATGACTTGTTGGGCAATTGAATGCTCACACTTGCTTTAAATGAAAAACAATTTTCAGCGAACAGTGTTAGAAGAACTTAAGGATCCCATAAAGATCAAGCTGACGGTATCCAGATGAAGTTCCATTCAAAAGGTGAATGAGCGAGAAGATCAAGTGAAGACTTGTAATGTAAAAAGATGAAATTGAATTATAGACTAGTTTAATGAATTGTTATATATCCTTTGTGGCGGATAAAAGTCACTCTTGTAAGATGAAATGAATAATGTATTTATTAATATTTGTAATGAAAAAGGTTATAAGGTTTCGAGAACCTGGGATTTGAGAGTGTATGTTGTTATATTTCGGTATATAATGATGTATGTTGGATGAAGGATGTACTCGTGACGTACGGAGTTCGGGTGTGAAGATAGACCGGATTTCGGGGCGTTACAAGTTGGTATTAGAGCTGATAGGTTATAAACTTTAGGTAGGAGTACCTAAGACTATAATCGTAGAGAGAAGGATAAGAAGATCACCACATGATCATAGTGACTCGTAGTAACATATGAAATACATTAAACGATGAATGATTTATAGCAAATGCTATGAATGAAGGGTACTATGAAGTAGTACGGGAAGAAGAACTTAGATTGAGTTATGAAGGATAGTATATGAATTAAAGAATATTCGTATTAAGTAGAAAGAGATTTAGGAGTTGTAAAATTTTAATTGAGGACTCATATCAGCAACTAAGTTGTATGATTCCTTGTATGGGCGAGGAAATTATACGTGGTTGTAGAACCACTTAGCTTCTTATGGGATATAGTTGTTAAGTTGAACAATTCTTTGTATTGGCGGAGAATTGTTCTTGGTGTAACAACTGCTTAGCTCCTTATATCGGTCAGAAGCTGAGTTAACCAATTTTCTGTATGGGCAGGGAATTGTGTTTGGTTCTACAATCACTTAGCTTCTGGTAGTGATAATCATTGGGATTGGTCGCGCTATCAAGATGTATAAGATGAGAAGGTGAATCTTTTCTCATGTATATACTTGATAGGTAGAGAACGATAAGGTAGATGCGAGTTCTTGAAACTCATACTTATGGTAAGTTCGTGACTCATCATAATATGGTATGTTTTAGAACGTCTCAGCGAATGGACGCCTATGGTCTGTCTGGAGAGTTCTTAAACTCATATTATTGTGGAAAGTTCCTGAACTCATAATGTATGGTAAGTTGATAGACTGTACTAAGGTATAGGAATGTTTAGACTGAAAATGAGTTGTTTTCAGTAAGCTTAGTATTGAAGGTGTTAGAGAAGATTAAGTATTGTCGCAGTAAGACAATGGAAGAAGATGGAGAAATAGGATATTCCAAGTCATCTAGCTATGCTAGATTTTGAACTTTATTAAACTCGTGCTGATATGTACTTTGAAAAGGAAAGAATTGGTTCAACTTTTGGAATCAATATAATTTTTAAAAAGAGCTATTCTTTGTATGTCTATGCTAATTGCTTCGGCTAGACAAAAATTGATTTAAAATATTCAAAATGAATTTTATATCATCTGTGCATTCGATGCAAGGGTGGTAAAACGATGGAGTTATTAATACCATTGAACCTGGTGTTGGATGTGATCTTAGGATCAAAAAAGCGTGATTTACCCCAAATCCAAGTCCCAAATCACCTCGGATCCGGTTCGATCATTCTATACAACTATTACTATTTGCGGAAGATATAAACATAAATTGTTTATACATTAAACTTACATACTTTTCCCTAAGGTTGAGTAACCTTAACTTATACACAATTCATAACTTTTCTAACATATAACAACATCATCATACATTACTATTACAAAACTAATCGCATACGTAAACTAAAGCTGGAACTGTCTTGGACCTTTCCTTGTATCTGACGCATTCGCCTTAATCTGCAATGTTTTATCATGATATAGCAAGCGTGAGCATAAGGATTGCCCATCAAGTTTAAGTTCAATAATATAACGATATATCATGATTGAAATGATTTGAATAATTCGCTGGCTATAATTTAACAATATAATTGTGAACTAGCAGGAATAAATTTATGACTGAACAAGTATTATACATGAACAAATATATCTGAAACCAACTGGTAATGAAGGTGATCAGCCTTTCATACCTGACTTATACATACAATATGTACGGAGTACAATTATACATGGCAATCAACAATGATTAACCATACGCATATCCGAATGAGACAACTCTTAGTAGAGTTAAGTAAAACAAACTTGCCTGAATCGTTGATTACCGTAATGCAAATTATAACGCTTTATCCGAAGACCTAATATTAGTAATATAGATCTCCAATATTAGTATAATATCATCACAATATAATACTACTATATATATAAACATAGAATAACCTAAACACATAACACATAACCCTATCAGTCTATAACACACATAAGACTCAAATGTCGATCAACTATTTCATCTAACTTGAGTTCGATTAAAGTTCTAACGTCCCGACGATTACAATGGACTTTTATCGAGTCTAAGTTCAATTAAACTCTGACTTAACACTTAACAATTATCTTAAATAATGTTATTAATAGTTGAAATATTTTTCGTAAGCTCGTAATAATTTTAAAATAATTATTACTATTTATCATAAATTTTTGATCATTAATATCGTATTTAAATAAATTAAATACCACATAATTCTTTTATCATTAATATTTATTTATTATCAAATATTAATGAAATACATATCGTATATTATTATAATATATTTATAATATCATAAAGTATTTTAATACTTTAAAATCATTTAAATATGATTTTTAAACACTTGAATTCATTATCCGATAATTGCAATTAATATTAAAATATTAATATTTTCATGACAAAATATCAAAAGTTAAATTTTATAACTTAAAATATTTTTATAATACTTAAATCATTTTATATGATTTATAAACCATTAATTCTATTTTTCCTTAATTTATTTAATATATTTATTAAATAAACTAATTACCATTAATATTGATTAATTAATGAATTTCATTACAAAATATTAAAAGTCATCAAAAATAACTTAAAATATTTTCTAATATCATAATATAATTTTTCATGATTTTTCATGAATTAAAATTATTTTTAAATAATTTATTTAATATTATAATTAAATAAATTAAATACCATTTATATTCCAAAAATATTAAATATTTATGAAATATACTTTAAATAATTAAAACTATTTTTCGAGAATATAAAATAATTTTTCATTATTTATTATGTATTTTTTAATAATTAAAATCTATTTATTTCATTTTATTTAATTAAAATAATTATTTTCTAATTTATCTGTCGCTAAAAAAATACCTATAGTGACAAAACTCACACTATAGGTGTTCTTCAACTAACCCAGATATTCATAAGTCGCTAACAGTTGCTAGTTTGACCTCAATTAAAACAAAGTGTAGTTGATTATTTCGGGATCGGTTTCCACTAATGTTGTAGTATTATCAACATCACACACAAAGCTTAATCAAGATTCATGGCCAAAACATAACTAATCTGTGAGATCTAAGCTACAGAAAACATTGTCAGACTTGTTCTTGATGTTCTTGGCTGCCTAGATCTTCATCGTCAGTTTACAGGGTATGAGGTTTGACCGATTCCAGATTTTGTTTGTTTAGATTTTCTGGCCAGATAATGTGTTATTATTGTAGTATATGTGTAATATTACCATTACTAATCGAGTTCATAGACAAAATACATGATCACAACAAGATCTAACCATTAGAAAATCATGTCAGAGCTGTTCTTGAGTTTCTGGGTTTTCCAAAACTCAAACAGTGCGAAGATGCCTACTTAGTAGCCTTATATCTTTGATTCCAGGAATGATTTATGTGATCTATTAATTCACAGGTATAGTCGAGGTGTCCATGTATAATATCATAACTTAGGAACATCATAAAAACACCGAATCTAAGAGAAAAGGACCCACCAAACTTGTAGTCAAGAATCGCTTTGAAGATTCTCGGTTTACCCGTAATCCTTATATTGTTGTGATGGTCAACGCTTGTTTGATCGGCTATAACATCGTTTCAGTTATGGATATGGGTGATCTAAAGGTTTTAACTGAAAGTAATATGCACACAAGCCAATCATGTTTGATGATAAAGCATATACTTTGTAACAATCTTATTCATTTATTAATAAAAAGTATTAATTTATTAAAGGCTTTTAATTATCTACATGATGCTGTTTTATAATATGTGATAAACCCATAGTTTTAAGCAATGCTTTTAGAATAATGATGATGATCATTCTAATGAGATCTAAATTCTTAGAAAGCTTAAAACTAAAATAGTTCCCAATCATTGGATTACTAAATTGGGGATTAGTGAATCTGGATAGATTGGTACATACGTTACTTGCTCATTGGATGAGGATGATTGATCTCATGATCATTTGTGTGGAGACACTAAAGCAAGTATGTAGGTGCTTATTAGAGAATAAGTTCAATGAACGTGGCTCGCTAAGGAATACCTAATGGAGTTTTACTTGCACCATCAATAGGAATTCCTATAGTGATAGTAGTCTAAGTGATCCTTGGACTTGAGATCATCATAGTATCTTGTGTATGATGAGTTATACTTTGACTTATTCCTTAAGACCCTTAGGGTATATCAAAGGGTATGCTTGGGTATAACAAGTTTATACATGGAGATAATATATGATCAATAAAGAATCTACCACTTCTAATAAAAGAAGAAAAATGTCCTATGTGATTCGATAAATGACGCACCCAAAGTAGTCCTTGGCGGCAAGGCAGAATGAAATTAGAAAAGAGTTTCTAATTTGCATTATTTGGAGTTGTGCATTTAAGGATCGAAATACATATAATTAAATAAAATAAGACTTGACAGTAATTCCATGTCTTATATTTAATTGGGACATTGTATGGTGGAAGGATTGAATTGTACGGTAACTATTTACTCAAAGGTTCTTTTATGATTAATGTTGAAATCTATATAATCTGGAAAGTCGTTGATCGCTAGGGAGGCTTATCCCTATTGTAGAATAAATATTATTTATTTAAATAAATTAATTATTTAATTTATTTATTTAAATAAAATTAGAATTGTTGTAATTGATTTATTCACAACCGGTTTAATATGGAGAACCTAAAGGGTCACACCATAAAAGGAAGAATAATTATTTAAGAAGTTAATGGCATAATCGTAATAATATGTTATGTATATTTAATTTAATCTATGATGATAGAATAAATTAAATAGCTTAATATTTATTATTTAATATTTTAGAAATATTAAATATAAATTAATAAGAGGAGTCTTATTAATATTATTACAATTATTATTATTATTTTAATTTCTAAAAGAGTTTAGGAATTAATTTAATATAAGTACTCTCATTTATTCCTAATTGGATTAGGAAGGAAAATTAGTTAAAGGAGTTTAATTAATTATCCCTAATAAGATTAGGGAGCTTAATTAATTAAAAGAATTTAATTAATTAAATAAAACTCAATTCCTTAATTGTTAAGGTGGGTTGCCCACATCTATAAATAAGAGGAGTCTTATTATGGGTGATGGGGTTGTTGACTTTTACAAATACGTAATAATTCCAATTGTTGGAGAATACATTCCTTTCTATAGAGATAAAAACTAGGGTTTGAGCCAAATACCCATCTTCTTAAATCCTTCTTCTTCCTTGGTGGATCACCTCTAGAGGCCAAACACTTGGGTGGCTAACGTTGATCAAAGGAAGGAACTAAACCCGGTGGATTCAAGTTGAACGCGAAAAGGATTGGAGGTGAACTTGTACCTAAGGAAGCTCGATCTTCAAGGGTATGATTCTTATTCGTTATCTTTTTCGTTTAATTAATAATTGTGCATAAAGGGTGATCCGGGTATATGGTTTGTAAAATTTTAAACTCGATTTTTACACGCTTATTTATTTATGCAATTTGATTGCTTTCATGAATATTACAAACCTAACAAAGGGTATCGAGCCAAACCTTTATGCGAATTATTAATTGTTTTAATTTAATATGTATGTTGATATGTGTTTAGAACAATTTATTTGGGCATAATTTTATTGTATAAAATTTAAATAAAAAAAATAAAAAATTACAGACATTTTTTTTTTTTTTTTCAGAACTCATGAAATCGCATTACCGCCATTTTAAAAAAAGGAGGAGCTTCACGTTGCTTATATCATATGACTTGAATCAAAGTCTAATAACATTCCTACAAAAATGTTTTAATATCATGTGGCCCACGGTTTTTTTTTTCATGAAAGGTACATACGTTTTTTTTATGATGCATGATTTAAATCAAGAAGTCCTGGATATATATATATATATATATATATATATATATATATATATATATATATATATATATATATACGGTTTATATATATATAATAAAATAACGGTTTTTTTTTTTATTATATATATATATATATATATTCTTAATAATTTTATTATTAAAATAAAAATTTTATTTTATTATTAAAATAAAAATTTATTTTATATTAAAATATAAAGTTTATTTTAATTTTAAAATTAAATTTCATGCTAACTAATTAGAGTTGGAATTGGATTCCATGATAACTAATTGGAGTTGAAATTGGATTATATGTTTCCTTAAATAAAGGAGTTTATTTAGATATGAAATAGATTTCATATTATTCAAAATAAAGGAGTTTATTTGTGAATAGGAAAAAAATCGATCTTTTCCTTAAATAAAGGAGTTTATTTAGATATGAAATAAGATTTCATATTATTCAAAATAAAGGAATTTATTTGTGAATAGGAAAAAAATTTGTGTTTCCTTTAATAAAAGTTTTTTTTTTACATGGAATTGGATTCCATAATTAATTAAAATAAAGGAGTTTATTTTGATTAAAGATTTTGATTAAAATAAAATAGTTTATTTTATTCAAAATTGGATAAATTAAAATAGGTATACATCACTCATTCGAGTTGTCAATACATGGGTATGTAAACAACTACAACTTTATTATTACAACAATAAAAGCGTGAGTTTGAATACAAATATTATCTTACAGACAATATCTATACTCAAATAAATCCTCATCACATTTATTGATACATTATTTTACAAAATGGTGAGGACTACTAAACAATCCTTTCTAAAACCTTCATTCCATACCCCAGAGCTAAATACTCGCTATATTCTCGCCTCCCGAGAAGAAAAAATGGAACAAAAAGGAAAAGGGTGAGCTCAACTAGCCCAAAGAAAGAATATTATGACTAAGATAATATACAACAAATTATCGTTAGTCTTCAACAGGGAAAAATCTAATAGAATACAATAGACAATAAATTTTAAATCAATATTCGCATGTGAAATAATAATTCATTAGAAGAGTTAAGTAGAGAATGCAAACTACTATCTTCTATGTATGAATTTAAAAGTTCATCGCTCTATCTTTTATCCTCGTAACATCAACCAATATATATCCGAATCAAATATTATTCATCTTTGCACTACTGAGCCAAAGATATTCATCGATTAATCATGTTCATCTAAACACATGTTCATCTTTGCACTACGGGCCAAATATATTCTTCAAAATCATTCATCTTTGCACTACAGGGCCAAAAGATATTCCATAATATCATCATTTAAGACCGAGGATGATGAAAATATTTTTTAAAGAAACGAATCCAAAGAAACAAAATGACAAGGATTAAGGATTAAGGATTCGTACTTTTATTTTATCCATGTTCAAAAATACCTCAAAAATAATCATAGTGGTGTAAAATTCAAGAATGATCAAAACATGGATACAATCAAAACTAGTATCCAAATAGATATTTTGGACAAAAAGAAGAAATTTTATTTTTCGATTGAATAGTGTAGTCGTAGTATCGTGAATAGTAACTCTCAAGCACCAAAAGATAGAAATTCCACAAAAAAATATATCTTCACGCTTCATGAATAGTACTAAATGAATAGTAATAGTGAATAGTAACTCGTGAATAGTAACTCATGAATAGTAACCCCACATGAAAAAGTTCCAAATTTGATAAAAAGTTCCAACTAATATTTCAAAGATAATGATATTGAAGAAATAATATCATTTGAGAAGAAAATAACATCCCTTACCTCGAAAGATTAGTACTTCTAAATTTGGAATCTAGGGTATAGTCTTTGCGAGGAACTTGCACCGCCTAACAATACTCAAAGTATACTCAAAATACTCACAAATAATACGCTCGATAATATAGAGAGAGAAAACTTCAGTTTCTAGTGTGATTTTCAATTCTAACCTAAACACCCTATTTATAGGAAAATGCTTAGAACACCAAAGCAGAAAATTTAATAAAATATTAATATATATTATAAATTTCCTTAGCCCATCTTTGAAGATCTGATTTCAGCAATTAATATCACATGTTAGCCCACTTAAATGCAAAAAAAACGTTTTTCTTTAAAATAATAATTAAAACTTCCAAAAATCAATTATTTCGGATCTTCGGAACTTCAATAATTCACAATAAATAGCCCTTTTATCAGAAAATTTGAATCTCACGAGTTTTTATAGGAAATTCAATTCTCTACAACTTTGCAGAAGAAAGTTTTTCCGAATTCCAAACAGAAATTGACCAAAATCCACAAACGGACAATTTTATAGGCTATAATCAAATTTCAGTCAATAAATGGGGTCCACCGACATGTTTAACATGTTTTAAACATTTATTGCAACAAAAATACTCTTCCTCCTCGTATACTCATATATCCCACATTCGTTGTAAAAATATCACCATTATTATATTATTAAAATATAATAATATATTTAAATGAATTATTTTATCAGAAAAAGATAAAATTTCAATTTTCAACAATTGTCACATTAAAAATTTTCTCCATCTATATCCACATAAAATTAATATTTTCCTCATCATATGAATCAATAATTAATTATTCACAAATAATATTACAGAATCACAATATTGATGAACCGTGCGCGGTTCCTGGAAAGAGGGCTTTCAAATAAGAATTTCTCCTTATTGGCGCGCAATTAGGTGACCAAACCTCTCCTTAGACAGAACTTTCTAGACATTGCCAATAATGTTATCTAATAATATTATTCAGATAATATGAATTATTGCTTCGATAATGAAAAATATTGTGTAATGACAATTATTGAAACAACAGCAATATAAAATATCAACGCAGCAATTATTAACTCAATAAAATACTGAACAGTAATTACTGTAACCATTATTGAGTAGTGCCTTCTTACGTAAGAATCAATAATTGGTGCAATACTGGTGTGCTCTTGTGTTTTAACCACCGAGTATTTTAACAAGATTAATTGTAATAACTACTACTGTTATTATTTTTAACCAACTTATATTTGTCGTTTTCTTCATCCAATCGCTTTTCCGTTATGGGGCCCACACATGGTCACTACCGTGCAGTCGTGCGAATATTCCCAAACGATTTGAATATTCCACGACCAAACGAATATTCCCGACAACAACAATGAATATTTTATAACCACTTGCTTATTTTGAAATATTTGCGTATTTTACCCCTAACTATCCACATTAATCACATCAACCCTTACTATTTCAAAATAATAAATAGAAAATTAAATTTCATTAATAATAAGTTGGGGTCTTACAACCTCCCTCCTTATGAAATTTCGTCCTCGAAATTGACGTCACGTGCTTGGTGTTTTGAAAAGGTGAGGATACCTTGCTTTCATTTCGCGTTTCCAATTCCCGTGTCATTTCCTCTATAGCATGATTCCTCCACAAAACTTTAACTTGTGGTATGACCTTTCTTGCGTAGGACATGCTCCTTCCTATCCAAGATCTTGACAGTACCTCCTCATACGTTAAGTCTTCTACTATTTCGTCCCGGTTCTAATTCTATAACGTGGTTCGGGTCTTTCACATATTTACTGAAGTACGGATATGTGAAACACATTATGAACACGAGACATACTTGGAGGTAACGCAAGTCTATAGGCTACATTTCCTACTCGGTCAAGAATTTGAAATGGACCAATAAATCGTGGATTGAGCTTTCCTCTCTTCCCAAATCTTGTAACTCCCTTCCATGGAGCAACTCGCATGACAATACATGATCCCCACACTAAATTCCACGTCCTTTCGATGAAGATCCGCATAACTCTTTTGTCGATCTTGTGCCGCTTGTATACGTTGTCGAATCATTTGAATCTTTTCGGTGAGTCATACGTACTTAACTTCGGGTCCCAACAATGTTGCTTCACCCACCTCATCCCAACATATTGGAGAACGACATTTTTTCGTCCATATAATGCTTGAATGGAGCCACACCTATACTTGCTCGATAAATCTGTTGTTGTAGGAGAATTCCACCAATGGTAAATACTTATCCCAACCGCCCTTGAAGTCTAGGACACAGAGTCTTAATAGATCTTCAAGAGTTTGAATAGTCCTCTCGATTGTCCGTCCGTTTGGGGATGGTATGCGAACTAAATCGCAAATCGTGCGCCCATAGCTTTTTGCAAGCTAACCCAAAATCTTGAAGTGAATCTTGGGTCACGATCCGAAACTATGGATACCGGCATGCCATGCAACCTCACAATCTCATTCACGTACATACTAGCAAGACGTTCAAGGAATAAGTCTCCGTGTCGGCAAGAAAATGAGCGACTTGGTTAATCTATCAACAATAACCCAAATAGCATTGATGCCTTGAGAAACCGTAGGAAGACCCGTGAACGAAATCCATGGTAATGTGTTCCCACTTCCATTTCGAATCTCAAGTGGTTGCAACGGACCCTTAGGTACCGGATGCTCTTCGCCTTTATGATGACAAGTTAAACACATTGAGATAAACTTTGCAATCTCTCTCTTCATATTGTTCCACCAAAATGTATGTCAAGATCACGATACATTTTAGTACTTCCAGGATGGATTGCAAATGGTGTATTGTGTGCCTCCATCATAATCTTGTACTTCAAATCGAGTCGTTAGGAACACACAAAGTCTAGAGTGGACTCAAGTATTCCTTCTTCATCAATTCTCGCTTAGGAATAGCTCCTTCTTGTACTTTCTTCTTCATACGCATCGACTCAAGGTGGGTGGCTTGAGCAACCTTAACTTTTTCTATTAAAGTTGGCTCTATCGTATACTTGACATCATCGCTTTCGTTCCCATATGATCTTCTACTTAACGCGCGTCCACCACCACGTTCGCCTTTCCGGGATGGTATTGAATAGTGTGGTCGTAGTCTTTCAATAGCTCGAGCCAACGTCATTGCCGCGTGTTGAGTTCTTTTTGAGTGAAGAAATATTTAAGGCTTTTATGGTGCGAATATATCTCCACTTTCTCCCCATATAGATAGTGCCTCCATATTTTTAAGCGGAACGATCGCTTGCTTGACTCTAGATCATGAGTAGGATAATTCCTCTCATACTCTTTAAGTTGTCGCGAGGCATAGGCTATGACTTTCCCACGTTGCATGAGAACACATCCTAACCCTTTGCACGAAGCATCATCAGAGATAACAAATCCATCCGAACCGGATGGTATTGTTAGAACAGTCTTAAATAAGTCTCCTCTTAAGCTCTTGGAAACTCTTCTCGCATTCTTCACTCCAAACGAATTTTGTATCCTTCCGAGTTAGGCGAAGTTAATGGAGTAGCGATTCGAGAAAACCCTTCCACGAATCTCCGATAATAACCAAATTTAAGCCCAAAAAGCTACGTGCTTGATCACCATCGACTTGGTTGCTCCCAACTTTGTATTGCTTCAATCTTCACGGATCAACAGATACTCCATGTTTTGACACCACGCGCCCAAGGAATGCTACCTCCTCAAGCCGAAACTCGCATTTCTTCAATTTGGCATATAGTTTGTTTTCACGAAGCCTTTGGAGTACCGACTTCAAATGGTGCTCATGATCTTCACGACTTTTGGAATATATAAGGATGTCATCAATAAAGACAACAACGAATCGATCCAAATATTCCTTGAATACTGGGTCATCATATCCATGAAAGCCACAGGGAGCATTAGTTAGTCCGAAAAGACATGACTAAGAATTCATAATGCCCATACCGAAGTTCGAAGGTAGTCTTTGAATATCCTCGCCTAATCTTCAAATTGATGATATCCGAATCGAAGATCGATTTTTGAAAAGAATTGTGCCCTTGCAATCGGTCAAACAAGTCATCAATACGAGGTAGAGGATACCTATTCTTGATGGTGACATGGTTCAATTCCCGATAGTCAATATAAAGTCGCATACTCCGCTCTTTCTTCTTTACAAATAAAACAGAGAGCACCCCAAGGAGATGTACTTGGGGCCGAATGAAACCGATGTCCAACAATTCTCGTAGTTGGACCTTTAACTCTGAAGTTCAATAGGAGCCATTCGATATGGGGTTTTAGAAATGGGCTTTGTACTGGTTCAAGATCAATAAAGAATTCAACTTCACGCTTCTAGGGGTAGACCGGGAAGTTCTTCATGAAATATCGTCGGAAAAGTCAATAACAACAGAATATTATTCAAATTTGACGTGTCTTTATTCAAATCCATAACATGGGCTAAGAAAGCTTGACATCCGTTTTTCAATAAACGAATAGCTTTATGATTAGATATGATAGTGATTGATTTTTTTAATGGTTTAGTTGCTTGAATTAAATACAACGAGTTGGTTAGGAATATGAAAACTAACAACCTTACGAAAACAATCAATTTTGGCATGATGAGTAGTTAACCAATCAATCCTAAAATCACATCAAAAGTAAGTATCTTTAAAGAGATAAGGTCAATGGTAAGGTGATGGTGCCAACTTGAATCAAACAAGATTTATAAACAATTGGATGTGATGAAAGTTTCTCCTAACGGAGTTTCCACGATATAGTTAAAGTCTAATTTCTCGAAGAGTCAAGTTTAAACGTTGAGCACATGCAGGAGAGATAAATGAATGGGTAGCACCCCAGGTATCAAGTAAGGTATATAAACTTTGCAAGAATTTATAAATAGCTTACCCGTGATCACCTCGTTTGGGTTCCTCGCATTTTGACCCGTCACAACAAACGCTTTTCCCGAAATCGTTGACTTTGACTTTTCTCGGGGACGATCTTTTGAGTCACCGTCCCATTGAACTAGGTTCGCTACTGCATACAATCTTGAGCGATATGTCCTTCCTTTCCACAATTATAGCATACCTTGAAATGTTGTGGGCGGTTTGGTGATATGTCCCTCTTTCCGCATTTATAGCATATGGCCGGTGGTCGTTCTCCTCCCTTAGAACCCGATTCTTTACGGCAGTTGTCGTCTTCATATAGTCGTTGTTAAATCTCCTCTTTTAAAATCTCCTCCCGACTCGCTTCTTCATTTTCATGGCCATGATTACCACCGAGTGGTTACCATTTTTCCGTCCGTCTGCTTCTTTCTCATTTGGTTATCATTATTACATTGATCGCTATCTCTCGATCGATCCTGGTTGTGGTCCCTCGGTTGGCCGTACTCGTATCTCGCTCTAATAATTGAGCCTGTTTACAACATCTGAATAGAGAGAAAGTTTATGAGAAATGAGATCTTGACGTATCTGGTTTTCAAACCTCTAAGAAACATCCGCGTCATCGTTCCTCATTCTCCACCAAATGAGGTGCAAACACGGATAACTCTGCAAACTTTGCCTCGTCTTTGAGACACCGCGTATGTTGTTTTTTTCTCTAATCTGATGAACTCCACTTCCTTCATATGACGAACACTTTCGTGAAAGTATTTGTCATTAAATTGTTCTGAAACGTTTCCCAAGACATGCCTTTGAGTGTGGTGGATGGGTACGCTTCAGACTCCCACCAATGAGTCCGCCTCGCCACGAACATAAAGGTGGCGAATGGAACCTTCGTTCTCCGTGCATCATCCCAAGACATCGAATATCTTGGTAATTTGTTTGACCCATGTTTCCGCCATGATCGGATCTGGCTTTCCCTTAAATTCGTGGTCCCAACTCTTTGAATCGCTTGCATTGGCATGTGACAACCCGTGAATTGCTATCATTTCCTCCTCATTTTGAACACGAGTCTCCTCGTCTGATTTTGCATGAATCGCAAAAAAAGCTTCTAAACATCCCCTCGTTCATCATCTCGCTTTCGATGGTGTTGTTCACAGGAGGAACATTGCCACTGTTGCACGTTCTCCTCGTTGGTGAGTACAGCGTCTCCACGGTCTCATTTCCATTGTTAATATTCTCGATCGACATTCTCAAATCTTTATCCATAAAACAAGGGTTAATTAAGGAAATCAATATATCACATAATATCCCTATATACTTGACCAACTAAAAAAATATAAGCTTAGGTAGGGCGACTAGCGAAGGATTTACTCGTCTCTCCCTCCTAGTTCTATTCCCCGATCTCACCGGAGATCATATCCCTAAGCTCGATACCAATTGTGGCGCCCCCAAAATAGGTATACATCACCTATTCGAGTTGTCAATACATGGTACGAAACAACTACAACTTTATTATTACAACAAGAAAAGCTGTGAGTTTGAATACAAATATTATCTTCTAGACAATATCTATACTCAAATAAATCCTCATCACATTTATTGATATATTATTTTACAAAATGGTGAGGACTACTAAACAATCCTTTCTAAAACCTTCATTCCATACCCCAGGCTAATACTCGCTATATTCTCTCGCCTCTCGAGAGAAAAAAAATGGAACAAAAGGAAAAGGGTGAGCTCAACTAGCCCAATAAAGAATATTATGACTAAGATAATATACAACAAATTACCGTTAGTCTTCAACAGGAAAAATCTAATAGAATACAATAGACAATAAATTTTAAATCAATATTACATGAATGAAATAATAATTCATTAGAAGAGTTAAGTAGAGAATGCAAACTACTATCTTCTATGTATGAATTTAAAAGTTCATCGCTCATCTTTTATCCTGTAACATCAACCAATATATATCTGGAATCAAATATTCATCTTTGCACTACATTCCAAAGATATTCATCAGATTAGTCATGTTCATCTAAACACATGTTCATCTTTGCACTACTGGGCCAAATATATTCTTCAAATCATTCATCTTTTGCACTACTGGGCCAAAGATATTCCATAATATCATCATTTAAGACCGAGGATGATGAAAAATATTTTTTAAAGAAACGAATCCAAAGGAAACAAAATGACAAGGATTAAGGATTAAGGATTAGTACTTTATTTTATCCATGTTCAAAAATACCTCAAAAATAATCATAGTGGTGTAAAATTCAAGAATGATCAAAACATGGATACAATCAAAACTAGTATCCGAATAGATATTTTGGACAAAAGAAGAAATTTTATTTTTGAATTGAATAGTGTCAGATAAGTGAATAGTATCGTGATAATCGTGAATAAGAACTCACACCAAAAGATAGAAATTCCACAAAAAACATCTTCACGCTTCATGAATAGTACTACGTGAATAGTAACTCGTGAATAAACTAACTGAATAATAACTGAATAGTAACCCGACATATGAAAAAGTTCCAAATTTGATAAAAAGTTCCAACTAATATTTCAAAGATAATGATATTGAAGAAATAATATCATTTGAGAAGAAAATAACATCCCTTACCTCGAAAGATTAATACTTCTAGATGGAATACCGGGTATAGTGCTGCAGGGAACTTGCACCGTCTAACAATACTCAAAGTATACTCTTAATACTCACAAGAATACGCTCGATAATATAGAGAGAGAAAACTTCAGTTTCTAGTGTGATTTTCAATTCTAACCTAAGCACCATATTTATAGGAAAATGCTTAGAACACCAAAGCAGAAAATTTAATAAAATATTAATATATATTATAAATTTCCTTAGCCCATCTTTGAAGATCTTATTTCAGCAATTAATATCACATGTTAGCCCACTTAAATGCAAAAAAACGTTTTTCTTTAAAATAATAATTAAAACTTCCAAAATCAATTATTTGAGACTTGAACTTCAATAATTCACAATAAATAGCCCTTTTATCAGAAAATTCGAATCTCGCGAGTTTTTATAGGAAATTCAATTCTCTACAACTTTGCGAAGAAAGTTTTTCCGAATTCCAAACAAAAATTGACCAAAAATCGACAAACGGACAATTTTACGTGTATAATCAAATTTCGATCCAATAAATGGGGTCCACCGACATGTTTAACATGTTTTAAACATTTATTGTAACAAAAATACTCTTCCTCCTCGTATACTCATATATCCCACATTCGTTGTAAAAATATCACCATTATTATATTATTAAAATATAATAATATATTTAAATGAATTATTTTATCGAAAAAGATAAAATTTCAATTTTCAACAATTGTCACATTAAAATTTTCTCCATCTATATCCACATAAAATTAATATTTTCCTCATCATATGAATCAATAATTAATTATTCACAAATAATATTACTGAATCACAATATTGTGACGAGCGGTTCCTCGGAAAGAGGGGGCTTTCCATAAGAATTTCTCCTTCTTCAAGCGCGCAATTAGGTGACCAAACCTCTCCTTAGATGTAAACTTTCTAGACATTGCCAATAATGTTATCTAATAATATTATTCGGATAATATGAATTATTGCTTCGATAATGAAAAATATTGTGTAATGACAATTATTGAAACAATGACAATATAAAAAAATATCAACGCAACAATTATTAACTCAATAAAATCTTTGAGCAATAATTACTCAGAACCATTATTGAGTAGTGCCTTCTTACGTAAGAATCAATAATTGGTGCAATACTGGTAATCTTCTTGTGTTTTAACCAATTTAGTATTTTAACGATGATTAAACTACGTTTGTTATTTTTAACCAACTTATATTTGTCGTTTTCTTCATCCAATCGCTTTCGTTATGGGGCCCACATGGGTCGTGCCGTCGTCGCGAATATTCCCGACAAAGATGAATATTCCACGACCAAACGAATATTCCCCGACAACAATGAATATTTTATAACCACTTGCTTATTTTGAAATATTTGCGTATTTTACCCCTAACTATCCACATTAATCACATCAACCCTTACTATTTCAAAATAATAAATAGAGAAAATTAAATTTCATTAATAATAAGTTGGGGTCTTACAACGCGTATTTTATATATATATGTGCATGCGCGCTAAACAAGATGAGACAATTAATTACAAACCCCTCATTTTTTTATATTAAGTCCTAAGCGTTCAAAGATATTTGGAATATCGAACGTCGCCTTCTAGCATGATAAAATTAATAGAGTATTAAATATTTAATATGAGTTTGTTGTGTCACCACAAGGCAAGTATTAAGTATTTAAGATGTTAATTTATCACATTTGATGCTTATAAAAAAAATTGAACAATATTATTTTGTTGTGTCACCACAAGGATGATATTTTTCTTTTTTGAATATATGGAGTGCTAGGTCGGACTTAACTTGGATAATTTTGATTCGGATGTGCCACCACTTGATCAAAATAATCTAAGAGGCAAAAGAAAAGGAGTTGCATAGTTGATGTAATTGACAAAAGTTGTCTACCTATTTATTTATATATAGTTTGTTGTGTCACCACAAGGCTATATACATTTGAAATGGGATCCTTATTCTCACTAGCAAATCTTTAATTAGATTTTGACGAACTATATAAGTGAGGGTAATATAGTTTGAAGAAAATAGTGGGAGATACCAATTTAAAACAAGACCTAATTTATTTTGGTAATTAATACAAGAATGTATGTTAAAATGTTGTTAATTACAAATTCATTTACAGAATTTTACAATGTCTAAAATTACTATCATCGCGAAGCATATTAGATGCTAAATTAACGGGCCAATTAATTAAACGGATTGGTTAAGGAATTTGAGAATAGTTTTCATAGTTTGAAAAGCTATCTTATGTCCTTAATCGCCTATCCCCGCAATGGTTGCGAGCATAATGCCTCGAGGAAGAGATTGCTACTTTTAGAAAGTGGCAAGATGATGCACGATTGATTCGCTCGATGCATCATGCTCGCATCCATGAGTAACGAGCTTGACGTCAAAGATGAAACTATGGATGCTCTACTATATTCCCCACATCAAGTGGTTGATGGTGAGGAAAGTAGGGCCGATAGATATCGAGATATCTAAGGAGCTCTTCCGATCTAGAATGGCCAATGGCACTATAAATGCATAAAAAGTTCTTAACATAATCAATTTGATTGATCAATTAGGACAACTGGTTTTGTCATGGATGGAGAGTTGAGCCAAGATTTGATCTTGCACTCACTCCCGGACTCCTTTCACAATTGTTGTGAATTTTTCATATGAACAAGCTAGATATCAGTCTCGCTGATTTGCTTAACATGTTGAAAATGTTGAGAGTGACTTTCCAACCAAGAAAGATCATGTCTTACTCGTAGGGGCCAAAGGATCTTCTGAAAAGAAGAACGATTCAAAGAAGGTAAATAGAAAGGCATAAACAAAGGATAATAAGAACAAAACTGATACGGATAGCAAAGGAGCTTGCTTCCACTGCAATAAGCCTGAACACTTTGGAAAGAAATCTGCGAGAAGCATCTTGCGAGAGGCTAACCAAAGAAGCTTAGTGAAGTTTCTTTATAATACGCTTTTTGTTCATGATTGAAATAAATTTTTCTTTAAGTCAAGGTTCTACTTGGGTATTGGATACCGACTTTGGTTATCATAAATATAGATTTATGAAGGGACCAAGCGAGTAGAAAGCTAAACAAATATAAGTAATCCTATGTGTGGAAAATGAAGCAAAGGTTCTTTGCATTAGCCATAGAAACTTATAGTTTAGCAATGCCTACGGGAAAATCTATTAAGTCAATAAGTTGTTATTGTATTCCAGTTCTTGTTAAAAATATTATTTCCATTTTATTGTTGGACAATGAAATCTTTGGTATTATAATTAAGAACAATTGTTGTTCTATTTATAATAATAATGTTTTGTATAGAACTGGAATATTACTTAATAAATTTTGTATACTTGACTTACATGAAAATAATTTTGCATATTGAACAAATTAGTATAAGAAAAGGAGATGATCATTCAAAGAGTTGAATGTGTGTATTTGCTAAAATACAAGTGTGAATTATTTGAAAGGTTCAAAGAATTCAGAAGTGAAACAAATTGACAATGTATTGAGATTCTTTGATTAGATCAAGGAATAAATACTTGTGCAATAAGTTTCTAGATCATCTCAAATGGTTTTCTCATAATGGACACATCCTGATATGCAATAATTGATTGATGTATCTGAATGAAAAATCGTACTTTGTTGGACATGGTGCGGTCCAAAATGATTTTACCGACATTCCAGTATCCTTCTGGGATAATGTCCTAGAAATGGCTGCATATCTACGAAAATGGTAACCTCAAAATCCATTTGAAGACTCCATAAAAGTTATGGACAGGGAGGATTCCTAATCTTAAGTATGTTAAGATAAGGGGTTGTCCAACTTACGTGAAAAAGTTTCAAAGGATAAGCTTGGGACAAGATTTTATAAGTGTCGATTTGTGGGACATCCTAAAGTAAGTTTAGGGTATATGTTCTATAATTCTATTTAGCAAAAGGTGTTTGTTACGAAACACGCTGCCTTCTAAGATAAAGGTGTTTATCATTAAAAGGGGCTAGTGGGAGGATAATAGATCTTGAAGAGTTCAAGAACCACAAAATACTATAAGTCAAATAAGAGGAACACAGTAGATGACCTATTATACCACAAATCAATCGTAAATCTAGAATAGTCTGACCAAGATACAGGAGGTATGGATTCATCATAGATGATGATGATGAGGTACAAATCATAGAAGATGATGATCCAGTTACATACGATGAGGTAAGTGTTGTAGACACTCAGAGAAATGGATTGAAGCAAGTTTCTCAAATATGGAACATTTGTTTTGATGAGGCAATCAAAAGAGTTTGATTTTATCAAAAATAAGAATGAACCTAGTGTGTACAAAAGGGTCAGTGGGAGCGTTATGACATTTCTAGTATTATATATTGATATACTACGGATAAGGAATAACATGCCAATGCTACAATCAGTAAAGATAAAGTTGTCTAAACATTCCTCCATGAATGATTTGGGAAGAGTATCTTAATTGAGGATACAAATCTATATAGATAGATTTAAAAGGATCCTCGACTTAACCCAAGGAACGTATATTCATTTGATGCTAAAGTCGTTTAGCATGGCAAACTCCATAGGATGTCTGATGTTGATGAGCCCTTGGAGTGTATCTCTCTTAATAGTTCCCACAGACTCCTGAAAAGAGAGGTCGCATGAGTGACAATCATGTGTGCAATGAAATGTACGAGACCTGATGTTGATCAGTCATATTATGGAGAAGTTCACTATGAGTCAGTGAAAAACATCTTAAAGTGCTTAACCGGCACTAAGGATGTGATCATATTCATGGTGGGTCTAAATTAAAACTAGAGGGCTTAACAGACTCAAGTTTTTCGAGACGCACCAAGATGATGAAAAAAATCCACTTTAAGGTAAAGCGTTATCTTGAGCAGGTGGTGCGATGAATTGGAAAGGTTCCAAACAAAGAAAGAGTTCTTTGGTTTAGTGATAAAGACAAAGTAAATAGCTATAAATGAAGCTGCAAGTTGATTGTTTGGATTAAAAGTTCATTACAGAACTAGGAATAGTTCCTAAGTCTCATCTTGGATCTAAACATGTGTTGTGGCACTTTCATTTGATTATAAGAATCATTGAAAGATGGGAAATCACTATAGAGATGGTGGAATCTCAAGAACAACATTACATATCCATTAACTAAAGCTTATCCAACAGCAGGATAATCGTCACTTAGAGAAGAAGAGTATAAGATACAATGGCGATTGGCTTTAGTGCAAGTGGGAGATTGAAAGTAATATGCACACAAGCCAATCATGTTTGATGATAAAGCATAGACTTTGTAACAAGCTTATTCATTTATTAATAAAAAGTATTAATTTATTAAAGGTTTTTAATTATCTACATGATGCTGTTTTATAATATGTGATAAACCCATAGTTTTAAGCAATGCTTTTAGAATAATGATGATGATCATTCTAATGAGATCTAAATTCTTAGAAAGCTTAAAACTAAAATAGTTCCCAATCATTGGATTACTAAATTGGGGATTAGTGAATCCGGATAGATTGGTACATACGTTGCTTGGTCATTGGATGAGGATGATTGATCTCATGATCATTTGTGTGGAGACACTAAAGCAAGTATGTAGGTGCTTATTAGAGAATAAGTTCACTGAATGTGGCTCGCTAAGGAATACCTAATGGAGTTTTACTTGCTTTGTCAATAGGAATTCTGTGAGTGATAGTAGTCTGAGTGATCCTTGGACTTGAGATAATCATAGTATCTTGTGTATGATGAGTTATACTTTGACTTATTCCTTAAGACCCTTAGGGTATATCAAAGGGTATGCTTGGGTATAACAAGTTGTACATGGAGATAATATATAATCAGTAAAGAATCTACCACTTCTAATAAAAGAAGAGAAATGTCCTATGTGATTCGATAAATGACAACCCAGTAGTCCTTGGCCAAGGCAGAATGAATTAGAAAGGAGTTTCTAATTTGCATTATTTGGAGTTGTGCATTTAAGGATCGAAATACATATAATTAAATAAAATAAGACTTGACAGTAATTCCATGTCTTATATTTAATTGGGATATTGTATGGTGGAAGGATTGAATTGTACGGTAACTATTTACTCAAAGGTTCTTTTATGATTAATGTTGAAATCTATATTATCTGGAAAGTCGTTGATCGCTAGGGAGGCTTATCCCTATTGTAGAATAAATATTATTTATTTAAATAAATTAATTGTTTAATTTATTTATTTAAATAAGATTAGAATTGTTCTAATTGATTTATTCACAACAGGTTTAATATGGAGAACCTAAAGGGTCACACCATAAAAAAGGAAGAATAATTATTTAAGAAGTTAATGGCATAATCGTAATAATATAAGTTATGTATATTTAATTTAATCTATGGTGATAGAATAAATTAAATAGCTTAATATTTATTATTTAATATTTTAGAAATATTAAATATAAATTAATAAGAGAGTCTTATTAATATTATTACAATTATTATTATTATTTTAATTTCTAAAAGAGTTTAGGAATTAATTTAATATAAATACTCTCATTTATTCCTAATTGGATTAGGAAGGAAAATTAGTTAAAGGAGTTTAATTAATTATCCCTAATAAGATTAGGGAGCTTAATTAATTAAAAGAATTTAATTAATTAAATAAAACCCAATTCCTTAATTGTTAAGGTGGGTTGCCCACATCTATAAATAAGAGGAGTCTTATTATGGGTGATGGGGTTGTTGAATTTTACAAATACGTAATAATTCTAATTGTTGGAGAGTACGTTCCTTTCTATAGAGATAGAAACTAGGGTTTGAGCCAAATACCCATCTTCTTAAATCCTTCTTCTTCCTTGGTGGATCACCTCTAGAGGCCAAACACTTGGGTGGCTAACGTTGATCAAAGGAAGGAACCAAACCCGGTGGATTCAAGTTGAGCGAAAAAGGATTGGAGGTGAACTTGTACACGAGGAAGCTTCGATCTTCAAGGGTATGATTCTTATTCGTTATCTTTTTCGTTTAATTAATAATTGTGCATAAAGGGTGATCCGGTATATGGTTTGTAAAATTTTTAAACTCGATTTTTACACGCTTAAAACTTATTTATGCAATTTGATTGCTTTCATGAATATTACAAACCTAACAGTGGTATCAGAGCCAAACCTTTATGCGAATTATTAATTGTTTTAATTTAATATGTATGTTGATATGTGTTTAGAACAATTTATTTGGGCATAATTTTATTGTATAAAATTTAAATAAAAATAAATAAAAAATTCGCGGTACATTTTTTTTTCCTGTAACTCGCGAAATCGCATTACCGCCATTTTAAAAAAAGGGAGGAGCTTCACGTTGCTTATATCATATGACTTGAATCAAAGTCTAATAACATTCCTACAAAAATGTTTTAATATCATGTGGCCCACAGTTTTTTTTTTCATGAAGGCTGTACGTTTTTTTTTATGATGCACGGATATCAAGGAAGTCCGGATATATATATATATATATATATATTTGATATATATATATATATACGTTTTTATTATATATATAATAAAATAACGGTTTTGTTTTATTATTATATATATATAATATTCTTAATAATTTTATTATTAAAATAAAAATTTTATTTTAATATTAAAATAAAAAATTTATTTTTATATTAAAATATAAAGTTTATTTTAATTTTAAAATTAAATTTCATGCTAACTAATTAGAGTTGGAATTGGATTCCATGATAACTAATTGGAGTTGAAATTGGATTATATGTTTCCTTAAATAAAGGAGTTTATTTAGATATGAAATAGGATTTCATATTATTCAAAATAAAGGAGTTTATTTGTGAATAGGAAAAAGAATCAGTCTTTCCTTAAATAAAGGAGTTTATTTAGATATGAAATAAGATTTCATATTATTCAAAATAAAGGAGTTTATTTGTGAATAGGAAAAAGAATTCATGTTTCCTTTAATAAAAGTTTTTTTTTACATGGAATTGGATTCCATAATTAATTAAAATAAAGGAGTTTATTTTGATTAAAGATTTTGATTAAAATAAAATAGTTTATTTTATTCAAAATTGGATAAATTAAAATAAAATAGTTTTATTTTGATTTAAATTTGGATTAAAATAAAGGAGTTTATTTTGATTCAAAATTAGATTTTATACTAACTAAATTTGCCCATTAAATGATATGAATATATATATTAAATGTTTATTATTCATAAGATGAATGTTATTTATTGATGCATATGATGATGTGTATGATAATAAATGGGATTGATTATGGACTATTGACCAATGTGATTGGATTTTATTTTAGTTGGATGCATGAATGTATGGGTTTTATTAAATGGGGTCTGCGTACCTCGTCTTCTCTAATTTTTTCTTAATGTAAATTCTATCTCCTCCTATGTACTTCCCTTGATCACGATCAAGGTTTCTATTTATTTTAAATAGTTTTGTAATAGGAATAGTTAGAATTAATTTTGAAAAATTGGAGATCAAGGAGCAAGGAGCGCTTGAAGCTTTGATCTTTAAATGACACTCTAATACACAACTTAAAACAATAAATTACATCATCTAACAAGATCTAGCGAATTAGGGTTCATACCACTTTGAAGCTTTGATCTTTAATTCTAACTTTTGGATCCTGTTCTTGGAAAGCTAATAACTGATAATGGTTTTGTTTATCACTCCCTCTCACTCTAAATCTCAAATTTCTAGAGAGAGAAAGTGTTGTACAAGAATGAGAAAAATGGGCATCCTCTCTCTCTTTAATCTTTCTAATATTTGATACAATTAATCTATATAGAGGAGTTAGCTGCTGATTGCTGGAGATAAAAGTCATGAGCTAGGGCTAGGGTTGGTCCAACCACTACACTAGATCAATTCTTGCAAGCCAAGTCATAATAATGCAACAAAGGGCAAAAATGTCATTTCACATACTAAATTAATGGCATTCTTGTCAATTTGCCAAACCCTTAAGGTTTAGGATTTGCTTAGGGTTTAGGGTTTGAACAAATTTAGGGTTTAGGGTTTGAAAAATCCTTAGGGTTTGCAAATTATTTTCTAAAATTTCCAATTTAGGTTTTCAAAAATAGAAAATTATATATTTTAAAATTATATTTAGTATTTTCTAATTATATTAAAATTTCTTAATCAGAAATTAAATCTTGCTAATTAGGATTAGTATTTATTAATTAAAATCGCTATTTAAGCAATTAGGGTCAAAATGGTCATTAGGGTTTTCAACCCGCAAATTAGGGTTTCTAATATAAAAATAATTTTCTAAATTAGAAATTAGATTTTGTAATTAGATTAGGGTTTTCTAATTACTTAACCTTGAAAATTAGAATTAATATATCCTAATTAACATTAAAAGTATTAAATTAACACTTAGGTTTTTCCCGGATTATAAAATTAGGGTTTCAAATCCCGTAATTAGGGTTTCAAATTTGGAATTAGGGTTTTGTAACCAATTTGTTAAGATTAACCCTAATTACTCCCATAATTATTTACACTTACGCCATTAAGTTCCCGAGTTAGGGTTTCATGCACCGAATTATGGTTTCAGATTTCAGGAACTGGAATTAGGGTTTCCAGAATCGGTTTCTAGGGTTTCTTGTTAAACGCAAGGGTTTTCTAACTGAACGTTAAATTTCTTAATATATAATTAGGGTTTGTTACAGATATTGTTTATCTGGTCAACCCTTGACCCTTAACCACATACTGTACACATATCATACTATAACCATAGAACATAATCACGTATTCACTTAATCCTGAATAATTCACCTAAATCTTTCACAGAATTTTGAAATTCTCAAAATTCTATCTTAAAAATATCAAACGCATACACTTATTTTCTGTCTATGTTCTAATTTTGAACTTTAAATCAATTAATAAAATTTTTAAAAATATTCAAAATTCTCAGGTTGTCACAACAACCCGCTATGGTATGATGTATAATGACAAAGTCACAAACTGACGAAGTCCTCAACGTACTGTGAAAAGTACGGTATCATGACGTCATAAACCATTTTGATGTATTGCGAAAAAGAACTTAAAGAAGTAGTCAACGTCAATTGAGTTGACTAGACGAATGTTTCACGTTGAAATCCAATTTATTGGTATGGTCTAAGCTACTTGATTCGGCTAGACAAATGGTATGTCATCGAGCTTTCTTTGAGAACTTGTGCCAAACCAAAGTCTGACACACAGTTAATGTATATATATATATATATATATATATATATATATATATTAAAGAAGTAAACGCTCCAGACCGAAGTCTAGGCTCATCGAACAAAGTTTGACACACAGTTCATATATATATAAATATATATAAAAGCAAATAAACGCTCCAAACCAAAGTCTAGGCTCAATCGAGGCATTACTCGATAATGTTAGTCCATATATATAAATATGTATATATATATATATATATATATATATGTATATACAAATTGAAATAAAACCACGGACCGAAGTCCGGGCAAACACACGCAACACGACTCTCAATGTGAAGAAGGGTGTGTGCAAAGATGAAGATAAAGGCTTTAAAGTGTGTGAGAAGGCTTACAGTAGGCTGTCAAAGAAGACTTCTATATCTTTAAAGTTGATGAAACTCGGCTCCCGTCGGTACAAGAGTAGCTATATGTGAGCTCACAAGTGTTTAAAATGGGAAATCACTCAATATATTTCAAGTACGGAGCAAATTTGACAGGGCTTTCTCGCTCTTTCTCTTCTTAAAATGGTCACCCCAAGCCCTCTATTTATAGAGGGGGGGAGCCGCAGGTGTACTTGCGGCCAGCCATAGGTGTACCTGAGGCTGCCCGAGTTGCCCCAGGTTTCTCGGGTCGCATAGTCTCGCAGTACGTGCACATAGGCACTGCAATGTTCGATCGAACTTTCAGAATTGCAATCCAGGCATTCGACTGAGGTATGTAGGACTTAGTTCGGACCGCCGTTGTTGAGAGTTATACAATGGCATGGGATTAGAGGTTGTACGAAGTCATGAAGATGGGATGGTGCCCTCTGGTCTTCAAGCTTCAAATTATATCCGTTACCCTGCTTAATAGTCACTCGGGATTGGTTTTCCTGGATTCTTGTGGGACATCATTGTGTAGAAAGGTGTATATGAAATGTTGAGACGGTGTGATGTGGCTTTGGAGTGGCAAGATGATGCCTTTGCCCCTCACCGGAGTTATCGCCGGTTTGGGCTCATAAAGCAGACATGGCTCGGGTAATTACTAAGATTGGATTGCTGCAAGTGTTGAAGGTCCTCAGTGTCAATTCTGAGGTGTGCATGTCCTCCCGGTGTTATCTCCGGGTTGATACTGGGTATCTCGTTGTGAGCACCGAGATTAAAGCTTGTTGCATTTGAAATAAACATTTCTGTGGTTATCGCTGGAACTGCATTCCTTGGGGTGATCACCAAGGTTGGTAGCTATTCCCATTATTGGGACTGAGACTAGATACCTCGGGGTTATCTCTAAGATTAATCCTTCTTCTCTGGTGTGTGTTCCGGTATTGGATCTGCACGCCTCAGGGTTATCTCTGAGGTTGGAATTGTTACTCCTAGTGTGTGTCTTGGGGTTGATGCTGAACTTCCGGTAGTATCCGGAATGTATATGAACTGTCTTCCAGGGTTCCCTCTTGAAAGACGAATCTGTCCTCCTGTAATATTAGTGACAAGTGTGTAGAAAATTTTGAGTGTCTACAGATGCCCCTCTTTATCATACTCATACAGTGCAATGCATTGGTAGGATAAAGAATCCTAGACAATTGAAATGCCATAAGATAAACATGATACTATATATAGTAAATGATGCAAATGAATGATGCACGTGTGCGGGGTTATTGTCCAACATGCTGGGGATGATTGCTGGATCCTTGTAATGTTTACCGAGGATTGGCAACTATGACCTGATCAGATGTGTGATCTTAATCTGTTAGGATGTTGATGTTGGAGTTATCACCAAAGTCCTGAAGCCTTGATACAGACTTAATTCTGAGGAGGTACCTCTTATGTGTAAGAGATCTATGGGTATAAAGCTTAGTCTATTTGAGGATGTGTATAACATATTCCATCATCGATCCTCCTTGATGATGTTGACCTTTCCTGGTTTGTATCTCTAGGATATGTCAAGATTCAGTTGGATTTACTACCTATAGCATATGTTGTCAGGGCTGCCTGACCTTCATTGATTTGTACTTCACCGACGTGTGAACCAACGGAAGAAAACCACATGGGGTAAATTTAAAAGGTCGCTTGACCTTGACGACGTGTGAACCAACGACTGATAATCTATGGGCAGATTGTCAAGGTTGTTGGACCTTCGCTGGCATGTGAATCAACGGAACATTCGTTGTGACCCCCGCCAGGGATCAACTAGGGACTATGAATACCAATGGACCAAATCATCCAATAGCTTTCAATGCATCGATGGGTTTACTTGCCATCGGCTGAAATAACATCAAGGTTGCTTGACCTTCATTGATACGTACATCAATAGATGATAATACGTGGGGACCCTTGCCAGGGAATACGTTGTAACCCCCGCCAGAGAGGGAGTTTGTACCCTCGCTGATGTGTATAGTAGCGGCTGGTCATCAGATGGCTTCCGATACTCTGTTGGATTTACATCCAATTATTATAATGATGTCAAGGCTGCTTGACCTTCATTGATGTGTGTGTCAACAGATGAACATGCATTGTAACCCCGCTGGGGTTTTACATTATAACCCCCCCAGGAATCAATTTTGTAACCCCCGCCAGGGATCCACGTTGTAACCCCCCCGGGGATCACGTTGATCTTTAGGGTAATGACCCAAAATTGGCGGCATTGGACCTGTACAAGGTATTGTCGAATGTGATTTATAACAAATGAGATCATTGGTATGGTATACCTCGTGTTTGGGCGACTACCAATGAGTGATGTACAAACTCAAAGTTCCATCTTATAAGACCAGGATTGTAGGCTTGTTTTGCTCAATCGCGTAGCGTTTTTATTCCCGATTTGACCTTTTTAGTCTGCAAGAACTCCTTTGCAACTCGAACTGGACTGAGCCGAAGGGGGGGGGGTCCCACATAGGGTTGCCGCAGGTACACCTGCTTCAGCTGTAGATGGACCTGCGGCCAACCATGGATACTAATATCCTGCAGGTTGATCTCACAAGTCACTTTCAACTTGTGTCGCGAAGAAAAATTCTAGCGCTCTATTTTAAATCTGCTGAGTTCGGGCGATTTTCTGCAAATTCTGTCACCGTACAAGTATTCTGCACTATCCATGTAATGCATCTAAACACATAGTAGTGATTATACGTTAGAAAATGAATTATCGTATGAAATGCATCTAAACACATAGTAGTGATTATGTATGCTCAAATGACTTGATAAAAAATATTCAACATAGTAAATGTTAGTATTAAACCATGCTGAACATAATGATGTAAAAAATTTAACTTTTGAGACAGTCAAATTGGCACCTTTTTCTGCTATTTCTTATCCTATCTGAGGACAAATGAGCAAAAGGTAAAAGGCAAAGTACTCTTGGCATTAAGGTTAACCTTATAGATTGATGATTTTGATTTTTAATGCATATATTATGTATATGACTTTGGGGCAGGTGTGCTACTGAATGGCCACCTAGTCATGCCTATGTGCATGTGGATAGTCCTATTTACAAAGGGGACTATGGAAAAATTTTCAAAATGTAGACATTTAATTAGTCATGCATTTTTAACTTTACTATAGATGTATGTTAAAGTAATGTATGCATGCATATAGTCATAAAATGCATTTTGAAAAGCTCCAAGTCAGGAAATACCACACCCTTTCTGAGGTGATTTGGAGACTTGTTGTCCAGATATTATGGATTCGGATCAGTAGAGTAGTTCATGCAGACCACTTACGTGTACGGAGGAGGGCTTACAAGTGCCTTGACCCAGATTACATTAGGCGGCCTTATCGATTGGTGGAGGCAGTGATACGTCCAGTCCGGGCTGATGTGTCGGACGTTGAGGACGAAGAGGAGGATGCTCCGGTTGCGGACCCCGCTCCTGCTGCACATGTTCCCCGTAGGGACCTCCCGAGTATTCAGGTGGCAAACCTAGAGCTTCTAGGTGATTTTAGCAGATATCCCTCGATGTACTTGCATGATAATGAGTTAAAACGTTAGATCTTGATCTTCCGTCTTTCCTATTGACGAGGAGTAAAGGATTCTTATGTTGATCTACATTTCATGCAGGTTCTCGGCATCACACTGCCTCGAGGGAATTGGTTTAGCATACACTCCATGTATCAGACTCTTCATCTTAATTAAAGAGCGGTAGTGCATGATTGGGGGTTCAGGGCATTCTTCTCCATCCTTCCCCGTCGTTGTCCCTGGGGTTATCTCATGGCACTATCTGAGCGATGGTTTCATCAAACTTAGTCACTCCATCTGTTGGACTGTGAGGTGATGATGACGCCGATGGATTGGCGGTTTATCACAGGTATGGAGTTTGGAGGGGAGCCAATGCCTTGTATGGTAAATATTACCCCTACTGCTGTCAGATCCTTGTTAGGAGTTTCGGCAGAGGCGCTCAAGGGCAGGACTATTCATGCAGGTCCTTTGAGCGTAAATGCTATGAGCGAGCTTTTGCATGAGCCCATGCCTGATGATGTCAGAGTAGGGATCACATTCTTCGGCGATTATTCCTGATGATCATTAGAGGCTGCTTCATGGCAGATAACTGTTCTACAGTGTCATTCACTTTGGTCAGTGCCATGCTTCATGTGGACCGTATTAGAGAGTATGATTGAGATTCCTACACCTTTGCCTATTTCCTCTGGGGCATGCGTATGCGCTCACAGGGTTTGACTGAGGCTTGGCTAGGATTCTATCCATTTCTGCTGGTGAGTATTTATCTTATCATTTCCCATTTATAGGTTAAGAGTGTTTACTGATCGCAGATGTTTTGCCATTGTGGTCGCAGTTTTGGGCCTATGAGAGGCTACCATACTTGCGTCCTGTGAGTGTGTTAGGTTTAGATACCTATCCACGAGGATGACGATGGCATCATTCCATTTTGGCGGAGGTCCATGTAGCTGAGGGTTTCACTCATTATCGCTTCCAACGGGGGTTGTTGACAGCTGATATCATCATATGGATTCCCTATTCTGGGGAACATTTGTCCATTGGTTTTGAGGATGGGTACCCGACTAGCGTCGAGTATGTGATCTCCACCCGGAGAGTTCCTCTCTTTACAGATGGAGGATGAGAGCTTTATTTAGAAGAACGTGCTATTAGAAGCACCACAGGGGAGATTCGTATGCCGATCTTGCCTCCTGTCAAGCGTCATTGGCATGTATCGCAGTCATCCGTCACTGATATCCCATTGTTGGGGGTTGACAACTTTGCATTATTAGAGGGTCCTTGCACTCAGGAGATATTCCAGCGTTGGTGGTTCCCTCATACTATTGGAGCCCAGTCCCGTGCCACTCAGTTCATGGGGGATATGGTTCCAGGATCTTTGATGATGACGGATTGGATAGCCTATGTCTGAGATCCGACTCATGTGACACAGATTGATAGTTTGACCCGGTGACTAGACCAGACACATTTCTTTATCCGACATTTGGGTAGAGATCCGGCAGAGGTAGATTCATTTGATCCTTCCAGCTCATGCGTTGGCCCCTCAGACGACCCATTCGGTTTTGCCGGCGCAGATCCTCCTCTATATAGGCCTGACATCCTTGTTGATAGAGATCCAGTGACTCAGGAAGCGTTATATCAGGTAGACAGGATTGATGATGTAGACATTGACACCATTGTCTTCTTCTGATGTGTATTCTCGTTATATCTTTTGATTGGCCTCTGTTAGCTATTGATCAACGTGAGCATGCTACTTTTTCTGTGAGCCATCCGGGTTGTTCTGTAGAGTATTCTGCATGGATGGAGACAAAGATTGCATCGGTTGCGGTAGTATCCACATTACCGAGTAGTGATTCAGACGATGTAGAGCCTATGAAGGACATTGATTCCTACATCGAGGAGGATCCAATTGCTGGGTTTCCAGCATTTCCTTTAGCTTCTCCTAGTACTAGTACTGTTGTGATTCAGTATTCAGCACAGTACTTTGAGCAGAGTCTTCATCTGATGACCTTCGAGAGAGACCAGGCAAGAGCCTTGATGTTAATTACCCTTGATAGGAGAGATGCAGCTCTGTTAGAGAGAGATGAGGCATTAGCTCGCAGAGATATCGCTGTTGTTGAGCGGGATGAGGCTAGATCAACCAAAGATACAATGATAGTTGAGCGGGATAGTTCCATATCTGCTCAGGATGTAGCCGTTACAGATAGTACTGCAGTGAGGTCCGTTACCATTGGCATGATTGCGGAGATGAGCACTTACATTGATGAGCATATGATCACAATGCTGATGGCTGGAGATCTGTTGGGTTGTGTGGATACTCTCGTACAAGAGACCACAGCTTCGCCTCCTTCTTCTAAGAGGGACGCCATGTTAGGCTTGTTAGCTCGCATATACCATGACTTGTAGATGGGCTGATATTTTCCTACACAGATTATTATAGCTATTTTGTCTTGTATAGTTTACATTGTGTATATCAAACAGTATTATATATAGCAGGGAAATATATTTTTGATCACTTTCCTTTTAGATATGCTTTGCTAATTTATTGATATTTTGCATGCTGCTTCAGGGCTTGCAATCTTGATGTACTCTGAATTCCTCCTAGATGGATGGACATTGAGTTGTCTCTGGACATTTCAGAATGGATCATTGATCTATGTGTATCCCTACCATCTTTGGTGTCTTGGGACTGGTTTTTGTATGGAAATGTGGAGAGGAGTGTGGCTTTCCTCTCTAAGATTGACCGCACCACAGATGGTCGCCAGTACTTCTATTTAGGAGAATCCAAGTTAATTCCATCTCTTATGGATTGGTGTTGCTCTTCAAGGTATAACCACAGCTTAGATGGTCGTCGAATCTCCTTTTTGGGAGGAGTTCAGGTAATTCCATCCCTTTAGTCTAAAGCCAATGAAATGTAGTGGATTGAAGGATGATCCTAGTACCAGTTGACAAGTTTTTATGATTTGGTAGGGGGTGAGACCGCACCATGAATGGCTGCCTACGTACTCCTATTGAAGAGGAGATCAGGTCTGCGTAGTTCGAACCTGGTGTAAGAGGTTCAACGCTATATGTGGCAGGAATGGTGTAGGAATTTGTTTTTGTTTTAGTAAGGAAAAAAGGGTAGAAATGTTTTTGTTGTTTTTGTTTTATTGAGACCGGGCCATGTAACATGGTTGCCTACGTACTCCTATTGAAGAGGAGATCAGGTCGGCGTATTTCTAACCTGGTGTAAGAGGTTCAACGATGTATGTGGCAGGAATGGTGTAGGAATTTGTTTTTGTTTTTGTAAGGAGAAAAAGGTAGAAATGTTTTTGTTGTTTTTGTTTTATTGTGACTGGGCCATATAACATGGTTGCCTATGTACTCCTATTGAAGAGGAGATCATGTCGGTGTAGTTCGCCCCTCAGGGCGAGTGGAAAAGCGTAATCCCATGTGCAGGTCAGATTACGGGGAGGAGAAAGTTTAATCCTAGTTTGAGGATAAACTGCAGGTATGAGAAGTTTGATCGAATGTATGGGTAGCCAAACTGTAAACACGAGAGGTTCAATCCATAGTGGGATGACCTAAGTCGTAGGAATGAAGAGAAGCCAGGCTGCTAGCTTGAAAAGTATGTTTCCCTGAGGGGCAGAGTGTGGAAGAGTTGTATGTGGTAAAGGGTTAATGAACCGGAATGACTGGTGATCTAATGTTCCAACACCAGGATGTTTGCTTGATGGTCACCTCAGACATAGTACCACTTCACGGCGTCCGAGTTGATGAGTTATGGAAATTCATCGTCGTCCATTTCTTGAAATCTGAGATCGCCTCCTGTCAATACTTCCTTGACAACAAATGGACCTTCCCAGTTAGGAATGAATTTCCCCTTAGATTGATCTTGGTTGTCAAAGATCTTCTTCAAAACCAAGTCATGTTGTCTAAACTACCGTAGCCGGACTTTTCTATTATAGGATCTGGCAATCCTTTGTTGATATAACTAACCATGGAAGATAGCCGCGGTTCGCCTTTCGTCTATTAAAGACAATTGGTGATACCTGTCTTATACCCATTGGTCCTCATCCAGCTGAGCGTCTATCAACACTCTGAGGGATTCCATTTCAACTTCTATGGGGAGCACTGCTTCCATCCCACAGGTTAATGTGTAGGGGGTTTCCCCAGTTGAAGTGCGCATTGACGTTCTGTAGGCTAACAGAGTAAGAGGTAATAAGTCAGGCCATTCCTTATGATTGGCGGACATCTTTTGCATGATCTTCTTGTTGTTTTTGTTAGCCGCATCAACTACACCACTCATCTTCGGACGATAGATGATAGAGTTAAGATGTTTGATGTGGAATTTACTGCATAATTCTTCCATCATTTTGTTGCTGAGGTTCTTAGCATTGTCTGACACAATCACCTCTGGTTGTCCATATCAACAAATGATAGCATTTCTGATGAAAGCAATGATGACTTCTTTGGTAACCCTGGGGAAGTAGGCTGCTTCTACCCACTTGGTGAAGAAGTCGATCATAGTGAAGATAAATAGATGTACATTACTGGCTTTAGGCTCAATGGCCCCGATAACGTCCATTCCCCACATTGAGAAGGGCCAAGGTGAACTCATATTGTGGAGTTCCCGTGGAGGGGCATGTATAGCATTCCCATGAATCTGGCACTATTAGCATCTCCTGATGTGGTCATTGCAATCAGCTTTGAGAGATAGCCAATAATGTCTTGTCTTGAGGACTTTCTTGACAAGGAGGGGGGCACTCATGTGGGGGCCACATACTCCACCATGGATTTCATCCATAAGCCTTTGGGCTTGATCTTTGTCTAAACATCTGAGGAGACCTAGTCATGCATCTCTTTTGTAGAGCGCATCTCCACTCAGGTAGAATTTCACAACAAGTCGATGGATCCACCTTTTCTCAGTCGGGTTCACCTCAGCGGGTGTAGATCCATCTCATAGGTATTCCTTGATATGTTGATACCAAGGATGTTGGATGGGAGGTAGCTCATTCGATACTTCTCCAACGTAATTCCCATAGGTTGGGGCCTTGTGAAGTGAAATTGTGACGCTTGGCAAGTGTCCCTTGTCAGACATGCGAATTAAGGAGGCCAAAGTTGTTAATGCGTCTGCAAAGTCATTCCTATTACGAGGAACGTGTAGAAAGGAGATTTCTTCGAACTCCAAAACCATCTGTAAAACTTGCCGATGGTAAGGCAACAAACGTAGCTCTTTGGTTTGAAAGATTACGATGGATTATCTGATTACCAACTCTGAATCTCCAAAGACAGTTAACTGCCTGATGCCCATTGAACGGGCAAGTTTTAGCCCCATGAGACAGCCTTCACACACAGTTATGTTGTTGGTGCTGACTGTTGCCTCTTTTTTAGTCTTAACAACAGAGCTCTAACTCATGCAAGCATGCACGCGTCAACCAGTAATACAGAGCAAGTAAAGTATCGATCCCACAGAGAAAGTTGTTTAACTTAAACTACTATTCATTAATTAATTCACTATCTTTATATGCTCAAACTAATGACAAAACTTGGTTTGTTCTCGAATTGCAAATAACAACTAAAACAATAATAACGATAGAATAAATGATATTGGAACTAATGGGATCCTAACTTCATTTAATACTTCATTTAATCACCACTATCATGCATGACTTGTTCACATATCACAAGAAAGTAGCCAAGAGCACTAAAAGAGTATTAGCCATTTTTCAATGCACTAAGACCTACTTACACAGCATCCACAGATGATAGACTCTTTGTAATCATCAATATAACCAAAATCACTATATGTCTATGTGAAACTACAACTATATTGATTTTAAGTTCAAGCCCTAAATCTAACTTATACGGTGAAATCGTATATGTCTATCTGGTTCACGAAATACATAAGCCATATCACACAGCCCTATATACGTATACTATCATGATTATAGTCCATATTTGAATGTTCATTGTCAATTCCATGCAAATACTGAAACGAATGATGATCAAACATACATACATGCAAAACAATAATGACATACATCCCATATGATATGAAAAACAAACCAGCATTTAAGCATTCAATCAAACTACATATTAAAATCTATTAGAATCCCATAATGGAGTTTAGTTCATGATTGAACCAAAAGCCATTATGGGATCAAATCTAAACATGGTCAATAAATGACAATTGAAAGATGAAAGATAAAACTATCAAACCCAATTGCTGAATATAAATCAATATTCAGATCCTCATAAGAATCCAGCAAAACTGATATTAATAATCCACTCTAGTAGAAAATCCCAAGAAGGAGTAGAAAAGTAGAGTTGTGGCCTCCTTCTACGTTGGAATCTCCCCCAGAGAGTAAAACCCTAATTCCCAAAGTAAAGATACATGAAAAAATTAATAAAATGTCAAGTGATACCCTTGACACCAGTCAGGAATCGTTTTAAATCAATTACAACCCTTAAAGTTTGGAAATAAAAAAAGACAAGTCAGCAGCAGCAGGCCTCGCATGCGGCCGCTCGCTCCTCCGGCTTGATATGCTTGCGGCCGCGAGACTTGCAGTAAGTTTGTATATTTGGCCGATCTCGCGCACGGGCGCGTGCTCCCTAGGCTTGTCCTTCTCGTGGCCACGCAACTTTCAGTAGGTTCCAAGGTCTGGTTGGGTAATCGCGCGGGTGCGCGCTCTCGAAAACTATTACATGCATGGCGGCTTTGCTTGATCTGCGAGATCCACGGTTCTTGTTTTGTTCTATATTACTCACTCTTGCTCTTGCTCCTTGTTTTGTCATACTTCATCTCCTTGTTCCATTGCATCTTCATGCCATGCATATCCCATCTTTTGCCTCTTCTCAAGCATCCATTAGCCTTATGCTCAATAACACCACCAAAATAGGCCGATTCCTGCACTTATTCACCAAAAGGAGTTTTAAGTATGCGAAATGCAAATTATCATGAAATGCAGCTAAAACCCACTAAAATGTACTTGACATGGGCATAGTTGGCATGAATTGGTACTCGATAAGTAGGTGTAAATCCTACTTATCAAATACCCCCAAACTTGAACCATTGCTTGCCCTCAAACAATGCATACTAATGAACAACAATAAAAATGCAATTATATTACTATGCAACTAATTCTCACATTGTCCCAACCATCATAGAAATTCAGTCCAATTTGCCTCAGAATTTTTTTTTCTAGATTCAAGAATACATATTCAAATCAAACTGCAGGCATAATGTCATATACTCATATAATTCAAAAATGCTATACAGATGCTGTGTGTGTGTGTTGTGTTCGCCCAATACTTGATTTAGGTGTAGAATGCTCATGTTATCTTGCTCAAACCAGAAAAATTATAGCTTAAATCAAGACTTATGTATATATATGCGACTCGGACTATTCCAATATCTTAAAATAAACTAAGGTTCAACAATGGGCTTAACTGCTTTATTCTACTCACGAGGGCGACTTTCGTACTTTCTTGTGATGTTTATTGGTATTTTTTCTTTTCTTTTCTTTTCTTTCTTCATGACTGTGCAATGTCTTACTCCCTTAGGCACACTGCTACCCCTTAGCGAGCTTTCGACCAACGACTCCTAGACCATGAAAGACCTTAGGGCGCTAGGTGTAGAGACAATCCCCTCGGGCGTACTTACTCAAGTAGCCAGGGCCCCGAAATAAGACTAGCCATGTTATTTCTACTTTTCTTTTTTTTTACACAGATACCCAAGTTTTCCCAAAGTTTAAAAATTGATGTTTTATACAGTCTAAAAGTCACTTTTTACATATTTCTCTTTTTAACACTACATTTTCTATCGAAGCGATACCTGACGTACTTCTTATACTTACAAGTGCTTGTGAACACATTTGTGCAAACCGAGAGCATTTAAACAGCATTATGAATTTCATTGTATAAAATGTTATATCTCAGCTCATGTTATTCACAATATTCAGAAATCATTTAAAAACTTCACTCTCATCATTGGCTAGACAAAAATTTCTATACGGTAAGAACTGTGAGGTATGCAATTATACATGCAACGATATGCTAAAATGAAATCTAAACATGCAATAAAAATTAACTAATCATGCAAAACTATATGCAAAACTAAAAATACTAACTACTACCCACCCACCCCCCCCAAACTTAAAATATTCAATGTCCCAATTGAATGAAGGTAAAGGGTACGAAAACTCCCCTAATTATCGGTGGTGCCACCATCCTCGGGTGGTGAATTCGGTGGTGGTATGGTGTTGCAGTTCCAAACTGAGGTCGTTCTTGTGTTGTTCCTTGTTGCGCAAATGCTTCGGCTAAAGCCCTTGTGAGTCCCGTCTCAAATGTGCCTAAATTATCGTATATGGCATCGACCTTGCGCTCCAACCTTCGGAGCTGGCGATCGCCATGGGTGGCACGCACGTGTGTGGACGGGTTCGCCTCATCTGTTTGTGGGGGTTGTTGTGGTGGCTCTAGATAAATGGGCTGAAGGATGAATCCTAGTCCGCGTGGGTGCAGTATACCACCTGCCCAGTCCTCGAATTTTTTGATCGTAGCATGAGTAATGTCCTTGCTTGGGTATTGCATCTGCTCATTGCCCCAGTTGCATCCTTGATTAGCACAAAGCATGGAAACCACGGATGCGAGCGGAATGCTCCCAATCGTTCATCCCCATAGATAGCGCAACATATTCTCATAAATGAGATGACCAATGTCGATGTACTTTCCGGTGATGATGCCCCGAATCGTGCCTCTCTTTTTTTATTTTTTGTCTTGATGGGCGGAAAGCATGAAGCTTAAGCGCATATGAAGAAGTTCCACGCTTTTTTGCATAGCGATTTAGAAATTGCGGTTGGGAATATATCTGTGGTTGTGTTGTGCCAACTTTATATATCTATTTCGTACCCGACACACATAACTCTGCAATAATCAACTCCATGTCGGTCTCCAAATGAGCACCGGTTACCCAATTAGCAGCCCCCACTGGCGGTGCATCGGTAATTTTGAAAATTAATCGGATGGCATGGGGTCTATAATCTACCTCGATACCACAACCCAGAGATATTCCGCTCATAGTGACCTTGGCATTGGCATAGAATTCACGGACTATGCTCATAGGAACGGGTATTGGAGTAGCCGTCAGTCCACCCCAGCCTCTCTCTCGAATCATGGCGCATAACTGGCCATCTTGCCCTGCCGGCTTGAATCCTCGCTCCTTGACGAACGTTTTCGCCACAATGCGGTAGTACTCTTGTTGAGCTTCCAAGTTGAGGAACTTGGTATGATCCACAATATCAGCCTCTTGGCTGCCTGACGAAGAAGAAGAAGATGACGTAATAGACCTTGCTCTCTTAGGCCCTATTTGTGTTTGATAGAGGTTACACATATTATATGATGGAGAATAAAGAAAAGCTTGAATAATTTCTACCCCCAATACTCGTTTCTTCAATCCAACTTGGAACCCTAGCTTTGTAGTGCACTTTGGAGAAGTTGAGGAGATACGGACTTTGTTTGAGGCACGAATCATGGCTAATTGATTGAGAGATGTACGACACAACTTGTAACTGATAGATAGATAGCGACATGAATTATGGAGAGTGAGAGAATTTTGCGTCTATTATTATCCCAAATGAGAGTCCAAATGGTCCACAACTCTTTTTTAAACTATTCAGATCTGTCTCTTTAACCGATTATCGTCGCGCGTGCAGCGCGCGCATTTTTTTAAATTGGTAGCGTGGTATGCGAGACTTACTGATTGTTTTGGTGGCTTTCTTAACTTGGCCTTGGTAGCGCGAGTTTTTGCTTCATTGGTAGCGCGAGACGCATTGCAACCTTTATATCTGCAATATGAACATTCAATTCCACTCTGCGTGTGTCGATGATGTGATCGATGATGGTTCTGCGTAGATATTAATGCATCTTGTTAAGGTAGGACTTAGTGACCACATAGTGTTGACATCTTGCAAATATTTGCATATTACAAGCGATCTTGCTACACATAAGCATGAACATCTAACAACCTATTAAAAATGACTTGATATAACTGCTGAAATAATCCAAAATGAATAACTAAAAATAAATCAATGAGACTAGAAATAATGGGTTGCCTCCCATCCAGCGCTAAGTTATAGTCAATTAACTTGACTATCTCTCGAGTTTCATGTCACAAGATAGAATTGAGGTGCCTTCCTACTTGTCCGTCGCACCCCAAAATTTAATGACTTCATCTTTCGTCAATGACTCTACCTTCCACTCTGAATTTTTACCCGTTGCACATATCAATGGTCCATAATCCCTCGATTTATGTACTTCATCCTGTAGGCACCAATCCATCACGTCAACCAGGAAGCACTCTTCTTCATCCATTGGTAAACTGATTCCTTGAAAGACGTTAAAGGTGATCTCTTGATCCTGGACACGCATAGTGAGTTCACCTTTTTGCACATCTATTGACGTACTGCCTGTGGCCAAGAATGGCCTTCCCAGTATTATTGGTATATTTTTGTCTTCCTCGTAGTCTAGGATTATGAAGTCTGCTGGAAAAATAAACTTGTCCACCTTAACCAACACATCTTCAATAAGTCCCCGTGGATGTGTGATGGATCTATCAGCTAACTACAATGCAATATTTGTTGGCTTTGGATCCGGCAATCCCAACTGGTTAAATACTGACAAGGGCATCAAATTTATGATTGCCCCAAGATCACATAAACACTTATTGAAGTTCATCTTTTCAATGGTACATGGAATTGTGAAGCTGCCCGGATCCTTCAGCTTTGGAGGTAATTTACTTAAAAGCCTTTGCTTTGCATTCCTCTGTCAAGGATACCGTTTCAAACTCGTCTAATCTCCTCTTCCTTGACAACATACCCTTCATAAATTTTGCGTAGCTTGGCATTTGTTCCAATGCCTCAGCGAATGGTATGTTGATCTGTAACTTTTTGAATACCTCAACGAATTTGTTGAACTGTTTGTCTTCCTTTTTTTTTATCTAATCTCTGCGGATACGGAACTTGAATGTGAATTGGTGGTACTAGAATCTTAAACGTCTCCTCTAAACCTGCTGTCTTTCTCTTCCTGCTGACCCTCAAATTTCTCCAAATTTTCTTTCTCAGTAGCTGGCTCCTCTGCCTCGCGCGGCCGCGCATCCTCCTCAGTGCATTCTCGCGCGGTCGCGCGACTTGCAGTAACTGACAAATCTTTCCCAAATCTCAATTTGATCGCTTGACACTATTCCTTCCCTTCTCTTCTTGGATTTGTCTCCGTATTACTTGACAATGAACCCTGGTGCCTGTTAGTAAGCATGTTCGCCATATACCCCATTTGAGTTTCCAGTTCTTTATAGCCACTACTTGGCTCTTGATCATAACTTATGTGTTTGCCATGTATTTCATCATCATCTCCTCCACTTACGATTTCTTTTCTTCTTTGAGTGTGCGGTTGGAGTGTGATGTTCTTTTGTTGTTGAGAAAAATCTTGGCGGAAAGGGTGGTCTAGGATTAAAGCTATGATTTACTTTTGGTTGTGCTGAAAATTGATTATTTGGTTGAAAGTGAGTCTGCTGATTCCCTTGATTTTTCGACCAACTAAAGTTTGGATGATTTCTGTTGTTGGGGTGGTATGTGTTCTGAAATTTCCCTTGGCCTTTTCTATAGTTTCTCATATACTGCACTGATTACGGTGATAGCACATTAATCCGTCGAGTGTGACCCTGAATAAATCTCACATATGAAGGCAACCTTCTTTACTTTTCATACGCGAAAGTATCTATCTTCTTTGCCATGGGCCCCATCCATCTGTCTTTGACAAGCGAGTGATAGCATCAACCTCCAACACACCTGCAACTTTGGCTTGTGGCATTCGAGATGAAGGATTCTGAAAATCATTCGATGCCATTGTCTCGATAAGGTCATAGGCTTCCTTATAGTTCTTTGCCCAAAATGCCCGTCCTGCAGCTGCATCTACGATCGGTCTCGACTGCCATCCCAAACCATTATAAATCGTGTTGATTACCATCCAATCTGGCATACCGTGATGTGGGCACTTTCTCAGCATTTCTTTGTATCTCTCCCATGCTTCATATAATGACTCGCCCTGTTGTTGCTCAAACGGAGAGATAGCTGTCCTCATATTAGTAGTCTTAGCCATTGGGAAGAACTTAGCTAAGAACTTCTGTGCTAAGTCCTCCCATGTAGTTATAAATCTTGTTGGCAGAGAATGAAGCCAACTTTTCGCTTTATCCCTCAATGAAAATGGGAACAACCTTAGTCTAATAACATCCTCCGTCACACCATTGTATTTGAATGTATCACAAATTTTGATGAAACTTAACAGGTGTTCATTCGGATCATCTGTGCGACACCCCCAAAGCCGAATGAATCGTATTACGCACCATTTGAATAGTGCAGGTTTTTATCTCAAATGTATTTCTTTGCTATTCATTTGTGCGACTATGCTAGACTATAGTCCATTAATATTGGGCATGGAATACTCCTTGAGCCCTATACTCCTCTCTTTGATCTTCTCTTTGTGCCTCGGCTGCCATTTAGTTGTCGTGTTTTCCAATTGTTCTTTTAAATTTCTATGAATACGCGCTTTCCAACCTCTCCCATTTATATTATCACGAGCAGTGTTAAATCGGGGTTGGATGACCGTGTGCATAAAAAAAACTTATCAAATTCACGAAATAAAAACTAAAAAAAAGAAATGAGATAAGACTAGAATTGTCTAAGTCATACAATATAGCTTAAAACTAATGATAGTAAAACTAAATTAAACGCCTTTCCCTGGCAACGACGCCAAAAACTTGTTGCCTCTTTTTTAGTCTTAACAACAGAGCTCTAACTCATGCAAGCATACGTGCGTCGACAAATGTCTGAGCAAGTAAAGTATCGATCCCACAGAGAAAGTTGTTTAACTTAAACTACTATTCATTAATTAATTCACTATCTTTATATGCTCAAACTAATGACAAAACTTGGTTTGTTCTCGAATTGCAAATAACAACTAAAACAATAATAACGATAGAATAAATGATATTGGAACTAATGGGATCCTAACTTCATTTAATACTTCATTTAATCACCACTATCATGCATGACTTGTTCACATATCACAAGAAAGTAGCCAAGAGCACTAAAAGAGTATTAGCCATTTTTCAATGCACTAAGACCTACTTACACAGCATCCACAGATGATAGACTCTTTGTAATCATCAATATAACCAAAATCACTATATGTCTATGTGAAACTACAACTATATTGATTTTAAGTTCAAGCCCTAAATCTAACTTATACGGTGAAATCGTATATATATCTATCACAGTTCACGAAATATATAAGCCATATAACACACGACCCTATATCGTATACTATCATGATTATAGTCCATATTTGAATGTTCATTGTCAATTCCATGCAAATACTGAAACGAATGATGATCAAGCATACATACATGCAAAACAATAATGACATACATCCCATATGATATGAAAAACAAACCAGCATTTAAGCATTCAATCAAACTACATATTAAAATCTATTAGAATCCCATAATGGAGTTTAGTTCATGATTGAACCAAAAGCCATTATGGGATCAAATCTAAACATGGTCAATAAACGACAATTGAAAGATGAAAGATAAAACTATCAAATCCAATTGCTGAATATAAATCAATATTCAGATCTTCATAAGAATCCAACAAAACTTATATTAATAATCCACTCTGGTAGAAAATCCCAAGAAGGAGTAGAAAAGTAGAGTTGTGGCCTCCTTCTACGTTGGAATCTCCCTTAGAGAATAAAACCCTAATTCCCAAAGTAATGATACGTGAAAAACTTAATAAAATGTCAAGTGATACCCCTGACACCAGTCAGGAATCGTTTTAAATCAATTAGAACCCTTAAAGTTTGGAAATAAAATAAGACAAGTCAGCAGTTGCAGGCCTCGCGCGCGGCCGCGCGCTCCTCTGGCTTGATATTCTCGCGGCCGCGAGACTTGCAGTAAGTTTGTATGTTTGGACGATCTCGTGTGTTTGTGCGCGCTCCCTAGGCTTGTCCTTCTCACGGTAGCGCCGTGACTTGCGATGGGTTCAAAGTGCAGCTAGGTAATCAGCGGTAGCGCAGCTCTCTGAAGGGTATTTTGCTTGCGCGGCTTGCAACTTGCAATCCACATATCCTGGTTCTTGTTCTGGTTCTATCATACTACTGCTGCTGCTACTTGTTCCATCATGCTTCATCTACTTGCTCCATTGCATCTTCATGCCATGCATATCCCATCTTTTTCCTCGTCTCAAGCATCCATTAGCCTTGTGCTCAATAACACCACCAAAATAGGCCAATTCCTGCACTTATTCACCAAAAGGAGTTTTAAGTATGCGAAATGCAAATTATCATGAAATGCAGCTAAAACCCACTAAAATATACTTGAGATAGGCATAGTTCACATGAATTGGTACTCCATAAGTAGGTGTAAATCCTACTTATCACTGAACTGCTCCCCCGTATTGGATACTAGAACTGCTCCCGCTCCAGAACCTTCCATATTAATAGCTCCATTGAAATACATCTTCCATGCTTGGCGTGTATCGTACTGATGGTGTTGCTGAACTATCATTACTCCCTCATCGGGGAAGTATGTCTCAAAGGGTTTGAAATCCCCTGAAGGTGCAGCGGCCAGTTGATCCGCAATTCTTTGACCTTTGATGGACTTTTAAGTCACGTAGACGATGTCAAATTGTTGTAGGATCAACTGCCATTTGGACAGTCGGCAATTTAACATGGGTTTATTGAACACGTACTTGAGAGGATCCATGCGGGATATGAGATGGGTTATGTGGTAGTGGAGGTAATGTTGTAACCTCATGGGCGCCCATGGTAAGGCCTGAACAAGTCTTCTCAATCGAGTGTACTTGTGTTCACTACTGGTGAATCTTATCTGAGGTAATAGATAGCTCGTTCTTGGCCTCTCTGAGTCTTTCTGTCCCGAAGATAACCCACCCGTGGCGTTTTCACTTATGGACAGGTACATGAACAGGGGAACATCATCCCTGGGTGGTACCAAAATGGGAGCTTTGACTAGCTGTTCTTTAATTATGAGGAAGGCATTATGGCACTCATCATTTCATTTCATGGAGGAGTTCTTCCTTAATAGCTTGAAGATTGGCTCACAGGTTGCTGTGAGTTGAGAGATAAACCTGCTAATGAAGTTGATTCTTCCCAAAAATTCCCATATTTCCTTCTCTATCTGATGAATCGACATTTCTGTGATGGCCTGGATTTTGGTAGGATCCTGCTCAATCCCCTTGTGGCTGACTAGAAATCCTAGCAACTTGCTTGATTTAACGCTAAAGGCGCACTTAGCTGGATTCAACTTCAGGTTATATTTACGCAACCTGTTGAATAACTTTCTGAGATGGTCTAAGTCGTCCTCCTCCTTTCGGGATTTGACAATGATTTCATCCACATAGATCTCGATCTCTTTGTGCTTTAAGTCGTGGAAGAGAGCCATCATAGCTCGCTGGTATATGGCTCCGGCATTGATGAGGCCGAATGACAACCGTCTATAGCAAAAAGTTCCCCAAGGCGTGATGAAAGCAGTTTTCTCACAATCTTCTTCAGCAACCATGATCTGATGGTACCTAGTAAAGCAATCAGTATAGGAGTACATACAATATTGAGCAGTATTACCAATGAGAATGTGGATAAATGGCACGGGAAAGCTATCTTTTAAGCAAGCTTTGTTCAAGTCCCGGTAATTCACGCGAACTCGCACCTTCCCTCCTGGTTTAGGTGTGGGAACAATGTTGGATATCCATTCAGGATATGTGGACACCATGATGATGCCAGCTTGAAACTATTTCACAATTTTTTTGTTTCACCTTTAAACTCCACTTAGGTTTCAATCGCCTGAGCTTTTGCTTGACTAGCGTAAATCCCTCTTTAATAGGAAGGCGATGAAGGACAATGTCAGTGGACAAACCCACCATGTCTTCGTGAGACCATGAAAACACATCCTGGAATTGGGTTAGTAGTGTAACCATGTCATTCCGCTGGTTTGAGGTAAGGTCTGAACAAATCTTGATTAACTTAGGGCTTTCTAAGGTTCCGAGATTGAAGGAAGTGGTTTGGTCATGGTTGGGTTTAGGTTTGTCTTTGACCCATTCTTGAATTTATGGAGGCACCTCAATGTCCTCATGTACTTCCATCAAGGCTGAATTCATCTCAACATCAAAGGTACAATCCTTGTGGAGAAGAGGCACCGTATCAGCAAGTACATGCACATCTAAATTCAGGGTCCTGAAACAAAATATGCTTTCACTTAGTATATATGAAAAGGTTTGATAATACAAAGTGTTAGCATGTACTGGCAAAACGACTACTAATATTGTACAAAAAAAGTAGCGATTCTGATATCTACTGAGGCGAAAGAGTTTCTGCCCATTTTACCCTTATTGACCAATGCAAGGAGTGTTGCTCCAATTTGCAAGGGCAAAGTCCGGGTGGACTCCAGTGACGGAGGGGCTGTCATCTTCCTCCTTCTCTCGAATGATGGCCATTACGTCTGGGCAATCATCGTCTGGGGTATATCAGTATGTATGTTCATCATGAACGATGATGCGTATGCCTGACATCATCCGGATAACGTCTTGCTTGATTCTTTGTTCCTCCTCTTCCACTGCGGGATTTGGAACAAAGAGTTCTTTCTCCTTCACTGGTATCGACTGGGGAAATAACATAGCCATGATACTGGCTAGCACCTTTACAGGAGGTTGTGCGGACTCAAAGTTTGAAGGCGAAGATAAACGCCGCGTGCTTGAGGCTGAAGGAATCTGCTAATGCTTATGAGGATTCCTATGACTAGAACTGGCAGAATAGCCTAGTCCAACTGTTTCAGTTTGCTTGGTTAATTGAATTGGGTAGTTGATACCTTAGCGATCTTTACCCAGCCCTTGTCCCCGCTGATGACCCAATGACATCATTTCTTGAGTAGCCGACATTACCTCGGCAGAAATCTTGGGTTCGGGAAATGGCATTTCAATAGCATGGTATTGGGTATTGCTTACTTCCAAGGCATGAAAACTGACCGGTTCAACATCTGTATTGGCATTAATGAATGACATGCCCCCGTGTTGAGGACACTCTAGTTCAGCATTGACCGTGACTAGGCTATTATTGATAATGTATTTCAACTATTGATGAAGGGTGGAGGGGACTGCCCCTGCCATATGAATCCATGGTCATCCCAAGAGCAGGTTGTATCCCGAATCTATCTTTAGTACGTGGAAAGATAAGCAGAATGTATGGGGACCAATTTCTATTGGCAGTTCAATTACTCCGACCGAATTCCGGCGGGCTCCGTCAAAAGCTTTGATGACAATATGGCTACTCCGAATTCGGTTGAGATTGATATTCATCTTCACCAAGGTAGCGTATGGACAAATATTTAGAGATGAGCCTCCATCTATCAAGACTGCAGCTAGCATGTATCCGGAGGACAAGACCGCAATGTGCAATGACTTGCAATGACCGGTCCCTTCGGGAAGTATGTCATCATCAGTGAAGGATATCACATTGTTGTTAAAAATGTGATCAACCAAGTGTTGAAATTTTTCTGTATCAACTGATGTCAGTAAGCAGGTTTCTTCCAAAACCTTCAGCAAGATCTTCTTGTGATCCTCGGATGTTAGGACCAAGTCCAAAATTGAAATTTGGTGTGGAGCTTCTCTTAAGCTTAAAACCACCTTTTCTTCGTTATGACCCGTAGTGCGGAGGAATCTTACAATCTTCTCCATGGGTATTTTCCCCTTTGATTTGATGGTAGATGTCGACGTCGAGATTTTTGGTTGTCCCTTTCCATTACTTGTTCTTTGCTGTTCTCATTTTAGGTGAGATTTGTTTGAAAAAACAAGTGAAAAAGGTCCGACATGTATAATGTCGACGATGGGACTATTAAGAGTCGCCAGTTGGTTTTTTAAATGGTTTTACCAACACAACCGAGAAAAGGTTTGCACATTAACCCAGTGATGTGACACTGTTATACGGGTCTGTGAAACCGAGATTCGTTTAGGGTCCGGGGACTTGATTATGCGGGGGGAAGGTGTTAGGCACCCCCCGACATCCGTGTTACCACGGTGACCGCCTCTTTTCAAGAAACTGCTATCTAAATGTGTGTGTGTGTGGGTCAATGTGCTATTATATAGAAGTTGTGCGAGGCCTCGGTCGAACCTATATACACAGGGTTTGAATTTATGTAAAAATTCAGTTTTTAGCAAGATATAGCAGTGATGTTTTATAAATGCGGTTTTCAAACCCTGATGCTCAATAGGAATTGAGACATTTTACACTCCCATTTTTATTAAGTGATCGGCTGGATTGATTTTATTTGACGGATGTGAGGCATCCGTACAAAAATAATATACAAAAATAATGCCGACTTCCTCGTGGGTATGGAAACCATCTGAGGAAATTCAGACACCACAGAATAATTTACAATAAGTCGCCATACGGTGAAAATGTCCATCACGGGAACCGAATCTAGATCCAATGGGATGAATCTGTGATCACATGATTCCAAGGCGCACAAAATGCTGCAATTTGTATGAAAGAAGTAAGCAGGTATATATATATATATAAAAGCTGTAAATATATATACATATATATATATAGATAGGATCACTAACCACGAAGCACCTCCATAGGGGATCAGAAATATAAATAAAGCTATTAAAAGCTATCAACCGCCATGGAGGAAACTCCAAGCGGGACGAAACATAAATAAAGCTGTAAATACGGTCAACTGCCACGAAGGAAACTCCAGGCAAGACAAAAATAAGTATATATATATATATGTATATATATATATATATATAAAAGCATTAAACGTACCGCATGTAAAATCCAGGCTCATCGAACAGAGTTCGACCACAGTTCATATATATAAGTATAAATATATATATATAAAAGTGAGTAAATGCACTGGATATAAAATCCAGGCTCATCGAACAGAGTCCAACCATAGTTCATATATATAAATATATATATATATATAAAAGCGAGTAAATGCACCAGACCGAAGTCTAGGCTCATCGAACAAAGTCCGACCACAGTTCATATATATATATATATATATATATATATTAAAGCAAATAAACGCTCCAAACTGAAGTCTAAGCTCAATCGAGGCATAACTCGATAATGTTAGTCAATATATATATATATATATATATATATATATACAGACTGAAAGGAAACCACAGACCGAAGTCTGGGCAAAAACAAACAACATGACTCTCAACGTATAGAAGGGTGTGTGCAAAGATGAAGAGAAAGACTCTAAAGTGTATGAGAAGGCTTACAGCTGACTGCTAAAAAAGGCTTGTATATCTTTATAGTGGGTAAACACTGGCTTTTGTGGGTACAAAAGAGGCTATATATGAGCTCACAAGTGTTTAAAAGTGGGAAAATACACTGTATGGGCGAGTGCGGAGCAAATTGTGCAGGGTTTCCCCTTCTTTTTCTCTTAGAAAATCAGCACCCCAAGCCCTCTATTTATAGGCAAAGTAGCCGCAGGTGTACCTGCGGCAACCAGGGTTGGCCCGGGTTTGTTGGGTTGGGTTGTCTCGAAGTATGTGCACTCAGCCATTGTAATGTCCACTTGGATTTTTAGAAGCGCAATCCGGGCATCAGTTTGAGGTATACAGGACCTATTTCGGACCGCCGTTGTCAAGAGTTGTACAATGGAATGGGATTAGAGTTTGTACGAAGTCATTGAAGATGGGACGATGCCCTCCGGTCTTCAAGCTTCAACTTTCATCTGTTACCCCGCACAATAGTCACTCGGGATTTGTGGGACATCGTTGCATAGAGACGTGATGTGGCATCATGTTTGACGAGATGACGATGTTGCGCCTCACCGATGTTATTGCCAGATTGGGCTGATAAAGCAGACGTTGCTCAAACTTCGCTGAGATTGGACTGCTGCAATTATTGAAGGTCCTCATTGTCATCTTTGAGGTGTGCATATCTTCCCGATGTTATTATCGGGTTGGTGCAGTGTATCTCGTTGTGAGCGCTGAGATTGAAGCTAGTCGCATTTGAAACAAGCATTTCCGGGGTTATCGCCAAAATTGCATTCCTTGGGGTTATAACCAAGGTTGGTGGCTATTCCCATGGTTGGGACTGAGACTGGATACCTCGGGGTTATCTCCGAGATTAATCAGTCTTCTTCGGTGGTGCCGGTATTGGATCTGCATGCCTCGGGGTTATATTCGAGGTTGAAATCTTTACTCCCATATCGCGATCCGGGGTTTGATGCTGAACTTTCGGTAGTATCCGGTATGGATTTGGATTGTCTTTTAGGGTTCTCTCTTAAAAGACGAATCTATCCTCCTGCAATGTCTGTAACTGTAGTACAGAAAATTTTGAGTGTCTACAGATGCCCCTCTTTATTATACTCATGCATGGCGATGCATGGGTAGGATAAAGAATCCTAGACACTTGAAACGCAACAAGATGAATGTTGTACTATGGGTAGTAAAATGATGCAAATGTATAAGGCATGTGTACGGGGTTGTAGCCCAACATGCTGGGGACGATTGCTGGATCCCTTTTGCTTTAACTGGGGATTGGCAATACTGACCAGATCTGATGTATAAGCCGAATCTGTTAGGATGTTGATGTTGGACTTATCACCAAATTCATGTGTCTTTGATAACGATTTGATTTTGAAGATGTACCTCTTATGTGTAAGAGATCTGTGGGGATAAAGCTTGATCTGTTTGAAGATGTGCATAACATATTCCATCATCTATCCTCTTTGATAACATTGACTTCTCCGGGTAGTATCGCCAGAGTATGTCAAGATCCTGTTGGATTTACTGCCAACAGCAGATGTTGTCAGGGATGTCTGACCTTCGTTGACGTGTACTTCACCGGCATATGAATCAATGGCTGAGAAATCCTGTGGGATATACTGTCGAGGCTGCTTGACTTTCGTTGACGTGTGAATCAACGGCTGAGATTCTATAGATTGTCAAGGTTGCTTGACCTTCGTTGTTGTGTGGATCAACGGAGCATCATACGCGACCCCGTCGAGGATATCTTTGGGAATCTGACGGTTAGGTCCGAAGACCTCGAATAGCTCTAGATCTCTGATAGGTTTAATCGCTATCGGCTGAAATGACATCAAGATTGCTTGACCTTCATTGATATGTGTGTCAACGACTTGAATGTACGTTGTAATCCCCTGCCGGGGCTTCACGTTGTAACCCGCGTCGGGGATCAACTGGGGACTCATGAGTACGTAAGCAAATATCGAACAGTCCTCAATGCTCCAATGGGTTTACTTGCCATCGGCTTGAAATAACGTCAAGGTTGCTTAACCTTCGTTAAAAGAAATGTCAACGGATGAACGTGTTGTAACCCCCACCGATGATTTACGTTGTAACCCCCGTCGGGGATCTACGTTGTAACCCCCGTCAAGGACCTATTTAGGGTAACGACCCAGAGTTGGAGGCATCGGACCTGTACGAGGTATTGTCGGATGTTATTTGAGACAAATGAGATCATTGGCAAGGTATACCTCGTGTTCGGGTGACTACCAATGGGCGATGTGCAGATTCAAAGTCTCATCCGAGAAAACCAAGATTGTATGATGTTTTGCTCAATCGCTTGGTGTGTTTATTCTCGATTTGACCTTTCTATTTCATGAGAACTCCATTTCAACTCGAACTAGATCGAAATTTGGAGGGTGGGACCCACATAGGGGTGCAGCAGTGGCTCTTCTGCAGTCGTGGGTGGGCTCTTCTTTGCGATTTCTGGTGGGCTCTTTGCGATCGTGAGGTGGGCTCTTTGCGATTGCAGGTGGGCTCTTCTAGTGCATGAGTGGCTCTTCTGACCAATCGTGGATGATAAATTTTGCAAGTTGGTCTTCACAAGTCACTTTCAACTTGTTTCGCTTAGAGAAAACCGCGAGCCATCTTCAGATCTGCTGAGTTCGGGCTGCTTTTTGCAAATTCTATCATCGTACAAGTGTTCTACACTATCCTGGTAATGTATGCATGTATTTTTTTCCAATTTTTGTCCGTTGGATTGTGAGATATTGCATGAAATGCATCTAAACACATAATAGTGATTATGTATGCACAAATGACTTGATAAAAAATATTTAACATAGTAAATGTTAGTATTAAACCATGCAGAACATACTGATGTGAAAAAAATTGACTTTTGAGACAGTCAAATTGGCACCTTTTTCTGCTATTTTTTGTCCTATTTGTGGTCCAATGAGCAAAAGGTAGAAATGAAAAGTACTCCTAGCATTGAGGTTGGCCTTATGCATGATGATTTTGATTTTTTATGCATATATTATGTATATGACTTTGGGGCAGGTGTGCTACTAAATGGCCACCTAGACATGCCTATGTGCATGTGGATAGTCCTATTTTCACAAGGGACTATGGCAAAAATTTTCCAAATGTAGGCATTGGGTTGTCATGCATTCTAACTCTATTATATGTTAAAGTAAATGCATGCATGCATGCATATAGTCATAAAATGCACTTTAGAAAGCTCCAGGTAAGGAAATATCACACCCTTTCTGAGGTGATTTGGAGACTTATTGTCTAGATATTATGGATCCGGATCAGCCGAGCAGTTCTTACAGGACTGCTTCTGGCGTACGGCAGAGGGATTTTGAAGTGCCTCGTCCTCGTTCTGTTAGACAGCTTCACCGGTATGTGGAGGCCGTGATACGTCCTGTCTAGGTAGATGTGCCAGACGTTGAGGATGAGGAGGCCGATATTTCGATGGAGGATCCCGCTTCTGCAGTACATGTCCCTCGCAGGGAGTTTCTGAGCATTCAGGTGGCAAACCCAGAGTTGCTGGGTGATTTGAGCAGACATCCATCGATGTACTTGCATGCTAACGAGGTATGGCGTTAGACTTTGAACTTCCTTCTTTCCTATTGTTGAGGATTAAAGGGTTCTGATGTTGATCTGCATTTCATGCAGGTTCCTGGTTTTACACAGCCTCGAGGGAACTGGTTTAGCATTCACTCCATGTACCAGGCACTTCATCCTGACTACGAACGATGAGTGCATGAGTGGGGATTTGGGGCATTTTTCTCCATCCTTCCCCGTCATTGTCCCTGGGGTTACCTCAGGGCATTGTCTAAGCGATGGTTTCATCAGACTCAGTCACTCCACCTGCTGGATTGCGAGGTGATGATGACGCCTATAGATTGGCGATTTATCATAGGTATGGATTTTGGAGGGGAGCCAGTGCCTTGCATGGCGAATATCACCCCTATTGTCATCCGATCCTTACTAGGAGTTCTGACGGCGGCGCTCGAAGGCAGGACTATCCGTTCAGGTCCTTTGAGCGTAGATGCTATGAGTGGGCTTTTGAGTGAGCCCATGCCTGATGATGTCAGGATCAGGGATCGCGTTCTGTGGCGATTGTTCCTGATGATCATTCGAGGCTGCTTCATAGGAGACAACTCTTCCACGGCATCTTTCTCTTTGGTCAGCGCCACACGCGATGTGGACTGTATTGGAGAGTACGATTGGGGCTCTTACACCTTTGCCTATTTCCTCTGTGGCATGCGCATGCGCTCACAGGGTTTGACTGAGGCTTGGCTAGGATTTTACCCATTTCTGCTGGTGAGTATTTCTCTTGTCTTTTCCCATTTATAAGTTAAGAGTGTTTACTGATAGCAGATGTTTTGCCATTGTGTTGGTAGTTTTGGGCCTATGAGAGGCTCCCATGTTTGCGTCCTGTGAGTGTGTTAGGTTTAGATACCTATCCATGAGGACGACAATGGCACCATTCTATTTTGCCAGAGGTCCCTGTATCTGAGGGATTCACTCACTTCTGCATGCAGCTGGAGTTGCTGACGGTGGGTACCATTACATGGATTCCCTATAGAGGGGAGCATTTGACCATCGGCTTTGAGGATGGACACCCGACTGGAGTCGAGTATATAATTTTCACCAGGAGAGTTCCTCTCTTCACTAATGGAGGCTGGGAGCTCTATTTAGGAGAGCGTGCTATTAGGAGCACCACAGGGGAGATCCGTATACCGAACTTGCCTACTATCAGGAGTCATTGGCATGTATCACAGTCACCCATCACTGATATCCCATTGTTGGGGGTTGACGGCTTTGCATTATCAGAGGGCCCATGTACTTAGGAGACGTTCCAGCGTTGGTGGTTCCCTCGTACTATTGGAGCCCAGTCCCGCGCCACACAGTTTATGGGGGACATGGTTCCAGGATCTTTGATGATGACGGATTGGGTAGCTTGTGTCCGAGCTCCGACTCATATGACCCAGATTGATAGTTTGACCCGGCAGTTGGACCAAGCATATCACGCAGAGGCGGAGTCACTTGTTCCTTCCAGCTCAGGTGTTGGTCCCTCAGATGACCCATTTGGTTTTGCCGGCGCAGATCCTCCTCTTTATAGGCCTGACATCCCTGTTGATAGAGATCCAGTGACACAGGAGGAGTTACATCAGGTGGACAGGATTGAGGACGTGGACATCGAGACCCTGGTCTTCTTCTGATGTATATTCTCGTTATATCTTTTGATAGGCCTCTGTTAGATATTGGTTGGTTGTTCCCCATTCTCGCTATATCTTTTGATAGTCCTCTGTTAGTAGTAGGGCGGTTGTGCCCCATTTCCCTGTATTTGTAGTTGTATAGAGTTGATGTATTAGATGATGATATATTTAGGAATGTATGCACCGTTTTTCATTCCCTATATCATATTGCCATCCATTATCTGTTATGCATATGTATGTATGTCCAGAGATATTCGGCATTGACCCCTGGATGGTCTTATGACACGGCCCGCACAGATGTCTTCTTCGACAGTTAGCAGTATAGATCATACCCCACCGTCAGTGGTTGCATTAGGTATGCGATCGTGGTACGATTGCATGTCACCACCAGAGAGGGTGACTGTAGATCTGTTACTACAGCATACCATGACCCTTTTGGCATTTCAGGTTCCTACAGGATTTGTAGACGGGATGCTAGAGCATTGGCTACCTGATAGGTAGGTATTCCATTTTAGCACCCATGAGTTGACTCCTACTATGGAGGAGTATGCACGTTTGACGATGCTGCCCTTATATAGACTTTGCGAGCATCTAGCTTTGGGAGACATGAGTAGACGATTCACGACTCTCACAAGATTGCGGCGCAAAGTAGTACAGGACGAGCTGACATCTAGCCATGTGATCTCCCAACGTTTTCTATATGACAGATTTCGCTCAGAGGATAGCTATTCACGACATTCCGGGGATTTCACCGCGTCGGCGGATCATTGGCGTTTTGCCAGAGTTGATGTACTGCTGCTGTGCGTACTATCGTATGTCTATATGCCACGATATATGGACGAGATAGACATTGGTGTTATTATGGCTGTGAGAGCTCTTAGAGAGGGTCGCTCCATTGTACCTATGATCGTAGCAAAGACCCTGCGGCCGGCATCCTATTTTTGCACGTATCCTATAGGAGTGTGCATAGGGAGTTCGGTCATGTTGTACGTGTGGTTTATGTCACACTTGAGACCGGTTGGTACCCTTAGATGACATGGGTATTGCTTCTCCCATGATGTGGCTATGTTATACTCCTTTCAGCAGTCGGAGTGTATAGATGCTCAGTCCTGGTCCGCATTTTTGGCAGATATCAGAGATCCATTCAGCATATTACCGTTCTCGAGGCTTTGCTCACCATACAGCTTCATTACTCACGCCCCGGGCATGGATTTCCTCCCTCTGGCTGGTTTGAGGGGTGTGACTACTTGTCACCCACTGGCCGTGATGTCGCAGTTCGACCAGTTCCAGGATTTTCATCCTTTTGAGGGGGCAATAAGTCAGCATTCAGCTTCTCGATATCTCTCAGCAAAGGACCGATCCCGTGTGTATGCTTGTTGGGATTAGCGTGAGATAGATGCTTTTTCTGTTAGTCATCCCGGTTATTCTGCAGAGTATTCTTCATGGATGGAGACAGAGATTTTATCGGCTGCAACAATATCTGCAGAACCGGATATTGAGTCAGATGATGCAGAGCCCATGGAGGACATTGATACCTACATCGAGGAGGGGCCTGCTGCTGGGTTGCCAGCATTTCTTCTGGATTCTCCTAGTACCAGTACTTTTGTGATTCAGCACTCGGCACAGTTCTTAGAGCAGAGTCTTCATCTGATGACCTTTGAGATAGACCAGATTCGATCTATGATGTCGACTACTCTTTATGTAAGGGACGCCACTCTATTGGAGAGAGACGAGGCATTAGATTGTAGAGATGCCGCTGTTGTTGAGCGGGATGAGGCTATATCAGCCAGAGATACAGTGATAGTTGAGCGGGATAGTGCTATATCTCACTGGATGCGTAAAATCGCGAGATAATCTTCGCAGTGAGGTCCTTTACCAGTGGCATGATTGCAGAGACGAGAGCATATATTGATGATCATATGGTCACCATGCAGATGGCTACAGAACTTTTGGGTCGTGTGGATATTCTCATACAAGAGACCACAGCTTCGCCTCTGTCTTCTGAGAGGGACGCCATGTTGGGCTTGTTAGCTCGCATATATCCTGACTTGTAGAGGAGCTTGTATTTACCTGCACAGACAAGCTTATCCATTTTTTCATGTACAGTTTACATTGTATATACATCAAACAGCATTATATATGACAGGGGAAATATATTTTTGGATCACTTCCCTTTTAGATATACCTTGCTATTTGTTTGATATTTTGCCTGCTACTTCAGGGCTTGTGGTCTTGATGTATTCTGAATTCCTCCTGGATGGATGGACATTGAGTTGTCTCTGGATAGTTCATAATGGATCATCGATCTATGTGTATCCCTACCATCTTTGGTGTCTTGGGACTTGTTTCTGAATGGAAATGGGAGAGGAGTGTGGCTTTCCTCTCTTAGATTGACCACACCACAGATGGTCACCAGTACTTCTATTTAGGAGAAGCCTAGTTAATTCCACCTCTTGTGGATTGGTGTTGCTCTTCAAGGTATGACCGCCGCTTAGATGGTAGCCGAATCTCCTATTTGGGGGGAGTTCAGGTAATTCCATCCCTTTGGTCTGAAGCCAAATGAAATGTAATGGATTAAAGGATGATCCCAGTACCAACTGACAAGGGTTTGTGTTTTGGTAGGGGGTGAGACCGCACCATGAATGACTACCTACGTACTCCTATTGAAGAGGAGATCAGGTCTGCGTAGTTCGAACCTGGTGTAAGAGGTTCAACACTGTATATGGCAGAAATTGTGTAGGAATGTTTTTGGTTGTTTTTGTTTTTGTAAGGAGAAGAGGGTAGAAATGTTTTTGTTTTTTTTTGTTTTATTGCGACCGGGCCATATGAAATGGTTGCCAACGTACTCCTATTGAAGAGGAGATCAGGTCGATATAGTTCACCCCTCAGGGCGAGAAGAAAAGCATAATCCCATGTGCAGGTCAGAGTGCGGGGAGGAGAAAGTTTAATCCTAGGTTGAGGATAAACTGTAGGTACGAAAAGTTTAATCCCAGGTAAGGGTAGCCAAACTGTAAATGCAAGAGGTTCAATCCGTGGTGGGATGACCTAAGGTGTATGAGCGCAATGGAGAAAGCCAGGCTACTGGCTTGAAGAGTACGTTTCCCTAAGGGGCAAAGTGTAGATAAGTTGTACGTGGTAAAGGGTTAAAGAACCGGAATGACTGGTGACCTGATGATGATGCACCGTGGTGTTTCTTTGGTTACTTGGACATAATACCGCTTTCACGGTTATGCGAGTTGATGAGTTGCGGAAATTCATCGCCGTTCATTTCTTGCAATCTGAGAGCGCCTGCTGTCAATACTTCCTTGACAATAAACGGACCTTCCAAGTTAGGAACAAATTTTCCTTTAGCCTGATCTTGGTTGTCAAGAATCTTCTTCAAAACCAAGTCATTCTGTTTAAACTGCCGTAGCCGGACTTTTTTGTTGTAGGATCTGGCGATCCTTTGCAGATATAACTGACAATGGAAGATAGTTGCAGTTCGCCTTTCATCTATTAGGGACAATTTGTGATACCTGTCTTGTACCCATTGGTCTTCATCCAGCTGAGCATCGATCAACACTCTGAGGGATTTCATTGCTTCCATCCCATAGGTTAAAGCGTAGGGGGTTGCCCCAGTTGAAGTACGCATCAAGGTTTTGTAGGCTAACAGAGTCAGAGGCAATAGGTCAGGCCAATCTTTGTGGTTGGCGGACATCTTTTGCATAATCTTCTTGATGTTTTTGTTAGCCGCTTCAACAGCACCGTTCATCTTCGGATGATAGATGACAGAGTTAAGGTGTTTGATGTGGAATTTACTGCATAATTCCTCAATCATTTTGTTGTTAAGGTTTTTGGCATTGTCTGACACAATCACCTCTGGTTGTCTATATCGACAAGCGACATTGTTTCTGATGAAAGCAATGATGACTTCTTTAGTAACCCTGGGGAAAGAGGCTTCTTCTACCCGCTTGGTAAAGTAGTCGATCATGGTGAAGATAAATCGATGACCATTACTGGCTTTAGGCTCAATGGGCCTGATAACGTCCATTCCCCACATTGAGAAGGGCCAAGGCAAACTCATATTGTGGAGTTCCCATTGAGGGGCGTGCATAGAATCCCTATGAATTTGGCACTGATAGCATCTTTTGACGTGGTCGTTGCAATCAGCTTTGAGGAATAGCCAATAATGTCCCGTCCTGAGGACTTTCTTGACAAGGAGGGAGCCACTCATGTGGGGGCCGCAGACTCCACCATGGATTTCATCCATAAGCCTCTAGGCTTGATCTTTGTCGAAACATCTGAGGAGACCTAATCCTGCATCTCTTTTGTAGAGCGCATCTCCACTCAGATAGAATTTCATAGCAAGTGGATGGATCCGCCTTTTCTCAGTCGGGCTCGCCTCAGTGGGTGTAGATCCATCTCGTAGATATTCCTTGATATGCTGATACCAAGGATGTTGGATGGGAGGTAGCTCATCCGATACTTCTCCAACGTAATTCCCATAGGCTAGGGCCTTCTGCAGGGAAATTGTGACGCTTGGCAAATGTTTCTTATCTGATGTGCGAATCGAGGAGGCCAAAGTAGCTAATGCGTCCGCAAAGTCATTCCTATTACGAGGAATGTGTAGAAAGGAGATTTCATCGAACCCCAAAGCCATCTTCAAAACTTGCCGATGGTAAGGCAGCAAATGTAGTTCCATGGTTTGATAGATTCCGATGGATTGTCTGATTACCAACTCCGAATCTCCAAAGACAGTTAACCGCCTAATACCCATTGAACGAGCAAGTTTTAGCCCCATGAGGCAGCCTTCATACTTAGCCGTATTGTTGGTGCTAAAAAACTGTAATTTGACAGCAACGGGATACTGCTCTCCCGTATCAGATACTAGAACTACTCCAGCTCTAGAACCTTCCATATTAACAGCTCCATCAAAATACATCTTCCTTGATTGGCGTGTATCGTACCGATGGTATTGTTGCTCTGTCATTAGTCCTTCATAGGGGAAATATGTTTCCAAGGGTTTGAAATCCCCTGAAGGTGCGACGGCCAGTTGTTCCGCGATTTCTTGACCTTTGATGGACTTTTGAGTCAAATATACGATGTCAAATTGTTTTAGGATCAACTGCCATCTGGATAGCCGATAATTTAACATGGGTTTGTTGAACACGTACTTGAGAGGATCCACACGGGATATGAGATGGGTTGTGTGACCATGGAGGTAATGTTGTAACCTCATGGAAGCCCATGTTAAAGCACAACACGTCTTTTTGATCAGAGTGTACTTATGTTCTTTGTTGCTGAACCTTTTGCTGAGGTAATAGATAGCTCGTTCTTGGACTCTATCGTCCTTCTGTCCCAGCATGCAGCCTATGGCATTGTCACTTATGGAAAGGTACATAAACAGGGGAACATTATCCCCGGGTGGCACCAAAACGGGAGCTTTGACTAGCTATTTCTTGATTGTAAGGAAGGCCTTCTGACACTCATCATTCCATTTCATGGAGGAGTTCTTCCTTAATAGTTTGAAGATTAGCTCACAGGTTGCTATGAGTTGGGAGATAAACCTGCTAATGAAGTTAATTCTTCCCAAAAATCCTCGTATTTCCTTCTCTGTCTGAGGAATGGGCATTTCGGTGATGGCTTGAATTTTAGCAGGATCCAGCTCAATCCTTTTGTGGCTGACTAGAAATCCTAGCAACTTGCCTGATTTAATGCCAAAGGTGCATTTAGCTGGATTCAACTTCAAGTTGTACTTACGCAACCTGTTGAACAACTTTCTAAGATGGTCTATATGGTCATCCTCCTTCCGGGACTTGACAATGATGTCATCCACGTAGATCTCGATCTCTTTGTGCATTAAGTCGTGGAAAAGAGCCATCATAGCTCGTTGATAGGTGGCTCCGGCATTGATGAGGCCGAATGACAACCGTTTATAGCAAAAGGTTCCCCAAGGAGTGATGAAAGCAGTTTTCTCACGATCTTCCTCGGCAACCACAATCTGATGATACCCCGCAAAGCAATCAGCAAAGGAGTACATGTCATACTGCGCAGTATTGTCAATGAGAATGTGGATAAATGGCACGGGAAAGCTATCTTTCAAGCAAGCTTTGTTCAAGTCCCGGTAATCCACGCAAACTCGCACCTTCCCTCCAGGTTTAGGCATGGGCACGATGTTGGATATCCACTTAGGATATGTAGACACCATGATGATGCCAGCTTGAAATTGTTTCAAAATTTCTTCTTTCACCTTTAAACTCCACTTAGGTTTCAATCGCCTCAGTTTCTACTTGACTGGCTTAAATCCCTCTTTAATGGGAAGGCGATGAAGGACAATGTCAGTGGATAAACCCACCATGTCTTCATGAGACCATGCAAACACATCCTGGAATTGGGTTAATAGTGTAACCATATCATTCCGTTGGTTTAGGGTAAGGTCTGAACCAATCTGGATTAACTTAGGGCTTTCTAAGGTTCCGAGATTGAAAGAAGTGGTTTAATCAATGTTGGGTTTGGGTTTGTCTTTAACCCATTCCTAAATTTCTGGAGGCACCTCAATGTCATCCTGTATATCCATCAAGGCTGAATTCATTTCTACATCAAAGGTGCAATCCCTATGTAGAAGAGGCACCGTATCAGCAAGTACAGGCACATTTAAATTCAGAGTCCTGAAACAAAATATGCTTTCACTTAGTATATATATGAAACGTGTTTGATCATACACGGTGTTAGCATATACTGGCAAAATAAACTGCTAATACTGTACGGAAAAGTAAGCAGTTATTATATCTACAGGGCAGAAAGAGTTTCTTCCCACTTTACCCTTGACGACCAATGCAAGGAATGATGTTCCAATTGGCAAGAGCAAAGTCTGGGTGAACCGCAGTGATGGATGGATTGTCATCATCCTCCCTGTCCCGAATGATGGCCATTACATCTGGGCAATCATCGTCTGGGGTGTATCTGTTGGTATGTTCATCATGAACGATGATGCGTACACCGGACATCATCCGTATGCCGTCTTGTTTGATTCTTTGTTCCTCTTCTTCCACTGCGGGATTTGGAACAAAGACTTCTTTCCCCTTTACCAGTACCGACTTGGGATACAACATAGCCATTACATTGGCTGGCACCTTTACGGGAGGTTGTGCGTACTCAGATTTTGAAGGCGAAGCTAAACGCCACATGGTTGAAGCTGAAGGAATTTGCTGATGCTTGTGAGGATTCCTATGATTAGAGCTGGCAGAATAGCCTAGCCCAGTTGTTCCAGCTTGCCTGGTTAAGTGAATTAGGTACTTGATAGCCTGACAATATTTACCCAACCCTTGTCCCGACTTATTACCTAACGACATCATTTCTTGAGTGGCTAACATCACATCGGCAGAAATCTGGGGTTCGGGCAGTGGCGTTCCAACAGCATGGTATTGGATATTGCTTATTTCCAAAGTATGAAAACTAATTGGCTCAACATCCTCATTAGCATTAATGAACGGCATGTCCCCGTGCTGAGGAATCTCCGGTTCAGCGTTGACTGTGACCAGGCTATCATTGATGATGTATTTCAACTGTTGATGAAGAGTGGAGGGGACTGCCCCTGCCATTTGAATCCATGGTCGTCCCAAGAGCAGGTTGTATCCCGAATCTATCTTGAGCATATGTAAAGATACGCAGAATGTGTGAGGACCAATTTTGATTGGCAGCTCAATTACTCCGACCAAGTTACGGCGGGCTCCATCAAAAGCTTTGATGATAGTATGGCTACTTTGAATTCTGTTGAGATTGATATTCATCTTCACCAAGGTAGCGTATGGGCAAATATTCAGAGAGGAACCTCCATCTATTAAGACTCCAGCTACCATATATCCGGAGGACAAGACCACAATGTGTAATGGTTTGCAATGACTGGTCCCTTCGGGTGGTATGTCATCATCAGTGAAGGATATCACACTGTTGTTGAAAATGTGATCTACCAGATGTTGAAACCTTTCCGTATCCACTTATGTCGGGAGATGGGCTTCTTCTAGAACCTTTAACAGACCTTCCGGTGATTCTCGGAAGTTAGAACAAAGTCCAAAATTGATATTTGTTGTGGAGCTTCTTTCAAGCCTAAAACCACCGTGGCTTCATTATGACCCATAGCGCAGAGGAATTTTTCAATCTTCTCCATGGGTATTTTCCCCTTTGATTTGGTGGTAGACTTCATCACCCGATGGGAGAGATACAGTGGATTTTCCTTCAACACTGCAGTAGTTGTATGTGAGGTGAATCCTTCACCTTCTCCATAGGATATTGTGCTCTGCACGACAAATTGATTGGCTCGGGAGCGGTCACTTTCAAAGGATTGTTTCCTCCTTTGAGTTGAATTGTTGGCGTTGTGAGTAAGGTATTAATCCCATCAGTTTCAGTGGACATGAGTGCTACCACACTTTTCCACTTGGTAGGGCCTGCATTCTCACTTGCACGTAACACAGTATCGTCCTCTGCTAAGCGCAGGACACCACTGTCGATTAGATTTTGAATAAGGTGGCGAAGTGCCTATCATTCTTCTATGCTGTGACCGCGAGACTGGGAGTGATATTGACATACTCCATCAGAGTTGTACTGTCCCGAACGGGGGTTGATTGGAGGTAGAAGGGAACTGATCCTTCCTTCATTGATTAACATATGAAGGATTTCCTCCATAGGTTGGCCCAGATAGGTGAATTCCTTTTTGTTGGCAAAATCCCGACGGGCTTTGGCATTTGCTCTCTTCGTCACTCTGTCTTCCAGCATTTCATTTTCTGAAAGTGACGAGGGAATATTCATGAGAAGAGGTAGGAGACTGGCATGCTCCTGGCTGATTAACTGACGAGTCACTTGATGCTGATAAGTCACCAGTTCCGCTAATTGTTTAATTTGTTTGCAGAGAGCTTTCATCTTTCGCTACATTTTGAACTGAATTTTAGCATAATCCCATCTGTCATCACCGTCTTTGATGGTCTGGGAAGAATCACAGCTGAAGTTGGAACTCTATCCATTGCTCCAATTAATCATGTTGACATATTCTTCTTTGTGTTGAGGAAGAGGGTTGTCTTGTACGTGAGGTTAATCTGGTTTGGTGACCACGATCTCTCCGTTGTCTATCAGGTCCTGGATCTTGTGTTTCAAGGCCCAATAATCCTGAGTATCATTTCCAGGTTCCATGGCATGATAAGCACATTTCCTAGCAGCATTGAAACCCCGTCCATTAGGGCTAGCTGGTGGAAGAAGATGTGTAATTTTCTTCTGTGTTGTCAGAAGATTTAGAATGTTCTCGAGGGTATCCCCTAAGGGTGTAAACAATCAAGGGCATTTAACTTCTCCACCTTTTGGCACTGGAGGGTTTGTAGACTGTGCTGGAAAAGGAGTGTAGTTTCTCATTTGAATAGGCATGTTCTGATTGCCTTTTTGCCCCTATAATATCAGGGAAACATCTTCCTCTTTCTTTTTATGGACCCTCCAAGGGTTGTTCCCATAATTTCTAGATTGGATGTGATCCACAACAGCTTTGAGTGTGGCTAGGTCTTGAATCTTTCCTGACTTCAATTCCATCTCAGCCATCTCCCCATGCTTGACCATTTCAGAAAATGGTTTGCCGATATCGGCTAAAACTCTCTCATAGAAGGGAGCTTCTTGTATGTCTATGAAAGTCATGACCATTTTTGATTCTGTCATGGCAGGACTAACTTGGGCAGCCAGGCGTCTCCACCTCTGGGCATACTCTCTAAAAGACTCGTTAGACTTTTTCTCGATCTTGGTAATTTGATACCGATCAGGAGCCATCTGAGTTTGAAAGCTGTATTAAGTGAGGAAGGCGTGTGCTAGCTCTTCCCAGCTATGGATTTTGGAGTTGTCTAATCTTGTGTACCACGAACGGGCTTCTCCAGTTAGACTCTTTTGGAAAAACTGCATTCTGAGTTTTTCATCCTCTACATAGGATCCAAGTTCTCCAATAAATACTTTTAAATGTGTGTAAGGATCTCCTAACCCGTCGTATTTTTCAAAGTCGAGTTTTAAATTTTTACGGGTAATGAACACCGTGAAAAAATACACAGATCAACATATGAAAAACTCCGTGTGTTCCAATTCCTTTGATAAGCGAAGGGTTTCTTCCATTTGGAGGACTTTCTTTTTGATGTCACCGATTATGCGGATCTCCGATGGGATGGGCGACATCGAGAGTTTTGTTGGTTGTATCCAACCGTGGTTCAGGTATGGTAATGACCAGGATTCCCCCTTGTGTGGAGGATTCAACATGTACGAGTATTTTCTGACCCTGTGTAGACTGGTGTAAATCTTTTAGTAGAACAGCCAAATCTGTAATTTGTTTGCTTAATCCGTCGAATTCTTTACGAGAAACGGGATTAAGTTCAGTCTGGTCGGATGACGACATGATTGACTGTAGGTGATAAGTGGATTTTATATACACTTATCCGGTATCTTTTACTTGAATTAGTTGCTTATATTTATGTGTCTTAGTTACTTTTCACGCATTTTGTGTTCATTTTGTAGGTTATACGTTTGGGAGCGGTGTGAGCGACTATTGGTAAGGAAAAGCAAAGAAAACATAAAGAAAAGCAAACCGGACATCATTTAGGCTTTCATGTTTACTTCATGTTATTGATTTGGAACTTAGCTTACATTGAAGAGCATCGTCTTAGCTTTCTGGAACATTTTGAATCTTTCCAATCGGTGTTCAGATGCAAGAGTTATGATCGTACCAACGGACGTCGAACGTCATGGTTTTGGGTGGTCATTTGCATAGTAGTTACTTCCAGCTCAATTTCAGCCTTCATCCGCCCAGACTTTCTCAATCCTCAAAGAATGAAAGTTGTAGATCTCGTCGATATCTTCTATTTTATAGGTGGCAGACCCCGTAACTCCTCCCGGATCAAAAATTATGGCCGTTTTCCCAAAGGACGTCGGAGTAGAAAATGTCAGAACTTGGGACCAAAGGTCTTGGGCGCCCAAAATAGGCCTTATGCCCAGCCAAGGGCGCGAGGGCAAGCGATGTCTGAGCATCAAGCCAGTATTTGAGGCTGCTGGGAAGAGGTTAGTTCTTGGCTTGGACGCGTTTTGGGCGAATTTTGACACCTTTTTAACTCCAAATTGGATTGGGTTTGTTCCTAAGCTCAAAATTGGACTTGTAGTCTATAAATACTTGATGTAAGGCATTAAATAAATGGGGATTACATAGATTAGATTAGAGATATACTCCATTAGATTAGAACATAACCCTAGTTCTTATTAGTTTTGGAGATTGAAGCAACTTGGAGATAATTAAAGATCAAGAGCAAGAGCAAGAGGGGAGCATCAGATTTACTGACAACAAATTCTATTCTCTTCTCGTATCATACTTTTATCTTTTAATGTCTATTCAGTTATGGATTCTTGGTTTCAATTCATTAATTATGAACTAACTCTTTTATTAAGATTTCAATTGAACCTTTTATTTCTATAAATTAGTTATTCGATTTATTCCAATTATTTGTGTCGAAGTGAGTTGTTTATTTTGTCTTGTGCTTATTGCTTAATTATTTGATCAGTAATTACCTTGTTACTCTAGAAGGAATTGAAAGAGGAATTCTAGGGTTAGAACTGGGCATGATATCATGTGACTTAGTTATTTGCAAAGTGAATAATTAGGTTTGTGAATTGAATGGAAATATCTGTTCACCTCATGTAACACATAAGGAATTGGGATTGTAGTGAGTTTAATTCAATTGTTTTGCATAGGGATATAGCAAAATTAACTTGGATTAAATAGAAGGCAAATGATCACTTGAGAAAGGGCTTTTGGCACTTGAGAATTCCTGTTAACAATTCAGTAGACATAATAATTGGGATAATTGGACAATTGATTTATAGTTCATAATTGGGGATATTGGAGTCTTAATCTTTATTTATCTGAATTCATTCGTTAAAATCTCAATTTAATTAGTTAATTTAGTTTTCTTAATTAGAAAAATCACAATTTGCCGTTGTTTAAATAAAATTGATTTGGTTAAGAGTTAGTACTTGTTAATTTTTATTAAATAATTCCTCATGGGAACGATACTTTTCTTATCACTTTATTACTTGTTGACCGTGTATACTTGCACGTATTCATTGATTGCGAAATCGATCAATAGTAGGCCTGTTGCCTTTTTGGACTTTGAACGGGTAGTAGGTCCGATTGACTCCCTGCGAAAGACTTGCATAGTTTAGTCTTTAGGGAATGTATGAAATAACATGCTATGTGATGTGTCCATTTTAGGAATTTTGTCCTGCACAACGAGTATCAGCTGTTTATAGCATGGAATGAAATTTCAAGTAATTGTGTTTACAAGTAATTGAAATGAGAGCATGAAGAGACTTTCCTCCGTTTTGGGTTTATCATAGGTTGGCCTATCTTAGGTTACTCTCGCGGCTTTTTGGCATGAAGGTTCCCAAATCATCGCAATCTACTAGACGGGAAGTTAATCCGGTCTTTCAACTGGAACGAATTTGGGTGGTGCCTTTCACGAGCCTCGAGAATCGGGCTTCTCACGAGTCCAAAGAATCAAACACCGACGGGATAGCCTCCTGGTAGAGGGACCACACAACATACATTCACATACATCGCGTCTCACCGTATGAAAATGATGACATGTGTGAAGCACTAATATCACAAGCAGTTATGGTGCGAAGCACTAGCATCACAAGCAGTTATGGTGCAAAGCACTAAGTGCAATAAGAAAATGCATTCGTACACATTCATCCAATGTAAATGCAACATCCACACACAAGCAGATAACAATTTTGAAAAGATTGTAATAGCGGCTTAAGTCCTCTTCTTTGGAGTCCCAAAGCAGAGTCGCCACCTGTCGACGTCGGGATTTTTGGGTGTCCCTTTCTGTTACTTGTTCTTTGGTGTTCTCATTTTAGGTGAGATTTGTTTGAAAAAACAAGTGAAAAAGGTCCGACATGTATAATGTCAACGATGGGACTGTTAAGAGTCGCCAGTTAGTTTTTTAAATGGTTGTACCAACACAACCGAGAAAAGGTTTGCACATTGACCCAGTGATGTGACACTGTTATACGGGTCGGTGAAACCGAGATTCGTTTAGGGTCTGGGGACTTGATTCTGTGGGGGGAAGGTGTTAGGCACCCCCCAAAATCCGTGTTACCACGGTGACCGCCTCTTTTCAAGAAACTGCTATCTAAATGTGTGTGTGTGTGTGTGTGAGGGTCAATGTGCTATTATATGGAAGTTGTGCGAGTCCTCGTTCGGACCTATATACACAGGGTTTGAATTTATATAAAAATTCAGTTTTTAGCAAGATATAGCAGTGATGTTTTATAAATGAGGTTTTTAAACCCTGAGGCTCAATAGGAATTGAGACCTTTTACACTCCTATTTTTATTAAGTGATCGGCTGGATTGATTTTATTTGACGGATGCGAGGCATCCGTACGAAAATAATATACAAAAATAATGCCGACTTCCTCGTGGGTATGGAAACCATCGACGAAATTCGCACAATCGAGATAATTTACAAGTTGCTTACAAATGAAAATGTCCATCACGGGAACCGAATCTAGATCCAATGGGATGAATCTGTGATCACATGATTCCTAGGCGCACAAAATGCTGCAATTTGTATGAAAGGAGTAAGTAGGTATATATATATATATATATATATATATATATATATATATATATATATATATATATATATAGACAGGATCACCAACCACGAAGCACCTCCATGGGGATCGTAATTGTAAATCAAACTATTAAAAGCTATCAACCGCCACGGAGGAAACTCCAAAGGGAAGAAACGTAAATAAAGTCATAATACTAATAACTTCCACGAAGGAAACTCCAGGCAGGATGAAAATAAATATATATATATATATATATAAAAGCATTAAACGCATTCGGATGTAAAATTAGGGCTCATCGAATGAGTTCGACCACGCTTCATATATATATATATATATATATATATATATATATATATATATATATATATATATATATATATATAGCGAGTAAATGCAATTTGGATATAAAATCCGTGCTCATCGAATGCAGTCCCACAATAGTTCATATATATAAATATATATATATATATATATATATATATATATATAAAAGCGAGTAAAACACACCGCATCAAGTTCAGGCTCATCGAACAAAGTCCGACCACGCTCATATATATATATATATATATATAAAAGTGAATAAACGCACTGCATCAAAATTCAGGCTCATCGAACAAAGTTCGACCACGCTTAATATATATAAATGTAAATATATATATATATATATATATATATATAAAGCAAATAAACGCTCCAGACCGAAGTCTAGGCTCAATCGAGGCATAACTCGATAATGTTAGTCAATATATATGTACATATATATATATATCGACGAGCTCTACAATTTTCATTCTTTGATAATTGAGAAAATCTGGAAAGATGAAGGTTGAAACTGGGCTGGAAGGGACTGCTATGAAAATGGCTAACCAAAATAGCAAAGTGACGTCCGTTGGTACAAAGATCATAACTCTTGCATCCGAACTCCGATTAGAACGATTCAAGATGTTCCGAAAAGCTACGAATACGCTCTATAATGTAAGCTAAGTTCCAAACTAGGAGCATGAAGTAACCATGAAAGCCCAAATGATGTCCGGATTGCTTTTCTTTGCATTTTCCTTTCTTTTCCTTACCAATAGTCGCTCACACTGCTCCCAAACATAGGATCAACAAAATAAACACAAAATGCATGAAAAGTAACTAAGAAACATGAATATAAGCAACTAATTAAAGTAAAAGATACCGGATAAGTAGGTATAAATTCAACTTATCACCGATGTCTCGATCTCCTGTGAGATGGGTGGCATCATTAGTTTTGTTGGTCGTATCCAAGTGCAGTTCAGGTATTGTAATGACCTGGGCTCCTCCTTGTGTAGAGGATTCAGCATGTACGGGTATTTTTGGACCCTGAGTAGAATGGTGTAGTTCTTTGAGTAGAACAGCCAAATCTATAATTTGTTTGCTTAATTCGTCAAATTCTTTACGAGAAAATAGATTATGGTTAGTCTGGTCAGATGAAAATATGATTGAATTTAGACTTGTAGCCTTTTTTAGATTTTGACCGGGTAGTAGGTCTGATTGGTTCCCAGCTAAAGACTTGCATAATTTAGTCTTTAGGGAATGTGTGTATAATAACATGCTATGTGATGTGTACAGTTTAGGAAATTTATCCTGCAAAATGGATGTCATCTGTTTGTAACATTTTAATTTGTATGTGTAGACATTTCTTCATATTTCTCATTACATGGAGATAAATATGGATGAAATTACAAGTATTTGTGCTTACAAGTAATTTAAAAATGAGAAAGCATGAAGAGACTTTCCTCCGTTCTGGGTTTATCAGAGGCTGACCTATCTTAGGTTACTATCGCGGCTTTTTGGCATGAAGGTTCCCAAATCATCGCAATTTACTCAATGGGAAATTAATCTGGTCTTTCAATTGGAGCGAATTTGGGTGGTGCCTTTCATGAGCCTCGCGGGAATTAGTCTTCCTACGAGTCCAGTAATCAAACACCGACAGGATATCACAAGTAGATATGGTGCGAGGCACTAAGTGCAATAAGTAAATGCATTCGTACACATTCATTATAAATGTAAATGCAACATCCATACACAAGCAGATAACAGTTTTGAAAAGATTGCAATAGCAGCTTAAGTCCTTTTACTGTTGTCCCCAGCAGAGTCGCCACCTGTCGATGTCAGGATTTTATAATTGTCCCTTTCCGTTACTTGTTCTTTGGTGTTCTCATTTTAGGTGAGATTTGTTTGAAAAAATAAGTGAAAAAGGTCGGACATGTATAATGTCGACGATGGACTGTTAAGAGTCGCCAGTTCATTTTTTAAATGGTTATACCAACACAGCAGAGAAAAGGTTTGCACATTGACCCAGTGATGTGACACTGCTAAACGGGTCGGTGAAACCGAGATTCATTAAGGTCCGGGGACTTGATTATACAAAGGGAAGGTGTTAGGCACCCCCCGACATCCGTGTTACCACGGTGACCGCCTCTTTTCAAGAAAATGTTATCTAAATGTGTGTGTGGGGGGGTCAATATGCTGTTATTTGGAAGTAGTGCGAGGCCTCGTTCGCACCTATATACACAGGGTTTGAATTTATGTAAAAATTAAGTTTTTAGCAAGATATAGTAATGATGTTTTATAAAAAAAGATTTTTTTCAAACCTTGATGCTCAATAGTAATTGAAACCTTTTACACATCCATTTTATTAAGTGTTCGGCTTGATTGATTTTATTTCAAACGCTGATGCTCAATAGTAATTGAAACCTTTTACACATCCATCTTATTAAGTATTCGGCTTGATTGATTTTATTTCCGAGATGCGAAGCATCTATAAGAAAATAATGTACAAAATAATGCCGAATTCCTCGTGGGTATGAAAACAATATGAGGAAATTCAGACACCGCAGAATAATTTACAAGCTGCTTACAGCTAAAAATGTCCATTACGGGAATCGAATCTAGATCCAATAGGCTGAATCTATGATCACATGATTCCTAAAGCATACGATACCGTAAATTTATATGAAAGCGAAGAAACAAGTATATATATAAAAGTTATATATATATATATATATATATATATATATATATATATATATACAGACATGATCAGCCACCACGAAGCATCTCCATGGGGGATCAGAAAAAGTAAATAAAGCTATAAAAGCTATCAACCGCGACGGAGGAAACTCCGGGCGGGACGAAACATAAATAAAGCTTTACAAAGCAATCAACTGCGACGACGTGAACTCCGGGCAGGATGAAACGTAAAGAAAACTGTAAAAGCGATCAACCACCACGAAGTAAACTCCAGGTGGGACGAAAATGTATATATATATATAAGCTAGTAAATGCACCGGATGTAAAATCCAGGCTCATCGAACAAAGTCCCACACATAGTTAATATATATATATATATATATATATATATATATATATATATATATATAGAGAGAGAGAGAGAGAGGCTTAAATATGAATTAGTACCCTAAACTATAGGTCATATTCCACTTCGGTGATCCACCTTTCAATTTTGTCAATTAGATGATTAAACTATTATTTTTTTTCAATTTAACAAATTGAACATGCCACGTAAGAAATTGCTGACGTGGCTAATTGTGTAGGGCCTTAAAAAACTGACGTGGCAAAAATAATAATTTTTTACTCATAAAATAAATAAATTTAATTTAATAAGGGGTAAAATAGACAAACTACAAATTAACATTAACAAATTAAAGTGGATGAAATATGTATATAATATGTATATACAAACTGAAATAAAACCACGGATCGAAGTCCGGGCAAACACACGCAACACGACTCTCAACGTGAAGAAGGTTGTGTGCAAAGATGAAGATAAAGGCTTTTAAAGTGTGTGAGAATGTTTACGGTGGGCTGTCAAAGAAGACTTCTATATCTTTAAAGTGGATGAAACTCGGCTCCCGCTGGTACAAGAGTAGCTATATATGAGCTCACAAGTGTTTAAAATGGGAAAACACTCAAAGATATTGCATGTCTGAGCACATTTGATGTGGCTTCCTCGCTTTTCTCTTAAATGGCCACCCCAAGCCCTCTATTTATAGAGGGGGGGGGGAGCCGCAGTGTACCTGACTGACCACCACCACACCTAAGGTCGCTTTCGCCGTTGCAAATGGGTTTCTCGGGTTGCATCGTCTCGCAAAGATGCGTGCGTAGAAACCTTCTGAACGTCCGATCGAACTTTCAGAATTGCAATCCAGGCACCCGACTGAGGTATGTAGGACCTATTTCGGACCGCCATTATCGAGAGTTGTACAATGGCATGGGATTAGAGGTTGTACGAATTCATAAAGATGGCATGGTTCCCTCTGGTCTTAAAGCTTCAAATTCTATCCGTTACCCTACACAATAGTTACTCGGGATTAGTTTTCCTGGATTCTTGTGGGACATCGTTGTGTAGAAAGGTGAATATGAAATGTTGAGATGGCGTGATGTAGCTTTAGAGTGGCGAGATGATGCCTTTATCCCTCACTGGAGTTATCACCGGTTTGGGATAAAAAGTCGACGTTGCTCGTGGTTATTCTTTGAGATTAGGCTCGTCCGCAGTGTTAAAGGTCCTCAGTGTCAACTCTGAGGTGTGCCTGTCCTCCCGGTGTTATATCTGGGTTGATACTGGGTATCTCGTTGTGAGCGCTGAGATTGAAGCTGGTTGCATTTGAAACAAATATTTCTGGGGTTATCGCCGGAACGACATTCCTTGGGGGTGATCACCAAGGTTGGTAGTTATTCCCATGATTGGGACTGAGACTGGATACCTCGGAGTTATCTCCGAGGTTGGAATTGTTACTCCTAGTGTGTGTCCTGGGGTTGATGCTGAACTTTCGATAGTATCCAGAATGGATATGAACTATCTTCCAGGGTTCCCTCTTGAAAGACGAATATGTCCTCCTGCAATATTAGTGATAGGTGTGCAGAAAATTTCGAGTGTCTACATTTGTCATATAGCAACGCATAATAGTTGTAACACAAACTTTATTCTATATCTCATAACCCTTCCTATTATCAATACACAATGTTCAATTTGATTGTGTTAACTTTTTGTCTTATATAATATTCGAAATTCATTCAAGTGTTTAAGTCTTGATAGGAATACTTATGGGTTTATATTAAACCCATTCCATATCTTATAACGTTCATTAACAATTCTCACGGTGTTTCGACGTTTATTCATCACACGCCCGAATTGTCTCTCTTGTGTATGCTTAGTGTGCTTACATAACTTATCTAATACATTATTTGTTAATGTTAACTATCATTATATTTACTAACATTCAGTTTTTATAACTTAGAATAAATAACATCTTTTATCATCAAAAGCACTATACTAACATATGTGCATGCCCGACTCCCTCCGATTGAAACACTTAAAGAATAAATGGTGTAGGTCTATTCATCCTCGTTCCGGATCATCTTGAATCGCCTCAATCGGAGTTCGTATGAAAAGGTTATGACTGTTTTACCAAAATAGGTCAAAGCAGTCACAGTTAACACACACATTAGGCGCGCCGCTTCTTACTCTCCCATTCCAAATACCCCCACAAAAAATTCCAGCTCCCAATGGCAGCACACTCTGACTCTCACATACCTAATCGTTGCCCAGGCTTTACAATTTTTTATGATAACTTTCTCGTTTTAAGTCTGAATTAGTTGGTTTTTGATTATATGGACTCATTAAACTCTTAGTTACTCATTTACAGAGTAATTATAACACTTCAAACATATTAACGAATCATTTTAAGGGTTCTAATTTAATGTTCATGCTATATTTTCATGTTTTAAACACATTTAATGAATTCGATCGCCACTGCTTCGTTTCTTAACCAATTAACACGATTTAAACTACGTTGTTTTCATTTCTTTACACACTAACATAATCCATCACCAATCCGCATATTAGAACAAGTATTAACCATGAAATTTTGAACTTTCTAAGCCATATTCTATAACATAAACACTTTTATTAGAAATCTTTTACTACAACCCGACTCTCACGAATTTGATCATCAAATAGCCCTTACAAACGATGAATATATATATATATATATATATATATATATATATCAATCCAACATGATTTAGTAATAAAATTTCAAAGACAATGGTTTACACTAGAATAATTATACCTTGTTCCTTTGATTATTTGCTAGCAACAAGATGATGATGATTAGGTTTAGCAATTTCCATCCTTCCTCTTGAAAATCACAGAGAACTCTCTCTTGCTTCCAAGCTCTCTTTTTTATACTCTTCTCTAAGGCTATAGAAGAATAGAATACGTGAAATAAAAATAAGCCAATTGATAATTGTGAATATCAGTTAACTCAACTTATAATTATAATAATTATAATTCCCATTGTAATATACTTAATAAATCATTACATATCTAATTTAATTAATAAATTAGATCAAAACAACATTTTATTTAATTTAATTATTTTCTTAAATATTAAGCAATTGATTTAATTTAATTATTTCCTTAAATTTAATCTTTCAAATAAAATTAACATTATTCAATTTAATTTATATTAATCAATTTAGTTACTAAATTAATTCACCATAACTTTATAAACCATATATTTATCCCAATAAATAATTTAATTAAAATATTTATTTAATTAAATAAATATTTAAAATTAATTACAAAATTCATTTAATTTCTTCATAGTTAACTTTACTATTAAATCTCACTTTCCCAATATATGAATATATATTTCTCTTCACACTAGATCATATATTTCAAACATAAATAGCACACACACACACACACACACACACACACACACACACACACACATATATATATATATATATATATATATATATATACTTAAACTTAAAATATCTCATAATAAGAATTGTAATTATTAAATTTTTATTTTAATAATTTATAAAAATTCAGGTTGTCACATCTTTCCCCCCTTATAAGGAATCCATCCTCGGAATCAACGAAACCTCCCTTACACGGTTTTCACCAAATCTCTTTTCAAAATTTATCGTTGAATAACTTCAACACGTTATCTTAATATAGGTTTTACTTATTACCACTACCACTATTCTTCATAATAAATTCTTGTAAGTTTTATTTCATAAGCTTTCACTTGAACTCAATTATATTTTGATTATTATATATTCATTAACCCTTTCATTTCCTTTTCTAAGGATCGTTATCATAAACACTCGGGATATTACATTCACCATTTCTTCTAAGAATTTTTTCCTCGAAATTTTGACTTACTAATATTTGTTCCTTCAATTTATCAAAATAGATTTTAAGTTAATATCTATTTATTCATTAGGTTCTGCAACCAAATTCTTTCTCGAATGATCTTTCTAAGATCATCATATTTCTCACCTCTTCATCTTCTAAGAGTTTCATATTTTCTCTTATTCTGGAATTTCATTTCATTCTTGAAATTATTATGTTTTGCTTAATTTTTCTCATTCTTTCCACTTTCACCTTTCAGAATAAAAAGAATCTTCCACAATTGCTCAATAATTGGGAAGTGATATGAATAACAGGAATTCAAAAGATTCCAAATCATGCTGAGGGGTCATAAGACCTTGAACTACGTCCCTAGGTTATCAAGTATCTCGACTTGAACCTTTAACAGTCATAATAATATACGGACCTTGAACTCTTCCCCAGGTTTAACAGTGCATCACCACTGTACATCGTTATTAACAAAATGTTTAGCAATCACACAGACTGAAAACACTCTATGCAGTACTCTAGGTGATCAGCCTCTCGTACCCTCACGTCAGTAATAATCAGTATTACATCTTAACTTCAGAATTCGACTATATGCATTACTTTCAGAACCATTGTCTCCGATAACATGTCCCCTTTTACAGGGTTGTTCACCTCAGCTTTTCAACATCTGAATCCGCACCAAAACAATTTGGTTTGGCATAACTTTTCAATAAACGCTTGAATTTCATGAACATCTTTTAATAATCGTATAACTGAATTAAATAGCATAGACTTCTACAACAATTCAAACATCAATCGAAATATACATATACACACACATATATATATTCTCGTATCTTAAAGAAATCTCAAACATCATTTTATGACGTCATGATATGGCACCGTATTTACAGTCCGTTTGAGGATTCCGCCATTTTGTGACTTTGTCATACTACATCATACCATAGTGGGCTGACGATCCTTAGATCACATCCAACACTAAGAAATTCTGCATTGATAACTCCATCATTTTTATCATCTTTGCACCAAGTTCCATGATGCATTAATGATATAAAATATATTTTGATATTTTTAAATCATTTTCGTCTAGTCGAAATAATTAGCATAGACTATTCTTTAAACAGTTCAAAAATCTTTGAAAATCAGTTTTAGTGATATCATATCTGAACATGTAACGATGTGTCAGTGTCCTGAAGTCCACACATACACATTTGTCACCATGCGTTGAGAGTAAAAATTCATTTTAAAAAGGCACATAGTGCGAATTTAGCTTGATATTAAAAAAAAATTGAAGTCTAGCATAGCTAGAAGATTTGGAAAAACCTATGTCTCCACTTTCTATATTGATTCATTGCTTAATAGATTACTATCGTCCTCAATACTCCATTCACACTTAATTATACCCCAGTTCATCAAGCTTACCGCACATTGGAAGTTTAGGACTTGCCACAATAATATGAGTTTAAGAACTTATCCTAGTCAGACCATAAGCGTCCATTCGCTGAGGGGTTCAAAACATACCATATTATTGTGAGTCACGAACTTACCATATGTATTAGTTTAAGAACCGCACCTAATCCTAATAATATCTGACTAATCTTAATAGTTTCTCACTATCAAATATACACATGAGAAAAGAATCACCTTTTCACCACATATACATAGATAGAGCGACACCGACATTCTAATGATTATCAATGTAATAAACTGAGTGCAAGCACAAAACCCTTGCCCATACAAAGGTTTGTACAACTCAGCCATCACACGAGTCCTCAATTGAAATCCCACTTAACTCTATCTTACTCTTAACTTGCTCTTTGCTCGAGACGAATTCCTCGTATCACATTATCTATAACTCTTCATGAGTTTATCTTGTACTATTTCATAGTACATTACCTTTATAGCATCAAGCTATAATTATTCAAACATTACAAACCATCTTCCTTTTATAACTTAAACAGATCACGTCGTGATCTTATTCTATAATCATCTCCCTTAAAATTCTTTTCTTAACTCGTGATCATTTTATTTTACGATCCTATTTCTTTCCCTTTTTCATCATTTACGTCATTATTCGCTATCTTGGCTATTGCCATTTCTTATCTTTATATCTCTTCCAGATTCTTCTTTGAATCTTCTTGTTTATATAACAATTCATGCTTTAAGAATTTCCAACTTCATTTATATTGTTCAACATTTCATTCAAGTTCTACATTTTCATCATACGTATCCACTTTCTAGACTTGGTACACATCAAGTCTCTACCAGTTTTAATATGGTACGCTGAGTGGTTTCCCACAAACAACCAACAAACTAGGTTTCGAGTTGCTAGTTCGTATATACCTCTGCTCTATGAAGGAATCGTTTAGCCCAGATACCATACATCAACCATTAAAGAGTACAATTGTACCATACTTAAATATAACTGTTTGATTCTTAACTTCTTTATCACTCTCTTCTTATAGACATTGTGTAGTGCCCCCAAATTCGGGTACTTGAAACCCGAACTTGGTGCTTTACGATACCATTTCTATGAGCAGAATAATACTAATAATAATAACAATAATATAAAGATCAACTTAATTCACATATCATCAGAGTCTGAATCCCAAGTACGTAACCTTTAAACATTCATTACAACCCATGATAGATAATATATATCATACTTGTCTTAATAAAGTTAATTATTACATAAAATAGCATTTCTCTCATTCAGCAACCTTTCCCTTTCCCTTGTTCTTAGCAGAGCTCTCTGGTCGTTCACACTTAGCTGAAAACATTTAAATTAAGCAAGGATGAGCATTTGAGTGCCCATCAAGTAATAGCAATTATATAAATATATATATATATATATATATAAGCTGAAAGAATTTAAATGTTTTCTTTATACTACCCTTCTACAACGATTCAACAGTTGTGAATTAATCTGTACCAATTATAATAATATATCAATTCTATACCAAATTTTTGAAACTACGTCTTGACTATAAATAGGGTTTAGGTGACATGCTATGAACATTGTTTTCAATTTTCAAATAGGTTAAAATGCAAATTCATCTCATAAACCAAATCATAACTTACTTACACGAGGGTGATCGATCACCTGTTATGCCTATGATTGATCAATACTACATGCAAGAACGAGGGTATCGTTCACTCTGTCCTTGCTGGGTGCATAAAAGTTTTCCCGTGTAGGGATGTTCATACTTATCGTGTTCCAAATCAAAGGTTTTATCTTGCTTCAACAATAATCTATAATTCAACATATATATATATATATATATATATATATATATATATATATATATATATAATTGAATTGAAAAGGTTTATCAACATGTGATTAAATATAATGATTATCCAAGTGGCGACACTTGTACAACCATTTATAGAAATTAACGAACAATATATATATATATATATATATATATATATATATATATATATATCTCAATTACCATATACTAACATTTGATAATCAATTAGCGTATATAATATAGGGTTAATAATTTGTACATTCATAATATAGTTTAGAAACATTCTTACGCATGTCCATTGCATAAAGAAAATGCAAAGATAAGATATTTGCCTGATGCGCTACTTACAGTTCGCTACTTAGTTTTATCTTTTATATCACGACCTATCATTAATCAGATCATTCGTTCGATTAGAACAATATACTATAACACATAAGATCGCATTTCATGATCGAAGATATAACCTAATCACATTATTACCCATTTTAACAACCATCAATCACAAATAATCACATATCTAATTAAATTATCTAAGTCCAGATTAATTTAAAAAACATATCGATTATGCAAGCGACTTTATCGGGTAATTATCGAGTCTAAGACTCTTATCCGGTAATTTAGTATCAGTCATATTATTTTTAAATGACTTATAATAATTTTAAAACATTTATTATAATTTATCATGAATTTTCAAACATCGAAATCATTATTAAATGATTAAAATATTAAATCATTCTATTATCATTAATATTTAATTAATAATAAACTATTAATGAAACCATAACTAAAATATTAAAGTTATTTATAATAACTTAGAATATTTTAAAAGTATTTATATTACCCTTAAATGATTTTTAAAATATTTAAAATCATTTTTAAATAATTATCATTAATATTAAAATATTAATGTTTTATTTATCAAAAATATTAAAAGTCATTAAGTATAACTTAAAATATTTTTAATTCATTTATATCCCTTTTAAATGATTTTAAATTAATAAAACCATCTTTAAACTATTTATTCAATATAATTACTAAATAAATTTAATATCATTAATATTAAATTAATAATCCTTAATATTAATTTATTAATGAAATTATCCTTTAAATATTAAAAGTTATAATTTATAACTTAAAATATCTTGAAACACTTTATTTTCATTTAAAATGATTATTATAATATTAAAATCATTTTAAACTAAATTAGTTAATATAATTATTAAATAACTTTAATATCATTAATAATAATTAATTAATGAAATTTACCTTTAAATATTAAAAGTTATATTTTATAACTTAAAATATTTTTAAATACCTTATTATTATTTAAAATGATTTTTAATATAATAAAATCATTTTTAATTAATTTATTTAATTCATTTAGTAAATAACTTAATATTCATTAATATTAATTTATTAATGAAATTTATCACAAAATATTAAAAGTCATTAAAATAACTTGAAATATTTTCTTATATCATTATATAATTTTAAATGATTTTTCAAATATAAAAATCATTTTTAATAATTTATTTAATATAATAATTAATTAAATTAAATAATTTTAATATTTTAAAAATATTAAATATTTATGAAATATATTAAAAATAATTAAAAACTAATTTTCAGAATTTAAAATATTTTTTTATAATTTATTTTGTATTTTTAATAATTAAAAACTATTTTTTCTATTTATTTAATTAAATTAATTAATTTTCAGAAATTAAATTAATTTAATTATATTGTCTGTGGCTAAAGACCACCTATAGTGACATAACTGTCGCTATAGGTGTTCTTCATGTTCTTCATGCAAACCCAGAACACCATGTCAGCGATCATGTGGCCTAATTTGACCAAGATTTATGATCAGATCAAGATGCATGTTTCTGGACTATCTATTGCTCACGGATTATAGAACTAATGTAGTACTACATGATACAACAACAATCATAATCACATAATACATAACAAAGCAGATCTGATCGTCCAAAGTGGCTGTCAGAGCTGTTATTCATTTTTGGGTTACCCAGAAATGAAGAACAGTTCGTGAGGCCTACTTTGGGCTTCCATAACTTGAAATCCGTGTAATATTTTTATGATTTATAAGCTGCAGTGTGTAGTCGGTATGACAAGGAAGAGATCTAATAGTTTATATCACCAAACCAACATCAGATAAAACAAATATAAGCTGGTCAAACCATGTCAGACGACATGTTTAAGCATTTTCTGGGTTACCCAGAAAACAACTTTCATGTTCGTCCGGCTTGGTTTGACCGTCCACTACTGTAAGACCCCAACTTTTATGAATAAAGAATAATTTTCTCGAATTATATTTTTGAATATTATGGTGTGGATTTGATATAATGTTATAGTTGTGGGTAATATTTACAAATTTTGCAAAGTAAGCAAGTGGTTATATAATATTCGATTGGTCGGGGAATATTCTTTTTGTCAGGGAATATTCGTACGACGGCACAATCATTGGTGGACCCCACAACGAAAGTATTGTCGTAGTTAGAAAATGACAAAATTATCTTTCTATAAAAATAATGGCGGAGGTGTTACCGTTAAAACTGTTGAACTACCCGGTAGTAAAAGTACAGTAATACGTGTGGTTGCATAATAGCACACGGTATTGATTATTGATGCTTACGTGAGAAGTCACTCAGTTATACTAAATTATTGCTATAGTAATTGCTGCATCATATCTCTTATATTATTGATTCAATTATTGTGAAAGTATCATCTGTATAATATGTTATATTATTAAATCAATAATTGAGATTACAAGTTATAATATTAATGATTAATAATTGTTGAAAGATTAAATATGTGTTGATTAAAAATAAAATGATTTGTGGTAATATTTATTCAATCTTTGATGTATATAAAGAGTCTATTATGAGACGTGTGTGGTAAATTTGGTTATTCTATGGGGGCCCATATGTCATCATCTGAGAGTCTCTTTCGCCAATAGTAATTACCTTTACCAGACGTCAAACCACTTGCCGTTTCATATTACAGGCGTCGAACCAATTGTCGTTTCACATTACAGACGTCAAACCACTTGGTGTTTCACATTACAAGTGTCAAACCACTTGGTGTTTCACATTACAGGCGTCAAACCACTTTTCTTTTCACATCACTAGTCGTCAAGCCGCTTGCCTTTTCACATTGCAAGTGCTAAGCTAGAAATCTTCTATAAATAGAGGCCTAGTTCTTCATTATTTTTCACGAATTCATTCAAGCTATAGAGAGAGAAAGTATAGAGAGAAAGAAGAAGAGTATCCTGTTACTACACTACTGCAGTATTCAATCTCCTACTAATATAAGGGGTGTTATTTCTTTTGTATTCATGAAGAGAACTTCTGTTATTCCATTATTTATTATTCTCGCTGGAATAACTCAGATACGCTGAGCTACCCTATACTTGGTGAAATTCTTCATTATTCCAAATTTTTATTATCCTCGTTGAATATCTTATCGCATGCGTTTTTACGCCGGACACAGTTCCATCTTTATTATTCTTTGAATATCCTCGTGCATGCGCTTTTACGCCGGACTGGTTCCATTCTTTATTATTCGTTGAATATCCTCTGCATGCATTTCTACGCCGGACTGGTTCCGTTATTTATTATTCTCGCTGGAATAACTTGCCTGTGTGGTCTATCGCATGCATGGTGATTTCTTTTGTTAATCCATTCTTTATTATACTCAGTTGGTTAAAACTTTGACTTCTATACTCCATGAAATTAGCGGAATATCCTTGATATTTGCGCTTCATCCAAATCTTTTCATGGAAATATTCTTCGAGCATTCTTGAATTTTACTCTACAAAGCAAAGATCATGTTGATGATTTGGACGTTATTGGTTCCTGGATAAATTAATTCTTGAACTTGTTTTATTGAATTTTTATATCATTGTCATCATCCTCATGTTTATATTTTATTAAAATTCATCTGTGGCCTGTAGTGCATAGATGGACTTGGTATGATTATGACCTGGGATTATCCGGTGTAATCATGACCATAATGTTACAAATGATGTTGTAAAAGTCCTCATTGGCCCGTAGTGCATTGATGGACAGCTGTTGGCATGATCATGACCATTAATGAATACACAAATATTCTTGCCCCAGTAGTGCATGGATAATTATGGTCTTGATACTAAAGAATATCCTCGGTAGTAGTGTAGTGTGGGTGATTCGATGATGTGGATTATTTATTAAGTCGAGTCCCAAATGATAAAAGTGATGAAAAACCTTTTAAATCATAAAAGATAGTAGATTTTATTCTATACTTGACTCTTTTAATGGATTGCTTATTTCACCGCAGCTTAAACTTGATGTTTGTTATATTGTATCGCTTTAACACTCTGCTTTAAGGCTAATGATAATTTATTCTGCATTATCTTAGTCATAATATTTCTTACTGGGCTAGTTGAGCTCACCCTTTCTTTCACTGTTCTCTTCAGGAAATGAGAATATAGCTAGGACGAGTCGGGGAACGGAGTGATGGTCTTAGATGGTGCATTAGTTGTCCTCACTATTCTGTGATATAGTGTGATAATAATTACATTGAGGACTCCTTTTGAGTTTGTATACTCTCTAGTAGACAATATTTGTATTCAACTCACAGATTATGTTTTGTCGTATTATACACGACAACTGTATTATTAAGTTATATTTGAATTCTGTACCATATATCTGGCGACTCAAGATGGGTGATGTATACCTAATTTTGGGGGCGTCACAGTTGGTATCAAAGCTTAGGGATATGATCCCTGGCTAAGATGTGAGAATAGTACTAGGAGAGGAGAGACGGGGAATTCCTTTGCTAGTATGACCTACCTAAGTTTATGTGGTATTTAATTGGTTGGTCAGAATTTAGGGATAATATGTTACATGTCAATTAACCTTTGTTTTGTGGCGATGATCTCAAATGACATCCGAGAATGTTGAGAATAGCAATGGAGCACAAAGCACCGCTTGATTCACCACATATCAATAATCAGGATAATGTGCATCAGGAAGGCGACAATCCTCATGCAAACAACAACACTGACCAAATTATGAATGATCAAATGTTCAGAGGCTTTATGTAATTCATGCAACAGCAGGCCAGAGCGGCTCCTATCCAAAATGTAGGTGGAAGCACTAGAAACTCTCGGACGGTCACCGCTAAACAGTTCAAGGAGCTGGGACCACCGGAGTTTATTGGAGAGCCAAAACCACTTAAGGCGGAAGCTTGGATAAAGCAGATCACCAAGATATTTGATGTTGTGGGATGCTCCGAAGAGCAAAAGGTTCCCTTTGCCGCCTTTATGTTGCGAGGAGAGGCAGATTACTGATGGGAATCGGTAAAGCGTACTCAACCTGCCGCACTGAAAATGTCTTGGGAGAAGTTCCAAGAACTATTCAACGACAAGTACTTTCCCGAAAGTATTCGTCACATGAAGGAGGTGGAGTTCATCAAGTTGGAATAGAATAATATGACCGTGTCGCAGTACGAAGCAAAGTTTACCGAGTTGTCCCAATTTGCGTCCCACTTGGTGGATAAGGAAGAAAGAATGACGCGGATCCTTTTAAGAGGTTTGAAGCTGGAGATACGTCAACATCTTATTTCTTATAAACTGTGTTTGTATTCAGATGTTGTAAATAGGGCTCAGTTAGTGGAGCGCGATAACGAAAGTCAACGCAACCAAAAGAGAGCAAAACGCAAAATGATAATACCAAAGAGAGAGTAAATATCGAAGGGGTGAAAACAAGCGTGGAGTAAATCAACAGGCCAGAAGTGGTAACCACTTCGGTGGTAATCAGGGCCAAAAAAATAAGAATGGGCATCTCAAGAAGAGGAGATTCAACAATGATGGAAAGACGTCAAGACCAAAGACTGTCGTTAAGGAAGGAGAACGACCACCCATCATATGCTTCAAATGCGGAGGGGAGGGGCACATTAGTCCAAACTGCGCGATGCCGTCCAAAGCATGTTATAATTGTGGAAGAGAAGGTCACTTAGCCCAATTTTTTCGTTCATCGAAGACAAGTTCAACTAGGATGGAGGCATCAAAGGCCGTCCCAGAAAAGTCAAAACCGGTAGTGCAAGGGAGAGCGTTTGTTGTGACCTCCAAAAAAGCAAGGAACCCGAATGTGGTCATCATGGGTAAGCTTATCATAAACTCTAGCGAAGTCTATACTTTATTTGATACCGGTTCTACCCATTCTTTTATTTCTCCTACTTGCGCTCAACGATTAAATTTGACTCCGGAGAAATTAGACTTTGACTTATCTGTGGAAACTCCGTTGGGAGAAACCTTCATTGCATCCACTGTTTATAAGTCTTGTTTGGTTCAAATTGGTACCCTCACATTACCTGTCGATCTTATTTCATTAAAAATACTTGCATTTGACGTGATTCTAGGGATTGATTGGTTAACTACTCATCATGCAAAAATTGATTGTTTTCGTAAGGTTGTTAGCTTTCATATTCCGAACCTACCTATTATGCGAATTCAAGTGACCGAACCATTAAAATCAATCACGGTTATTTCAATCCATAAAGTTATTCGTTTATTGAAAAACAGATGTCAAGCTTTCTTAGCTTATGTTACAGATGTAAACAAAAATACGTCAGTTTTGAACGATATTTCTATTGTTAATAAATTTCCTGACGTATTCCCTGAAGAACTTCCTGGCCTACCCCCAGAGCGTGAAATTGAATTTTGTATCGACCTTGAACCTGGTACCAAACCCATTTCCAAAGCCCTATATCGAATGGCTCCTATTGAACTTCAGGAGTTAAAGACCCAATTGCAGGAATTGTTAAACATTGACTTTATTCATCCTAGTACGTCTCCTTGGGGTGCTCCTGTTCTATTCGTGAAGAAGAAAGATGGGAGTATGCGACTTTGTATTGATTATCGGGAGTTGAATCATGTCACCATCAAAAATAGGTACCCATTTCCACGTATTGATGACCTGTTTGACCAGTTGTGAGGAGCCAAATTCTTTTCAAAGATTGATCTTTGTTCCGGATATCACCAATTGAAGATTAGAACCGGTGACATTCCAAAGACGACTTTCGAAACTCTAAGATGCATTATTATGAATTCCTAGTCATGTCCTTTGAATTGACTAATGCTCCTACTGCCTTCATGGATATGATGAACCGAGTATTCAAGGAATATTTGGATCACTTTGTGGTCGTCTTTATTGATGACATCCTTATTTATTCCAAAAGCCGTGAAGATCATGAGCAACACTTGAGGCTGACACTCCAAAAGCTTCGTGAATACAAGCTTTATGCCAAGTTGAAGAAATGCGAGTTCTGGCTTGAGGAAGTAGCATTCCTTGGTCACGTAGTATCAAGTCATGGAATATTTGTTGACCCGGTAAAGATTGAAGCTATTCAAAGCTGGGAGCAACATAAATCAGTGACCGAAGTACGTAGCTTTCTCGGTTTAGCTGGTTATTATCGGAGATTCGTGGAAGGATTTTCTCGAATCGCTACACCATTAACTCAGCTAACTCAAAAAGATACAAATTTCGGTTGGAGCAAAGAATATGAGAAGAGTTTTCAAGAACTCAAGAGGAGACTCATTTCGGCACCTGTTCTGACAATACCATCTGGCTCGGAGGGATTTGTCATCTACAGTGATGCTTCGGGCAAAGGGTTGGGATGTGTTCTCATGTAACATGGGAAAGTCATAGCCTATGCCTCGCGACAACTCAAAGAATATGAGAGGAATTATCCTACTCATGATCTAGAGTTGGAAGCTGTTATTTTTGCATTTAAAATTTGGAGGCATTACTTGTATGGGGAGAAAGTGGAGATCTTTACGGATCATAAAAGCCTCAAATATTTCTTCACTCAAAAGAAACTTAACATGCGACAACGACGTTGGCTTGAACTATTGAAAGATTATGATCATACCATCCAATACCATCCTGAAAAAGCGAACGTGGTAGCTGATGCATTGAGTAGAAGATCATATGCAAGTACGAGTGCGATATTGTCAACGCAAAGACCCATTTTATGTGACTTGCAAAGGATGGAGATAGAGTTAAATACTCCAGGGACCCATGTGATGATGGGGAATATACGAGTAGAACCAACTTTAATTGATAAAGTTAAAGCTGCTTCAGCTACAGACCTGGAGCTGATGCGTATGAGGAAGAAAGTGCAAGAAGGTGCTATGCCAGAAGCAAGAATCGATGAAGAAAGAATACTTCGAGTCAAATCCAGACATTGTGTTCCTAATGACCATGATTTAAAGTATAAAATCATGATGGAGGCGCACAACACACCGTTTGCAATCCATCCTGGGAGTACCAAAATGTATCATGATCTTTGTCATACATTTTGGTGGAGCAATATGAAGAAAGAGATAGCGCTGTTTATCTCAAGGTGTCTAACTTGTCAATGAGTTAAAGTGGAGCATCAAGTACCAAAAGGTCCATTGTAACCACTTGAAATTCCAGAATGGAAGTGGGATCACATTACCATGGATTTCGTTACTGGTCTTCCTAAAGTTTCTCAAGGCATAGATGCGATTTGGGTCATTGTTGATAGATTGACCTAGTCTGCTCATTTCTTACCGATACGAGAAACTTATACACTTGAACGTCTTACTCGTATGTATATAAATGAGATTGTAAGACTGCATGTATACCGGTATCCATAGTTTTTGATCGAGACCCAAGATTCATTTCACAATTTTGGGTTAGTTTGCAAAAAGCTATGGGCACAGACTTACGATTTAGCTCGACATATCATCCTCAGACGGACGGACAGTCAGAGAGGACTGTTCAAACTCTTGAAGATCTATTAAGACTCTGTGTCCTTGATTTCAAGGGAAGTTGGGACAAGTTCTTACCATTGGTGGAGTTTTCCTACAACAACAATTATCAAGCAAGTATTAGCATGGCTCAATTCGAAGCGTTGTATGGAAGAAAGTGTCGTTCTCCAGTATGCTGGGATGAGGTGGGTGAAGCAACGTTGTTGGGACCAGAGTTGGTACGTATGACTACGAAAAAGATTCAAACGATTCGGCAATGTATAAAAACCTCACAAGATCGACAAAAGAGTTATGCTGATTTTCATCGAAAGGATGTGGAATTCGATATAGGACATCATGTGTTGTTACGTGTTGCTCCATGGAAAGGAGTTACGAGATTTGGAAAGAGAGGAAAGCTCAATCCTTGATTCATCGGCCCATTTTTAATCCTCGATCGAGTAGGAACTGTGGCCTATAGACTCGCCTTACCGCCAAGTATGTCTCGTGTTCATAATTTTTTTCACATATCTATGTAGCGTAAATATGTGAAAGACCCGAACCACATTATTGAGTTAGAACCAGACGAGATAGAGGAAGATTTAACGTATGAAGAGTTACCTATTAAAATCTTGGATAAGAAGGATCATGTTCTACGCTCCAAGGTTATACCTCAAGTCAAAGTTTTGTGGAGAAACCACGATGTGGAAGAAATGACTTAAGAGTTAGAATCTGAGATGAAGTCAAGATATCCTCATCTCTTCGACATACCAGGTATGTACCCTAATTTCGAGGACGAAATTTCATAAGAAGGGGAGGTTGTAACACCTCAACTTTTATGAATAAAGAATAATTTTCTCGAATTATATTTTTGAATATTATGGTGTTGATTTCGTGACACCCCCAAATCTGGGTACTTCAATTCCATGGGATCTGGTGTTCACTGTACAAATATCATCTATCTATCTACCCACAATAAATGCAAACCATGCAATAGATAGAATTAAAATCTTCCCCTTAAGGGTTACAACATCCAAATAATAATAATAATACAATCCCAGGTTAAACTAACCTTAAACATCTGTGCGGAATCATAAACAAATAAGTCTTAAATAACATCATTAACTCAAGTCTTAAACATAAATACATCATCTAATAAAAATAACAAGTCTTCATCACTTGCTAACTTTGCCCTTGCCTTTACTAGTGGAAGTTTCATCAGTTCTTTCGTTCTTAACTACAATGTTATTATTAAGCAAGAGTGAGCACTATTTCCCACAAGTATAATAATGAAATAATAGTATAATTACGTGCAATTAAATCAAAAACATATGAATGAAAGCTCAACTTTTGAATCAAGAATGAATAACAAGAATCAAAAGAATTCTGAGGGTCATAAGACCTTGAACTATGTCCTAGGTTATCAAGGGTTATACTTGAAACCTTTAACAGTCATAAGACTATGGACCTTTCTACTGCATACTTAGGGGATCACCCTTTAGTACTATAATCGCATACACAATATCTTAACGGTAACGCATAAGTAAATCCCTTTACAAGGTTGTTCATCTAAGTTTGACATTCGAATCCGCACCAAAGGAAGTTTGGTTTGGATAATTCAATAAGGGTTCTAAAATTTAGAACGTTCATCAACTAAGGACTAGTTGAATCAATAATGTTCACTAGTCTAATAAGGTTCAACAATAATGATATTCAATTTGAATAATAATCTCAAGAAGTATACAATAGAACAATTATTGTATAACTGAATCATGCTTTGAAAAGATAATAAATCTTTAATATAACATTCGAACTTGAATAATAGTAATGATAATTTACTCGAGGTAAATAATAAACTTGAACAATAATGACAAGTAGGGTTATGAAACTTGCCTCGCAAATGTCGTAGGCTAAACGATTACTACTTAGCTCACCACAAATCCTACACACATACCATATGTATTCACGACATTCATTTGTTACATTTTCACTTAATTATTTAATATAAACTCCACTTTTTTAATAAATCATTACCCTTCTAATTTAATTACTTAATTAAATTAGAATATTTTCATTCTCTTACTATTATTACACTCGAATAAATTATTTCATAATAATTTCCATCGAATATTTATTTTATTCCATAAATATCTCAATTAAAATATTTACTTTATTTTATAAATATTTTGATAATAATTTTCATCGAATATTTATTTTATTTCATAAATATCTCAATTAAAATATTTAATTTATTTTATAAATATTTTAATAATAATTTTCATCAAATATTTATTTTATTCCATAATATCTCAATTAAAATATTTAATTTATTTTATAATTATTTTAATAATAATTTTCATCGAATATTTATTTTATTCCATAAATATCTCAATTAAAATATTTAATTTATTTTATAAATATTTTAATAATAATTTTCATCAAATATTTATTTTATTCCATAAATATCTCAATTAAAATATTTAATTTATTTTATAAATATTTTAATAATAATTTTATCAATTTTTTTTTTTTATTAATCGTCTGGCTGGTAATTTAGTTTGGTAACTCCATACGGCTGGGTTACCCAGTGCTCATTTTCTGCGGTTTACTTGATTACCGCGATCATTGAACATATAAGGCCAAATTAGGCCAAAATCAATCATGTGTAAAATTATACGTGAATATGGCCATAACTTCCAATTAGTTATTTTTACACCTAATTTAGACTTACCCAATCATTGTAATACATATATAATCATTACTTAACCCATCTAGCATGATTTTTAACAAGTTACAACACATAATTTGCAAAATCAACACATTTACTTCCACTGTTCTTGATGTTCTTGAAGGTTTTGAAAATAAAACATGAAAATTGTCACTACAGATTCGTTATAACGCCAGAATCCGCTTATTTAAACTTTGGTCTCTTCAGTATCAACATGCATAACAACATACGAACGTAAAATTTAGGAATAATATACGTTCAATACATGAAATATCACGTATAAGGCCATATTGCCAAAACCCAAACTCTGTAAATTTTTGAAATAGCAAGTCATCATTTACTGAAACTTATGATATGGAATCATATAAAATATATATAAAACATGTTATGCTACTCGAATTATTACATATATTCTTAACTCAATTTCCCAATTTACAGAAATTCCACAGGACTTGATTGAAAGCCATTTTCATAAAACTTAAACAACGTAACTTCAAAAATTTGGGAAGGAGGAGATTACCCTGAGTGTAAGGTATAGATTAGAAGGGAATAATTCTTCTCAACTCTTCTTCAATCAAAATTCTCTCTCAACACTTCTCAATCTCTCTCTGAAACTCTCTCTGTTTCTACTTTTCTAGACTTAGGAAAAATGAAGAAAGAAAAGGAAGACGTCAATTGAAATAAAGAACTGACGCGCTGAGTGGTCAGTTAACCCAATAATGGGTAACTGCTCCAACTCCCCATAGGGCCTTGTTTGGCTAGCAAAATAGATTTAAAAACCATTTAATTTAATAAAGCTTTATCATATAGTTTAATAAATGTCACACTCCTTCATAAAATAAATCAATATCTTATTTATTTTAAATAAATTATAATAATTTCTCATAAATTCACATACTCACATAATTCATTTTCTCATTAATAAATAATGTCAAATTATTAACTCTCTATATAATAATTAAAATAATTAAATAGCATCATGCTTAACTAAATATTTCATTTAATTCGATAAGCTCACATAATTACATATTTGAATAATAATTATTCTATACATTAATTTAATAAATGTAACACATATAATTAAATTAATCTACCATAATTGCATCAATTAATTATTAAATCTAATAATTAAATCATCGAAAAAATATTTATTTAATTCAATAAATATTAAAATTAATTTACAAAAATCTCGTTCGTGACAGATTTGATATAATGTTATAGTTGTGGATAATATTTATAAATTTTGCAAAGTAAACAAGTGGTTATATAATATTCGATTGGTCAGGAAATATTCTTTTTGTCAGAGAATATTCGTACGATGGCACAATCATTGGTGGACCCCACAACGGAAGTATTGTCGTAGTTAGAAAACGACAAAATTATCTTTCTATAAAAATAACGGCGGTGGTGTTACCATTAAGACTGTTGAACTACCCGGTAGTAAAGTACAGTAATACGTGTGGTTGCATAGTAGCACATGGAATTGATTATTGATGCTTACGTGAGAAGTCACTCTGTTCTACTCAATTATTGCTACAGTATTGATGCATCATATCTCTTATATTATTGATTCAATTATTATCACAGTATCATCTGTATAATATGTTATATTATTAAATCAATAATTGAGACGACAAGTTATAATATTAATGATTAATAATTGTTGAAAGATTAAATATGTGTTGATTAAAAATAAAATGATTTATAGTAATATTTATTCAATCCGTGATGTATATAAAAAGTCTATTATGAGACGTTTGTGGTAAATTTGGTTATTCTATGGGGGCCCATATGTCATCATCTACGAGTCTTTTTCGCCAATAGTAATTACATTTACCAGATGTCAAACCACTTGCCGTTTCATATTACAGGCGTCGAACCAATTGTCATTTCACATTACAGGCGTCGAACCAATTGTCGTTTCACATTACAGGCGTCAAACCACTTAGTGTTTCACATTACAGGCGTCAAACCACTTGGTGTTTCACATTAAAGGCGTCAAACCACTTTTCTTTTCACATCACCAGTCGTCAAGCCACTTGCCTTTTCACGTTTCAAGTGCTAAGCTAGAAATCTTCTATAAATAGAGGCCTAGTTCTTCATTATTTTTCACGAATTCATTCAAGCTATAGAGAGAGAAAGTATAGAGAGAATAAGAGAGAAAGAAGAAGAGTATTCTATTACTACACTACTGCAGTATTCAATCTCCTACTAATGTAAGGGGTGTTATTTCTTTTGTATTCATGAAGAGAACTTCTATTATTCCATTATTTATTATTCTGTTGGAATAACCTGTATACGCGGGCTACCCTATACTTGGTGAAATTCTTCTGTTATTCCAGTCTTTATTATTCTGTTGGAATATCCTGTCTGTGCGTTTTACGCTGGACCTGGTTCCAGTCTTTATTATTCTGTTGGAATATCCTGTCTGTGCATTTTACGCCGGACCTGGTTCCATTCTTTATTATTCTGTTGGAATATCCTGTCTGTGCGTTTTACGCCGGACCTAGTTCCGTTATTTATTATTCTGTTGGAATAACCTGCATGTGTGGTCTATCGCATGCATGATGATTTGTTTTGTTATTCCTTTCTTTATTATACTCAGTTGGTTAAAACTTTGACTTCTATACTCCATGAAATTAGTGGAATATCCTTGATATTTGCACTTCATCCAGTATCTTTTCATAGAAATATTCTTCTGAGCATTCATGAATTTTACTCTACAAAGTAGTATCATGTTGACAGTTTGGACATTATTAGTTCCTGGATAAATTAATTCTTGAACTTGTTTTATTGAATTCTTATATCATTGTCATCGTCCTCATGTTTATATTTTATTGAAAGTCATTTGTGGCCTGTAGTGCATAGATGGACTTGGTATGATTATGACCAGGGATTATCCGGTGTAATCATGACCGTAATATTACAAATGATGTGGTAAAAGGCCTCATTGGCCCGTAGTGCATTGATGGACAGTTGTTGGCATGATCATGACCATTAATGAATAAACAAATATTCTTGGCCCGTAGTGCATTGATAATTGTGGTCGTGATACTAAAGAATATCCTTGGTCGTAGTACAGGGGTGATTCGATGATGTGGATTATTTATTAAGATGAGTCCCAGCGATAAAAGTGATGAAAAACCTTTTAAATCATAAAAGATAGTAGATTTTATTCTCTACTTGACTCTTTTAATGGATTGCTTGTTTCGCTGCAGTTAAACTTGATATTTGTTATATTGTATCAGTTTAACACTGTTTAAGGCTAATGATAATTTATTCTGCATTATCTTAGTCATAATATTTCTTACTGGGCTAGTTGAGCTCACCCTTTCTTTCACTGTTCTCTTCAGGAAATGAGAATATAGCTGGGACGAGTCGGGGAAAGAAGTGAAGGTCCTAGATGGCGCATTAGTAGTCCTCACTATTCTGTGATATAGTGTGATAATAATTGTAATGAGGACTCCTTTAGAGTTTGTATACTCTCTAGTAGACAATATTTGTATTCAAACTCACAGTTTATGTTTTGTCATATTGTACACGACAATTGTATTATTAAGTTATATTTGAATTTTGTACCATGTATTTGGTAACTCAAGATGGGTGATGTATACCTAATTTTGGGGGAGTCACAACTACAATCTAGCTATTTAATTATTAGGAGATTTTAAGGCATAAACATGTAGTATAACCTACATACTACAACTTAGATACATCAACAGAACCAAAACATAAACACGCTGACAGATCTGGTCTAATCAAAACGTTGTCAGGCCGGCTCTGGGCTGTTTCTGGGTTACCCAGAAATGTCCGGTCATGGTCGGTCAACACATTTTGACCTTAAGTATCTTGCAAGATAAAACTGATCTAGGCCTGATTCTTGCTCCAGATCAAAGACCACATTAAAAGGTACATATAAAAACTTACAAACAACAAAAATTGTAAATGAGTAAGGATCTGTGGCCACTGACATTCGTTGTCAGACCACAGATTGAACTTTTCCCAGATTTTTGAAATCTTCAAATCCGAGCCTCTAGATGTTATGGACTCAATATCTAGCAACCCAGATCATCATTAGGGACTACAAATAACATATTCTAACATTCAAACCTAACATCTAACACATGATTGATGGTCAGATTTCATAGCTAGGGTTTTTACCTTCTTTAATCAATCTCTGATTTTAGGCCACTGATTTGGTTATGGTTGTTAGTGGGGCTTGATTATGTGATTGATATGCTACCAAATTTCGTTGGTTTTGAGAGAGGATAGCTTGGTTGAGTATTTGATGAGCAAATGAGAGAAAATGAGCACTTTTCTCTCTCTTGGATCTATATATATAATGTTATAATGTATTGGCTAATGTGTAATGGCTGACATGTGTTGTATTTCAGTAACATGGCTGATCCAAGTGGTTTACCTACTACAAATATGGCAAGATGGACAAGTTAGCTTCAATAATTCAAGAGGGGCATTTTAGTCAAATGGCTTTGAATTTTAATGAGAATTTTGTTATTTGGCAAACCCTTAGGGTTTGACCCTTAGGGTTTAACCCTAAGGTTTAACACAAAACAATTGTAGGATTTCCAATTTAGGGTTTGCTCAAAAATAAAATTAAATAAATTTTAGTTTCTAAAATTTTGAAATTAGGGTTTCCTAATTATGATAAATTTTCTAATTACACTATACATGAACATTAGGGTTTAATATCACTCATTATAATTATCATTGCTAAAATAGCAATTAGGGTTTACAATTTTGATAATTAGGGTTATCAAATTATAATTAGGGTTTCTAATTACCAAATTAGGGTTCTAGGTTAGTAATTAGGGTTTAACAGTTTAGGGTTTCTATAATTAACAATTGGTAATTCTAATACTTGTTAATTAATTACATTAACACAATTACAAATAATCTCGAACTCTACTTTGAGTTTTAAATTAGGGTTTAGCATTTAAAATTAGAGTTTTATAATTAGGGTTTTATAATGATTAATTATGGTTTCTAGATTTTAATCAGGGTTTACATAATTAATCAAATCATTATATAATACACATCATAAAACATATAACACAGTTATATAACAGTCTTAAACTCACAATTGAGTTTCACTTTAGGGTTTCCCCCCGTAGAACTAGGGTTTAACCAATTAATATTAAGGTTTTGAAAATATAAACCATAATTGACCAACCATCCTCAATACATATGTACAGTACATATTTATAGTACTGAAAAATTAAAATATAATTAATATAATATTATTATTCTCATTCCTTGATAATAATCCAAAATAAGGGTTTGGATTCCATATCTCGATTTATTCTTTCATATTTAACCTTAATAATTAAGGTAAAATAATTAACTTAATAATCATACTAAAATTCATATAATAAAATAATTATTATAATTATTCTAAAATCACTCCATATATTATTTAGATAATATATGATTATATTTTCATAGAAAATAATTAATATAAACATTTCTACTATAAATTAATTATTATAAGAATATACTTTATAATAATCAATAATTCTAAAATAAATTTATTTGTAAATATTTATGTAATAAATATATTTTTATTTACCACATAAATACATATACACATTATCTTGTACAAATCCTCATCCTTAAAATAAATAAAAAATTATACGCATAATTTCTTATTTATTTATATAGAAAATATCGGGTTGTTACATTCACCCTTCCTTATAAAGATATTGTCCCAAGAATCACCGTTTTAAAAACCTATACATACCAGGGTACATAGCATACACAATCATTTCAAGTAGATCTTTATCAACTTTGATCGAACTGATCTTTAACTATTCACATAAAGCTTGTCTTTGTGATTAAACGGAAATTTAAATTCTAAAAGAACTCAAATTCCTTCTTCAAAATTTCTTTATATAATATTTTACTATATATAGGAAAATCATGTATAATAAAATAAAAGTTGTATGAATAATACCTGGAGTTCCATTGCCGGCTTCCATCGTGTCCTTGACCGTCATGTTGTAAACCCTTGCCATTGATTTTGTTGGCTTGCTCGATGACGTAAGTCCCGTGATTGCTAAAGTCCCGCTGCCAGTGCCCGAGTTCACAGTTCATGCCTCCACCCTCCACAAACGCCTTTTCAATCTCTTTGACCCAAGTTTGGGCTTCAACAGGGTCAGTCGTACCTTTAAATTCCGGTGGTCCTATAGCCTTGAAATCCTTAAAGTTTGCTAAGCGGTTGTCCGGCTGGTTTCCAATGACTGGTATTCCCTGTTGCATAGCCTGGGTTACCATGTTCGCAAAGTGTTGCATCGGGTCTACTTGTTGTTATCCCTCAACGTTGTTGACAGATTCCTCTGCCCTTATAGCACAAGCTTAATATATTAAACTTGTTTCATTACTCAAACATAGATTCATATTCATTTAACGAATATTTTACATAGTATAGCACATAATGCTTTAAACACCAGTTATCCCTTTGTGACCACAGAAGTCGGGATTTACAGTCTTGACTAATACAAAAGTTGGGAACATTACATTACACAGACATACTTATCATATTTATTACATTAAACACACCTACACAACAGAACCTATACTACTTATTTATTACACCTTTCCTTGGACAACTTTTCGCCTGATGACCTTCTATCCCATAGATAAAACATGCTCCTGGTTTGTAGTCAGGGCAATACAGAGTGGTACGTCCCTCATAACCACAAAGATAACAATTTTTTTCCCTTTCTTCTTATCAGATTTTCCTAAGTCCTGGTCTCCTATTTTCTTTTCCCCTTCTTGCTCGGAGCTGCACACGCTGTGTTTCTTGTGGCTCCCATCTGATCAATTTGGATTTTAAGCTTATCTTGTTCTTCCATTGTTTCTATTAACGCTTGACGCAACTGACTATTCAATAACTTTTCTATCTCCCACAGCCTTTCCAGAGAAGAAACCTTGTTCCTCAAATCCTGTACCTTCATTGATGCTTGATCAGCTTCAACTTTAGTGTCTGAATTGCTATCCGTCAGCTCCACCATCTCCGGATCTGGAACTACATTTTCTACAATAACCACATCGTCTGAGTTGTTTTCATCATGAGCCTCTATTTTAGCTATTGGCTTCGATATTAGCTCAGGTGTATGGGTTTGACCCTTCTTAATGCTATAAGCATATAACAAGCCTTTTCCACCAGACATCTACACATATAAATTATTTTGATTAGCATATAGTTTATACACACATCAAATAAGAGTTTTATATAAGTTATCTTTTATTTTATTTGACGATGAACTTAGTCAATTTATCTATTTTTAAACTCTATATGAGTTATTTATATTTTCAACGTTTTCCTCTATTCTAAGGTTATAGCCTAAGGTCTATCCCACCTAAGGTTTTTAACCTTAAGCTCTGATACCAACCTGTAGAGCCCCCAAATCCGGGTACTTGAAACCCGAACTCGGTGCTTTATGATACCATTTCTATGAGCGGAATAAAACTAATAATAATAACAATAATATAAAGATCAACTTAATTTATATATCATCAGAGTCTGAATCCCAAGTATGTAACCTTTAAACATTCATTACAACCCATGATAGATAATATATATCATACTTGTCTTAATAAAGTTAATTATTACATAAAATAACATTTATCTCATTCAGCAACCTTTCCCTTTCCCTTGTTCTTAGCAGAGCTCTCTGGTCGTTCACACTTAGCTGAAAACATTTAAATTAAGCAAGGATGATCATTTGAGTGCCCAACAAGTAATAACAATTATATATATATATATATATATATAGCTTAAAGAATTTAAATGTTTTCTTTATACTACCCTTCTACAACGATTCAACAGTTGTGAATTAATCTGTACCAATGATAATAATATATCGATTCTATACCATATTTTTGAAACTACGTACTGACTATAAATAAGGTTTAGGTGACATGCTATGAACATTGTTTTCAATTTTCAAATAGGTTAAACAAAATTCATCCATAAAATCGTCATAACTTACGACACGGGGTGATCGACTGGTTATGCCTCGCATTGATCAATACTACATGCAAGAACGAGGTTATCGTTCACTCATCCCACTTGGGTGCATAAAAGTTTTCCCGTAGGGATGTTCATACTATTCGGGTTCCAAATCAAAGGTTTTATCTTGTTCAACAATAATCTATAATTTAACATATATATATATATATATATATATATATATATATATATATATATATACGGGTAATTGACAAAGGTGTATCAACATGTGATTAAATGCAATGATTATCCAAGTGGGGACACTTGTACAACCATTTATAGAAATTAACAAATGAATATATATATATATATATATATATATCTCTGAATTACAATATTGTCTACATCGGGATTTTTGTGTGTCCCTTTCCGTTACTTGTTCTTTAGTGTTCTCATTTTAGGTGAGATTTGTTTGAAAAACAAGTGAAAAAGGTCCGAGCATGTATGATGTCGATGATGGAATTTATTAAGAGTCGCCATTGGTTTTTTAAATGGTTGTACCAACACAACCGAGAAAAGGTTTGTACATTGACCCAGTGGTGTGACACTGATATACGGGTCGGTGAAACCGAGATTAGTTTAGGGTCTGGGGACTTGGTTATGCGGGGGGAAGGTGTTAGGCACCCCCCGACATCCGTGTTACCACGGTGACCGCCTCTTTTCAAGAAACTATTATCTGAGTGTGTATATGTGTGTGGGTCAATGTGTTGTTATATGGAAGTTGTGCGAGACCTCGTTCGAACCTATATACACAGGATTTGAATTTATGTAAAAATTCAGTTTTTAGCAAGATATGGCAGTGATGTTTTATAAAAGAGGTTTTCAAACCCTGATGCTCAATAGGAATTGAGACCTTTTACACTCCCATTTTTATTAAGTGATAGGCTGGATTGATTTTTATTTGACGGATGCGAGGCATCTGTATTAAAATAATATACAAAAATAATGTCGACTTCCTCGTGGGTATGGAAACCATCTGAGGAAATTTAGACATCGCAGAATAATTTACAAGCTGCTTACAGCTGAAAAATGTCCATCACGGGAACTGAATCTAGATCCAATGGGATGAATCTGTGATCACATGATTCCTAGGCGCACAGAATGTTGCAATTTGTATAAAAGCAATAAGCAGGTATATATATAAAAGCGGTAAATATATATATATAGACATGATCACCAACCACGAAGCACCTCTATGGGGGATCAGAAATGTAAATAAAGCTGTTAAAAGCTATCAACCGCCACGGAGGAAACTCTAGGCGGGACAAAACATAATAAAGCTGTAAAGCAATCAACTGCCACGAAGAAAACTCCAGGTAGGACGAATATAGGATGTAAAATCCAGGCTCATCGAACAGAGTTCGACCACAGTTCATATATATAAGTATATATATATATATATATAAAAGCGAGTAAACGCACCTGATATAAAATCTAGGCTCATCGAATGAAGTCCACACACGGTTAATATATATAAATGTATATATATATATATATATATATATATATATATATATATATATATAAAAGCAAGAATGTACTGCATCAAGTTCAGGCTCATCGAACAAAGTTCTACACACGATTCATATATATATATATATATATATATATATATATATATATATAATATAAAAAGCAAAAACGCGCTCAGGACCAAAGTGCAGGCTCAATCGAGGCATAACTCGATAATGTTAGTCAATATATATATAAATATATATATATATATATATATATATATATATATATCTGAAGATGGAATGAAACCACTGATCGAAGTCCGGGCAAAAACAAGCAACATGACTCTCAACGTGTAGAAGGATGTGTGCAAAGATGAAGAGAAAGACTCAAAAGTGTATGAGAAGGCTTACAACTGATTGATAAAAAAGGCTTCTATATCTTTAGAGTTGGTAAACACTGGCTTTTGTGGGTAAAAAAGAGGATATATATGAGCTCACAGGTGTTTGAAAGTGGGAAATACACTGTATGGGCGAGTGCAGAGCGAATTGTGTAGGGTTTCCCCGTATTTTTTCTCTTAAAAATTAGCACCCCAAGCCCTCTATTTATAGGCATATGAGCCGCAGGTGTACCAGAGGCAGGTCGGGTCGGCCCGGGTTTATCGGCCGGGTCGTCTCAATCGTGCACTCGAGCCTTTATAATGTCCATTCAGAATTTCAGAAGTGCAATCCGGGCATCCGTTTGAGGTATACAGGACCTATTTTGGACCGCCGTTGTCAAGAGTTGTGTGATGGCATGGGATTATAGTTTGTGCGAAGTCATTGAAGATGGGACGATGCCCTCCAGTCTTCAAGCTTCAACATTCATCCGTTACCCCGCCCAATAGTAACTCGGGATTGGTTATCCTTGTGGAACATCATTGCGTAGAGACGTGACGTGGCATCGTGTTTGACGAGATGACGATGTTGCCCCTCACCAGGCTGATAAACCAGACGTTGCTCAAACTTCACTGAGATTGGACTGCTGCAATTGTTGAAGGTCCTCATTGTCATCTTTGAGGTGTGCCTGTCCTCCCGATGTTATTGTTGGGTTGGTGCAGTGTATCTCGTTGTGAGCGCCGAGATTGAAGCTGGTGGCATTTGAAACAAGCATTTCCGGGGTTATCTCCGAAACTGCATTCCTTGGGGTTATCACCAAGGTTGGTGGCTATTCCCATGGTTGGGGTGAGGCCCGGATACCTCGGGGTTATCTCAAGATTAATCGGTCTTCTCCGGTGTGTGTTTTGATATTGTCTGCAGGTCTTGGGGTTATATCCGGGGTTGGGCTGTTGCTCCCAGTGTGATCTCGGGGTTGATCTTTGAACTCCCAAAGAGTATCCGGTATGGATTTGGATTGTCTTCGTGGTTCTCTCTTAAAATACTGAATCTGTCCTCCTATGATGTTAATAATGATGAGTAGTGAGAAAATTTCAAGTGTCTACAGATGCCCCTCTTTATCATACTCATGCATGGCGATGCATGGGTAGGATAAAGAATCCTAGACACTTGAAACACAACAAGATAAATATGGTACAATGGATAACAACATGATGCAAATGTATGATGCATGTGTATGGGGTTGTAGCCCAACATGTTGGGGATGATTGCTGGCTCCCTGTTGCTTCAACTGGGGATTGGCAATCTTGACCAGGATCGATGATGTGTGTTTGAATCATTAGGATGTTGATGTTGGAGTTATCACCAAATTCCTGTGTACTTGATAACGACTTAATCCCGAAGATGTAACTCTTATGTGTGAGAGATCTATGGGGATAAAGCTTGATCTATTTGAGGATGTGTATAACATATTCCATCATCTATCCTCTTTGATAATGTTGACCTCTCCTGGTCAGTGTCGCCAAAATATGTCGCGAACCTGTTGGATTTACTACCAACAACAAATGCTGTCAGGGATGCCTGACCTTCGCTGTCGTGTAGATCAACAGAGCATTGCGTTGTGACCCTCAAATAGCTATATAGCTCTGATAGCTCTATAGCTCAAATATGAGCAGCTGGGTATGAGAACCTCAAATAGCTCTATAGTTCTGATAGGTTTAAACGCTATCGGCTGAAATGACGTGAAGGTTGCATGACCTTCGTTGATATGGGTGTTAACGGCTGAGCATGCGTTGCTACTCCCGCCGAAGATATACGTTGTAACCCCCATCGGGGATTTACTGGGGATGCATGAGTACGTACGCAACTATCGAATGGTTCTCAACGCTTCGATGGGTTTATTTGTCATCGACTGAAATAATGTCAAGGCTGCTTGACCTTCATTGATAGAATTGTCAATAGATGAACGTGTTGTAATCCCCACCGGGGATCTACGTTGTAACCCCCGTCGGGGACCTATGTTGTAACCCCCGTCGGGGACCTACGTAGGGTAATGACCCGGAGTTGGCAGCATCGGACCTGTACGAGGTATTGTCGGATGTGATTTGTGACAAATGGGATCATTGGCAGGGTATACCTTGTGTTTGGGTGACTACCAATGAGTGATGTACAGGTTCAAAGTCTCATCTGAGAAGACCAAGATTGTATGCTGTTTTGCTCAATCGCGTGGCATTTTTATTCTTGATTTGACCTTTTTAGCGCGTAAGAACTCTGTTTCAACTCTAACTGGACCGAGTCGAAGGGGTGGGACCCATATAGAGGAGCGCGCAGTGCACTGCTGCGGTATGTAGGTGAGCTCTGCTGACCAAAGCGTGGATGATAAATCTTGCAGCCTGCCTTCGCAAGTTCATTTCTAACTCACTTCGCTTAGAAAAACCTCGAGCCTTTTTTCGGATCTGCTTGAGTTCTACTCTTTCATAATTTACATCACCGTACAAGTGTTCTACACTATCTCGGTAACGTATGCATGTATTTTTTCCGGTTTACGTCTGGTTGGATTGTGAGTTATCGCATACGAATACATCTAAACACATAGTAGTGATTATGTATGCACAAATGAATTGATATAAAATATTCAATATAGTAAATGTTAGTATTAAACCATCTTTGAACATAATGATGTGAAAAATTTGACTTTTGAGACAGGTCAAATGACACCTTTTCTTATTTTTTTGTTCTATTTGAGGTCCAATGAGCAAAAGGTAGAAAGGAAAAATACTCCTAGCACTTGAGGTTGGCCTTATGCATGATGATTTTAATTTTTAATGCATATATTATGTATATGACTTTGGGGCGGTGTGTGCTCTTTGAATGGCCACCTAGACACGCTATGCGTGTGGATAGTCCTATTTTCAAAGGGGACTATGGAAAAAAATTTCGAAATGTAGGCATTGGGTAGTCATGCATTTTAACTCTATTATATGTTTAAAGTAAATCCATGGATGCATATAGTTATAAATGCATTTAAAAGCTCCAGGTAAGAAAATACCACATCCGGATCAGCCGAGCAGTTCTTACAGTATCGCTTCTGGCATACGGCGGAGGGCTTCTGAAGTGCCTCGTCCTCGTTCTGTCAGACGGCCTCGTCGGTTGGTGGAGACTGTGATACGTCATGTCCAGGTAGATGTTCCAGACGTCGAGGACGAGGAGACGGATATTGAGGATCCCGCTCCTACTGTATATATATCCCTCACAGGGAGCTTTCGAGCATTTAGGTGGTGAACCCAGAGTTGCTGGGTGATTTGGGTAGACATCCATCGATGTACATGCACGCTAACGAGGTATGGCGTTAGACTTTATTTTCCTTCTTTCCTATTGATGCAGATTAAAGGGTTCTGATGTTGACATGCATTTCATGCAGGTTCCTGATGGAGTTTGCAGGGGAGCCAGTGCCTTGCATGACGAATATTACCCCTACTGTCGTCAGATCCTTATTAGGAATTCTGGCAGAGGCGCTCAAAGGTAGGACTGTCCATTCAGGTCCTTTGAGCGTAGATGTTATGAGCGGTCTATTGAGTGAGCCCATGCCTGATGATGTCAGGATCAAGGATCGCGTTCTGTGGCGATTGTTCCTGATGATCATTCGAGGATGCTTCATAGCAGATAACTCTTCCACGGTATCTTTCGCTTTGGTCAGCGCCACACGCGATGTGGACCGTATAGGAGAGTATGACTGGGGCTCTTACACCTTTGCCTATTTCCTCCGGGGAATGCGTCTGCGCTCACAGGGTTTGACCGAGGCTTGGCTAGCATTTTACCCATTTCTGCTGGTGAGTATTTCTCTTGTCTTTCCCCATTCATAGGTTAAGAGTGTTTACTGATAGCAGATGTTTTGCCATTGTGTTGGCAGTTTTGGGCCTATGAGAGGCTTCCATGTTTGCGTCCCATGAGTGTGTTAGGCTTAGATACCTATCCACGAGGACAACGATGGCACCATTCTATTTTAACAGAGGTCCCCAGATTCGAGAGGGTTTCATTCATCGCCAGTGTCTACCGGAGTTCTTGACGGTGATGCCATCATATGGCTTCCATACTCAGGGGATCATTTGACCATCTGTTTTGAGGATGGACACCCTACTGGAGTAGAGTATTTGATTTCCACTTGGAGATTTCCACCCTTCATAGATGGGGGCTGGGAGCTCTATTTAGGAAAGCGTGCTATTAAGGAGCACCACAGGGGAGATTCGTATACCGATCTTGCCTCCTGTCAGGCGTCATTGGCCTATATCACAGTCACCCGTCACGGATATTCCATTGTTGGGAGTTGACGGTTTTGATTTATCAGAGGGTCCATGTACTCAGGAGATATTCCAGCGTTGGTGGCTCCCTCGCACTATTGGGGCCCAGTCCCGTGCCACACAGTTTATGGGGAACATGGTTCTAGGATTTTTGATGATGACGGATTGGGTGGCTTGTGTTCGAGCTTCGACTCATCTGACCCAGATTGATAGTTTGACCGGACAAATGGACCAGGCACATGTATTTATTCGGCATTTGGGCAGAGATCCAACAAAGGCGGAGTCATTTGTTCCTTCCAGCTCAGGTGCTGGTCCCTCAGACGACCCATTTGGTTTTGCTGGCGCAGATCCTCCTCTTTATAGGCCTGACATCCCTATTGATAGAGATCCAGTGACTCAGGAGGAGTTACATCAGGTGGGCAGGATTGAGGATGTGGACATCGAGACCCTGGACTTCTTCTGATGTATATTCTCGTTAAATCTTTTGATAGGCCTCTGTTAGATATTAGGTGGTTGTTCCCCATTCTTACTATATCTTTTGATAGGCCTCTGTTAGTAATAGGGCGTCTGTGCCCCATTTTCATGTATTTGTAGCTGTATAGAGCTGATGTATTAGATGATGAAATATTTAGGAATGTATGCACCATTTTTCATTCCCTATATCGTATTACCATCCATTATCTGTTATGCATGTATCATGTTACGCATATGCATGTATGTCCAGAGATATTCGGCATTGACCCCTGGATGGTCTTATGACACGGCCCGCACAGATGTCTTCTTCAACAGTTAGCCGTATAGATCATACCCCACCGCCGGTCTTGGCATTGGGTATCGATCGTGGTATGATAGCATGTCACCGCCGCATTGTATTTATCGTAGATCTCATCGTAGCATACCATGACCCTTTTGGCATTTCAGGTTCCTGCGGGATTTGTAGACGGGATGCTAGAGCATTGGCTACCTGATAGGCAGGTATTCCATTTTGGCACCCATGAGTTGACTCCTACTCTGGAGGAGTATGCACGTTTGACGATGCTGCCCTTATACAGACCTTGCATGCATATGGCTTTGGGAGACATGAGTAGACGATTCATGACTCTCACAGGATTGAGGCGCAAAGTAGTGCAGGATGAGCTGACATCTGGCCATGTGATCTCTCAACATTTTCTGTATGACAGATTTGGCGCGGAGGATAGCTACTCACGACATTCCGGGGATTTCACCGTGTCGGAGGATCATTGGTGTTTGGCCATAGTTGATGTACTGATGCTATGTGTACTGTCATACGTGTATATGCTGCGGTATATGGATGAGATAGATATAGGAGTTATCATGGCCGTGAGAGCTCTCAGGGAGGGTCGTATCTGCATATGCACATATGATCGTGGCGTAGACCTGCGATCGAAGATCCCATCGCAGCGATGCTTACCCGTTAGGCGTGTTTACTAGGAGTTTGGTCATGCTGTATGTGTGGTTTATGTCACACTTGCGACCGGTTGGTACCCTTAGACGGCATGGGTATTGCTTCTCCCATGATGTGGCTATGTCATACTCCTTTCAGCCATCGGAGTGTATAGATGCTCAGTCCTGGTCCGCATTTTTGGCAGATATCAGAGATCCATTTAGCATATTGCTGTTCTCGGGGCTTTGCTAACCATACAGCTTCATTACTCATGCTCCGGGCATGGATTTCCTCCCTTTGGCTGGCTTGAGTGGTGTGACTACTTATCACCCATTGGCCGTGATGTCGCAGTTTGACCAGTTCTAGCATTTTCATCCTTTCGAGGGGGCCATAGGTCAGCGGTTAACTTCTCGATACCTCTCAGCAGAGGACCGATCTCGTGTATATGCTTGCTGGGATCAGCGTGAGCTAGCTTCTTTTCCTGTCAGTCATCCCGGTTATTCCGCAGAGTACTCCGTATGGATGAAGACGGAGGTTTTATCGGCTGCAGCAGTATTTGCAGTACCGGAGAGCGAGTTATACGATGTAGAGCCTATGGAGGACATTGATGCCAACATCGAGGAGAAGTCCACTGCTGGCTTGCCAGCACTTCTTCCGAATTCTCCTAGTACCAGTACTTTTGTGATTCAGCACTCGACACAGTATTTAGAGCAGAGACTTCATCTGATGACCTTTGAGAGAGATCAGATTCTATCTATGATGTCGACTACTCTTGATGTGAGGGACGCCGCCCTATTAGAGAGAGGCGAGGCATTGGCTCGTAGAGATGCCGCCGTCACTGAGCGTGATGAGGCCAGGTCATCCATAGACGCAGTGGTAGCTGAGCGAGATATCTCCATATCTGCCCAGGATGTGGCTGTCACAGATAGTACTGCAGAGAGGTCCCTTACCACTAGTATGATCGCAGAGATGAGCACTTATATTGATGAGCATATGGTCATCATGCAAATGGCTACAAATCTGTTGGGTCATGTGGATATTCTCACCCAGGAGACTACAACTTTACCTTCTTCATCTGAGAGGGACGCCATGTTGGTCTTGCTAACTCGCATGTACCCTGACTCGTAGATGAGCTTTATATTCACCTGCACAGACTAGCTTAGCCATTTTGTCATGTACAATTTACATTGTATATATATCAAACAACATTATATATGACAGGGAAATATATTTTTGGATCACTTCCCTTTTAGATATGTCCTGCTATTAGCTTGATATTTTGCCTGCTGCTTCTGAGCTTGTGATCTTGATGTATTCTGAATTCCTCCTAGGTGGATAGACATTGAATTTTCTCTGGATAGTTCAGAATGGATCATCGATCTATGTATCCCTACCATCTTTGGTGTCTTGGGACTTGTTTTTGAATGGAGAATATGGAGATGGGTGTGGCTTTCTTCTCTGAGATTGACCGCAGCACAGATGGTCGCCAATACTTCTATTCAGGAGAAGCCTAGTTGTGTAAGACCTCAGCTTTTATAAATAAAGATGAATTTTCTATAAATATTATTTTTGAGTATTATGGAATAAATTTGATATAATGTTATAGTTGTGGGTAATATTTATAAATTTTGCAAAGTAAGCAAGTTGTTATAAAATATTCGTTTGGTCGGGGAATATTCTTTTCTCGGGGAATATTCGATGCGACGACTCAATCATTAATTGGACCCCATGAATCGGAAGTATTATCGTAGTTAGAAAACGACAAAATTATCTTTCTATAAAAAAAGCGGCGGAGGTGTTACCGTTAAAACTGTTGAACTACCCGGTGGTAAAAAATACGATGTCTACGCGTGGTTGCGTAGTAGCACGGTATTGATTATTGATGCTTACGTGAGAAGTCACTTAGCTATACTCAATTATTACTACTGATAAATTCTTTGCATCATATCTCTTATATTATTGATTCAATTATTGTCGAGTAACATCTCGTATAATATGTTATATTATTAATTGAGACGACAAGTTATAAATGATTAATAATTGTTGAAAGATTAAAAATATGTTGATAAATTGATTTGTGGTAATATTTATTCAATCCTTGAGGTATATAAAGAGTCTGTTATGAGACGTTTGTGGTAAGTTTGATTATTTTATGGGGGGCCCATATGTCATCATCTAAGAGTCCCTTCGTCAAATAGTAATTACCTTTGCGAATAGTAATTACCTTCGTCAAATAGTAATTACCTTTGTGAATAGTAATTACCTTCGTCAATAGTATTTACCTTCGTCAAATAGTAATTACCTTTGTGAATAGTATTTACCTTCGTCAATAGTATTTACCTTCGTCAATAGCAATTACCTTCACAATAGTAGTTGCCCCTTGATATTACGAGTTAACTGCCTCTTCTGTTCCAAGGTTAATTACCCCTTCATGAAATAGTAGTTGTCTCTTGATATTACGAAGAGTCATTTTGACCCTTCGTTAAGACCAAGAGCCACCCTCGGTTTTCTATAAATAGAAAGCTCATTCCTTCATTATTTCTTACGAATTCATTGAAACTCTGAGAGAGAGAAACTATTGAGAGAAAGAAGAAAAGTATTTTGCTACTTCACTTTTCCAATATTCAGTTCTTCTAAGGTAAGGGATATTATTTGTTGTACTTAAGAGGTATTATTCTTTCTTATTCATGAAGAGAACTTCATTATTCCATTCTTTATTATTCTATTGAATAACTTTGTATCACGCTGGCATACCCTATACTTGGTGAAATCCTCTGTTATTCCATTCTTTATTATTCTCATTGGAATAACAGATATCTGATACCCTATACATAATCAGTATACATAGTTTACCCTATACTTGGTGACATTCTTCTATTATTCATTGGAACATCCGGCTTACATGTGTTTTACACCTGGGACTGGTTCCGCCTTTATTATTATTACATTGGAACATCCTCATATGCATGTGTTTTACATCTAACTGGTTCCGCTCTTTATCATTACATTGGAATATCCTATCATGTGTTTTACACCAGATCCGGTTCCATCTTTATTATTACTGTTGGAACATCCTCATCCAATGTGAATTTCACCGACCGTTTCCGTTATTATTATTCTGTTGGAATAACTTGATCTATCTGGCAATCGCATGCATGGTGATTTCCTTTGTTATTCCATTCTTTATTATACCCAGTTGGTTAAAACTTTGACTTCTATACTCCATGAAATTAGTAGAATATTCTTGATATTTGTGTTTCATCTAGTATCTTTTCATGGAAATATTCTTCTGATCATTCTTGAATTTTACTCTACAAAACAGTATCTTGTTGACAATTTGGACGTTAATAATTCCTGGATAAAATAATTCTTGAACTTGTTTTATTGAATTCTTATATCATTGTCATCATCCTCATGTTTATATTATGTTGAAAGTTATCTTTGGCTTACGTGCATAGATGAACTTAGTATGATTATGACCAGGGTTCATTCGGTATAATCATGACTTGATATAAATGATGTGACAAAAGTCCTCAGTGGCCTGTAATGCAGTGATGGATAGTTTTTGGTATGATTATGACCAGGGGTGATTCGGTATAGTCAGGACCATTGATGATTTGATCCCGTGGTACAGGGATGATTAGATATTGTGGTTTGTTCATTAAACTGAGTCTTAGTGATAAAAATGGATGAAAACCTTTTAAAACCTAAAAGATAGTAGACTTTATTTTCTACTTGACTCTTTTAATGGATTGCATATTCCACTGCAGTTAAACTGGTTGTATATTGTAATTTATCAGTTTAACATTGTTGAAAACTATTGATAATTTATTCTGCATTATCTTAGTTATAATATTTCTTACTGGGCTAGTTGAGCTCACCCTTTCTTTCACTGTTCTCTTCAGGAAATGAGAATATAGCTGGGACGAGTCGGGGAACGGAGTAATGGTCCAGAGGATAGCATTAGTAGTCCTCACTATTCTGTGAAATAGTGTGATAATAATTGTAATGAGGACTCCTTTTGAGTTTGTATAATATCTAGTAGACAATATTTGTATTCAAACTCACAGTTTATGTCGTATTGTACAAGACATTTATATTAGTAAGTTGTATTTAAATTCTGTACCATGTAAGTGGCGACCCAAGATGGGTGACGTATAACTAATTTTGGGGTCGTCACAGTTGGTATCAGAGCTTAGGGATATGATCCCTGGCTAAGATGCGAGATAAGAACTAGGAGGGGAGAGACGGGGAATTCCTTCGCTAGTATGACCTACCTAAGTTTATTTGTTATTTAATTGGTCGGTCAGAGTATAGGGATAATATTTGATATATTAATTAACCCTTTTGCTTCACAATTCCTTTCAGGTAATAAGAGTGTAGCTAGGTCGAAATGGGAGTAACAGTGGAATAGAACGGTGGTCATCATTTAGTAGTTATATTTGGTGAATCAACTAGGGTGAGGCAAACCCAGCGTTAGAAGAGTGTTTTGCCACTATCATACAAGATGTCGAATGACATACAACCTCGTGTCAACATAAGACAGGGTTGTGCTCATCCACTTGCTGAGTATATTTACGAGCACTACCTATATGATCTTGGTGTTTGTTTGAAGTATAATTCTCAATTTGAGACAGTGGAGATAAGGATAAATCAAGAGAAGACTCACCATTGGGAAGAATATGATAGTAATCTTCTCATTTTTCTTTGGGGTCTATTGGGTAAACCAAGGATAATTCTGTTGCCATATAATATCTATCATAACCTAGAAGCATGGCCTCCCATGTACGAAGGTTTCCTTGAGCACTTCCCAAAGATTCTAATTTCTAAAACAGGTTTTGACTATACATTTATGTAAGGTGTCATTGTGACGTCTTATCCAAAGTTGGGATGGAAGTCACAACTTGGTATCAATGTAACGTACTATCCAAGTCTTGGATAAGAGTAGCGATTTTGAATGATATTTCTATCATTAATAAATTTCTTGACGTATTCTTGAAGATTTCCTAGCCTACCCTAGAGCGTGAAATCGAATTTTGTATCACCCAAATCTGAAAACCCATTTCTTAAACCCTCAAATATTTATTCAACTAAAATGAATGGGTTTACGTGGTTTATGATGAAAGTCATAATAAAAGCATTGGACTAATGAAAATCATGGGTATACGTGGTATTAGTAAGTGTTATGATGAGTTATGTTGGTTAGTATGTGAAAACATGAAATTTCTTAAAATCACAAGGAGTTAAAACCAGATTTTGGTGAAAACGTAATATGAAATTCAATTGACCAAATCTCTTATTATATTTTGAATTTTTTGAGTGTGGTTAAGTCCTAGAGTTAGATCTATGAGTTACCTAACTAATCCAAGTGGAATCAATGAAAAGGTGTTGTAGATTTTCGTGGACTGATTTTAGCAAAGGAGTCAAAACTTGAAAATGTCCAAAAAGTCGCTTTGCCACGTTTTTGTAAGGGCTGTTTCGGCCACTTAATTAGTGAGAAAAATTCAGGCCTTTTGGGACATAAAAGTATATGGTATAAAGAACATCGTGTCCAAAATGAGCTCATTCTCGACTTAAAATGAGCAAGTTATGACCATTTCAATATTTAGGTTTTTTTTGACGAAAAATGCTATAACTGGAGTTCTATAACTCCGATGACCATGAAATTTAAACTGGAGGCTCACATTAACATGTGTAAGGTCCTGCCAAGATTTGGGAATTTTTGGAGTTAAACTTGAGGTAGCAAATTTCTTAAGGAATTAATTAGAAATTGATTTTTGAAAAATAGTAAATGAATTTTAAAAATTCTGAGAAAAATATATATTCATCATGGGACTATATTATGCTAAATCCCAGAAAAGAAATATTTTTGGGACTGATTTGGTATTTTTCATGAAAATAGTTTAGTTATGAACATATGAGTTAAATATGTTATGTGAAGTAACAATGTTGAAAATAAGATTTTATGGCTAGAGAATCCTATATAGAGTATATGCATATTTTTTGAGGATTTGATAATTGGTGATGATATCTTATGAGTATGGCATTTTGAATGATTAAATGCATTATATGGTAAAGCGTAAACAATTGAGATAAATTGTTTATAAATTTAAGAAGTGATTAAAATATTGTTATAATATTAATGATATTAGATTATGAGATTATTAAGTGATGGATAACATGGGGATATTCTTGAATCTGGATAAATTATATTATAAATGTTTAATATTTATCCTTTATCTCATTTGATTGATTCTTTATATCATTATCCTCATGCTTATATTATGTTGAAAGTCATCTCGTGGCACATGTAGTGCATAGATGGACTTGGTATGATTATGACCACGGATTATTCGGTATAATCATAACCGTAATTGAAAACACGATTATCTTTGGCCGTAGTGCATGGATAATTTGTGGTCGTGATACTAATGAATACACGATTATCTTTGGTCGTAGTGCATGGATAATATGTGGTCGTGATACTAATGAATACACGATTATCTTTGGCCGTAGTGCATGGATAATTTGTGGTCGTGATACTAATGAATACACGATTATCTTTGGCCGTAGTGTATGGATAATTTGTGGTCGTGATACTAATGAATACACGATTATCTTTGGCCGTAGTGCATTGATAGACTTGGTATGATTATGACCACGGATTATTCGGTATAATCATGACCGTAATTGAAAACACGAATATCTTTGGCCAGTAGTGCATGGATAATTCGTGGTCATGATACTATTAAGCTGCGTCTCAGCATTATTGGTTTTACAGTTGTATATCTTTGGCCTGTAGTACAAAGATTAATTGTTAATGAATATCTTTGGCCGGATTGCGAAGATGAATTTAATATTTTTAACGATAAAGGTATTCAAGGTATCCTCACCTCTTTATCATATCAGGTACGTACCTTAATTTCGAGGGCAAAATTTCATAATAAGGGGAGGTTGTAAGACCCCAGCTTTTATAAATAAAGATGAATTTTCTATAAATATTATTTTTGAGTATTATGGAATAAATTTGATATAATGTTATAGTTGTGGGTAATATTTATAAATTTTGCAAAGTAAGCAAGTTGTTATAAAATATTCGTTTGGTCTGGGAATATTCTTTTTTGTGGGGAATATTAAATGCGACGGCTCTCAATCATTAATGGACCCCACAACGGAAGTATTATCGTAGTTAGAAAATGAAAAATTATCTTTCTATAAAGATAACTACGGAGGTGTTACCGTTAAAACTGCATTGAACTACCCGGTGGTAAAAAAATGCGATGTCTGGCGTGGTTGCATAGTAGCACACGGTATTGATTATTGATGCTTACGTGAGAAGTCACTTAGCTATACTCAATTATTTCTATAGTAATTGCTGTATCATATCTCTTATATTATTGATTCAATTATTGTCACAGTATCATCTATATAATATGTTATATTATTAATTGAGACGACAAGTTATAAATGATTAATAATTGTTGAAAGATTAAAAATGTGTTGATAAAATGATTTGTGGTAATATTTATTCAATCCTTGAGATATATAAAGAGTCTGTTATGAGACGTTTGTGGTAAGTTTGATTATTTTATGGGGGGCCCATATGTCATCATCTAAGAGTCCCTTCGTCAAATAGTAATTAACTTTGTGAATAGTAATTACCTTCGTCAAATAGTAATTACCTTTGTGAATAGTAATTACCTTCGTCAATAGTATTTACCTTCGTCAAATAGTAATTACCTTTGTGAATAGTATTTACCTTCGTCAATAGTATTTACCTTCGTCAATAGTAATTACCTTCGTCAATAGTAGTTGCCCCTTCAATATTACCAAGAGTTAACGCCTTCTTGATTGTTCCAAGGGTTAATTACCCCTTCATGAATAGTAGTTGTCTCTTCATATTACCAAGAGTCATTTCGACCGCTCGTTCTCGCACTAAGAGCCACCCTCGCTTTTTTTTATAAATAGAAAGCTCATTCCTTCATTATTTCTTACGAATTCATTGAAACTCTAGAGAGAAAACTATAGAGAGAAAGAAGAAAAGTATTCTCGCTACTTCATTTTTCAATATTCAGTTCTTCTAAGGTAGGGATATTATTTATTGTACATCTGTAAGGGTATTATTCTTTCTTATTCATGAAGAGAACTTCATTATTCCATTCTTTATTATTCTGTTGGAATAACTTTGTATACGCCAGCATACCCTATACTTGGTGAAATCCCTCTCATTATTCCATTCTTTATTATTCTCATTGAATAACTTGTATCTGCTGGCATACCCTATACATAATCAGATAATGTGGTTTGCCCTATACTTGGTGACATTCTTCTATTATTCTGTTGGAACATCCATGCGTGTGTTTTACATCGGACCCGGTTCCGCCTTTATTATTATTACGCTGGAACATCCTGCATGTGTTTTACACCGGACTGGTTCCGCTCTTTATCATTCTGTTGGAATATCCTATCACATGTGTTTTACACCGGATCCGGTTCCATCTTTATTATTCTGTTGGAACATCCCGTTTGCGTGTGAATTTCACCCGACTCGTTCCGTTATTATTATTCTACATTGAATAACTATTATGTGAAGTACCGCATGCATGGTGATTTCCTTTGTTATTCCATTCTTTATTATACCTAGTTGGTTAAAACTTTGACTTCTATACTCCATGATATTAGTAGAATATTCTTGATATTTGCGTTTCATCCAAAGATCTTTTCATGGAATTTTTTTTCTGATCATTCTTGAATTTTACTCTACAAAACAAAGATCTTGTTGACAATTTGGACGTTAATAATTCCTGGATAAAATAATTCTTGAACTTGTTTTATTGAATTCTTATATCATTGTCATCATCCTCATGTTTATATTATGTTGAAAGTTATCTTTGGCTTACGTGCATAGATGAATTTAGTATGATTATGACCAGGGTTCATTCGGTATAATCATGGCTTGATATAAATGATGTGACAAAAGTCCTCAGTGGCCTGTAATTCAGTGATGGATAGTTTTTGGTATGATTATGACCAGGGGTGATTCGGTATAGTCATGACCATTGATGATTTGATTCCGTGGTACAGGGATGATTAGATATTGTGGTTTGTTCATTAAACTGAGTCGTAGTGATAAAAATGAATGAAAACCTTTTAAAACCTAAAAGATAGTTGACTTTATTTTTTACTTGACTCTTTTAATGGATTGCATATTCTGCTGCAGTTAAACTGGTTGTCTATTGTATTTTATCAGTTTAACATTGTTGAAAACTATTGATAATTTATTCTGCATTATCTTAGTTATAATATTTCTTACTGGGCTAGTTGAGCTCACCCTTTCTTTCACCGTTCTCTTCGTGAAATGAGAATATAGTTTGGGACGAGTCGGGAACGGAGTAATGGTCCGTAGGATAGCATTAGTAGTCCTCACTATTCTGTGAAAATAGTGTGATAATAATTGTAATGAGGACTCCTTTTGAGTTTGTATAATATCTACTAGACAATATTTGTATTCAAACTCACGCTTTATGTCGTATTGTATACCTACGCTTATATTAGTAAGTTGTATTTAAATTCTGTACCATGTAAGTGGCGACCCAAGATGGGTGACGTATACCTAATTTTGGGGTCGTCACAAGTTGATTCCACCTCTTATGGGTTGGTGTTTCTCTTCAAGGCATGACCGCAGCTTAGATGGTCACCGAATCTCCTATTTGGGAGGAGTTCATGTAATTCCATCCCTTTGGTCTGAAGCCGAATGAAATGTAGTGGATTGAAAGAGGATCCCAGTACCAGTTGACAATGGTTTGTGTTTTGGTAGGGGGTTAGACCGAACCATAAATCGCTGCCTACGTACTCCTATTGAAGAGGAGATCAGGTCTGCGTAGTTCGAACCTGGTGTAAGAGGTTCAACGTCAGATATGGGCCGATATGGTGTAGGAATGTTTTTGGTTGTTTTTGTTTTATGTAAGGGCATAAATGTTTTTGTTGTTTTTGTTTTATTGCGCCCGGGCCATATGAAATGGTTGCCTACGTACTCCTATTGAAGAGGAGATCAGGTCGACGTAGTTCGCCCCTCAGCGCGAGAAGAAAAGCTTAATCCCATGTGCAGGTTAGAGTGCGGGGAGGAGAAAGTTTAATCCTAGGTTGAGGATAAATGGCAGGTGAAAAGTTTGATCCCATAAATGGGTAGCCAAACTATAAACGCAAGAGGTTCAATCCGCGGGGGGATGAACTGAATTTTATGAGCGCGAAGGAGAAAGCCAGGTTACTGGCATGAAGAGTACGTTTCCCTGACGGGCAAAGTGTAGATAAGTTGTATGTGGTAAAGGGTTAAAGAACTAAAATGACTGGTGACCTAATGATGATGCACCAGGGTGTTTGCTGGTCACTTCAGACATAATACTGTTTCACGGTGTCTGAGTTGATGAGTTGCGGAAATTCATCGCCATCCATTTCTTGCAATCTGATAGTGCCTCATGTCAATACTTCCTTGACAATAAACGGGCCTTCCCAGTTAGGAGCGAATTTTCCTTTAGCCTGATCTTGGTTGTCAAGAATCTTCTTCAAAACCAAGTCATGTTGTTTAAACCGCCAGTAGTTTGACTTTTTGTTGTAGGATCTGGCGATCCTTTGTTGATATAACTGACCATGGAAGATAGCCGCGGTTCGCCTTTCGTCTATCAGAGACAATTGGTGATACCTGTCTTGTACCCATTGGTCTTCATCGAGTTGAGCATCTATCAACACTCTAAGAGATTCCATCTGAAATTCTATGGGGAGCACTGCTTCCATCCCATAGGTTAAAGCGTAGGGGGTTTCCCCAGTGGAAGTACGCATTGTGGTTTGGTAGGCTAACAAAGTCAGAGGCAATAGGTCAGGCCAATCTTTGTGGTTGGCGGACATCTTTTGCATAATCTTCTTGATGTTTTTGTTAGCCGCTTCAACAACACCGTTCATCTTCGGACGATAGATGACATCGTTAAGATGTTTGATGTGGAATTTACTGCATAATTCCTCCATCATTTTGTTGTTGAGGTTTTTGGCATTGTCTGACACAATCACCTCTGGTTGTCCATATCGACAAACGACATTGTTTCTGATGAAAGAAATGATGACTTCTTTAGTGACCCTGGGGAAGGAGGCTGCTTGTACCCACTTGGTGAAGTAGTCGATCATGGTGAAGATAAATTGGTGACCATTACTGGCTTTAGGCTCAATAGGCCCGATAATGTCCATTCCCCACATTGAGAAGGGCAAAGGCGAACTCATATTGTGGAGTTCCCGTGGAGGGGCGTGTATAGCATTCCCATGAATCTGGCACTGATAGCATCTTTTGACGTGGTCATTGCAATCAGCCTTGAGAGATAGCCAATAGTGTCCCGTCCTGAAGACTTTCTTGACAAGGAGGGGGCCACAGACTCCACCAATGATTTCATCCATAAGCCTTTGGGCTTGATCTTTGTCTAGACATCTGAGGAGAACTAGTCCTGCATCTCTTTTGTAGAGCGCATCTTCACTCAGGTAGAACTTCCTAGCAAGTCGATGGATCCGCCTTTTCTCAGTTAGGCTTGCCTCAGCGGGTGTAGATCCATCTCGCAGATATTCCTTCATATGCTGATACCAAGGAGGTTGGATGGGAGGTAGTTCATCTGATACTTCTCCAATGTAATTCGCATAGGCTGGGGCCTTGTTCAGGGAAATTATGACACTTGGCAAGTGTTCCTTGTCTGATATGCGAATCAAGGAGGCCAAAGTGGCTAATGCGTCCACAAAGTCATTCCAGTCACAGGAACCCTCACAAGCATAAATTGGTTCCTTCATCTTCAAGGTGATTGCCTAAACCTATAGAAGCTAAGCTTGTACGCCTTCGTTAAAGGTTCTTTCCTATGTGGTACCTATGTTGTTTCCTAAGCTGATATCGGTCAAATGAAAGGAAGTCTTGATGCCAGACCCGGAGGTGGAAGAAAGGAATCGAAGGTGCAAAGAAGAAATATATAAACATCTGTCAAACATGCGCGTCCTAGTCCATACGGAGGGTATGAACAGAGACATCCTAGATGATGATTGTTCAGAAATCATGGGCATCACTTAAGAGAAGGAGGACGACAACAGCCCCTTCATTAGTGATGTCTATCAGGACTTCACCCTTGGCAATTGGAGAAGCACTCCTTGCATTTTCCGACAAGGGTAAAAAGGGTAGAAACTTCATCTGCCCTGTAGATAACAATAACTACTTACTTTTGTTGTACAATATTACCAGCTATTTTTATCATTTCATGCTAACACTTTGTATGATTAAATAATTTCATATATTAAGTGAAAGCATTTTGTTTCAGGACTCTAAAGTTAGATGTGTCTAAATTTGCTGATGAGGTGCCTATTCTCCACAAGGACTGTAACTTTGATGTAAAGTTGGACTCGGACTTGATGGAAATACAAGAGGACTATGAGATACCTCAAGAGATCAAAGAATGGGTCGAAGATAAACCCAAGACAAATCTTGATCAAACCACCTCTTTTAACCTCGGAACCTCAGAAATCCCCAAACAAATCCAAATTGGTACGGACCTTACTCCAAACCAAAGGAATGACATGGTAACTCTATTGACCCAATTACAGGATATGTTTGCATGGTCTCATGAAGACATGGTCGGTTTTTCCACTGACATTGTCATTCATCGCCTCCTCATCAAAGAGGGATTCAAGCCAGTCAGGCAGAAGCTCAGGCGATTAAAACCTGAGTGGAGTTTAAAAGTTAAAGAAGAAATTTTGAAATAATTTCAAGTTGGCATCATCATGGTGTCAACATGCCCTGAGTGGCTATCCAACATAGTCCTCGTGCCTAAACCCGAAGGAAAGGTGTGAGTTTGCATGGATTACAGGGATCTGAATAAAGCTTGTCTCAAAGATAGCTTTCTCATGCCATTCATCCACATACTCGTTGACAATACAACTTAGTATGACATGTACTCTTTTGCTAACAGCTTTGCAGGGTACCATCAAATCATGGTTGCTGAAGAGGATCGTGAGAAAACTGCTTTCATCACTCCTTGGGGAACCTTTTGCTACAGACAGTTGTCTTTCAGTCTCATTAATGCCAGAGCTACTTCTCAGCGAGCCATGATGGCTCTTTTCCACGATCTAATGCACAAAAGAGATAGAAATCTATGTGGATGACATCATTGTCAAGTCCCGAAGGGAGGAAGACCATCTAGATCATCTAAAAAAGCTCTTCAATAGGTTGCGTAAGTACAACTTGAAGTTGAATCCAAGTAAGTGCGCCTTTGGTGTTAGCTCAGGCAAGTTGCTAGGATTCTTAGTCAGCCACAAAGGAATTGAGCTAGATCCTACCAAAATCCAGGCCATCATGGAAATGCCCATACATCAGATAGAGAAGGAAATACGGGGATTTTTGTGAAGAATCAACTTCATTAGCCGATTCATCTCCCAACTCACAGCAACTTGTGAGCCTATCTTCAAATTGTTAAGGAAGAACTCCTCCATGAAATGGAATGATGAGTGTCATAAAGCCTTCCTTACAATCAAAGAGCAGCTAATCAAAGCTCCTGTTTTGGTACCTGTTAATCAATGACAATGCCATGTGCTGCATGCTAGGATAGAAAGATGATTAAGGCCAAGAAAGAGCTATCTATTACCTCAGCAAAAGATTTAGCAACAGTGAACGCAAGTACACTCTGATTGAGAAAACATGGTGTGCTTTAGCATGGGCTTCTATGATATTACTGCATTATCTTCATGGTCACACAACCCATCTCATATCCTGTGTGGATCCTATAAAGTATGTGTTCAGCAAACCCATGTTGATTTGTCGACTGTCCAAATGGCAGTTGATCCTACAACAATTTAACATCGTCTACGTAACACAAAAGTCTATTAAGGGTCAAGGAATTGCATATCAACTTTCCGCCACACCTACAAGGGATTTCAAACCCTCGGAGACATACTTCCCCGATGAAGGGGTAATGAAAATTCAGCAACACCATCAGGAAAATACACACCAACCATGGAAATGTATTTTGATGGAGCCGTAAACACGGATGGTTTTGGAGCTGGAGCAGTTTTGGTCTCCATTTCGGAGGAACAGTATCCTGTTGCCGTAAAATTGCAGTTTGCCAACACCAACAACATAGCTGAGTATGAAGGCTGTATTATGGGGTTAAAACTAGCCCAATCCACGCGCGTCAAACAATTAACAGTCTCGGGAGATTACAAATTGGTAATCAGACAAACCACTGGGATCTATCACACCAAAGAGCTACATTTGCTGCCTTACCATCATCAGGTTATACAGATGCCTTCGGAGTTTGAAGAAATATCCTTCCTCCATATTACTCAGAATAGGAATGACTTTGTGGATGCGCTAGAACCTTTGGCCTCCTTGATCAACATACTTGACAAGGAAGACATGCCAACCATCACATTTTCCTGGCAAAAGGCTCCAGCCTTCGAGAACTACATTAGAGTAGTATTGGATGAGCTACATCCCATCTAACACCATTGGTATCAGCATATCAAGGAGTATTTATAAGATGGATCTACACCTGCTGAGGAGAGTCCGGCTGAAAGAAAGCGGATTCATCAAATGGCTATGAAATTTTACCTGAGCGGAGATGCACTCTATAAAAGAGATGCAAGACTAGGTCTTCTCAGATGTCTGGACAAAGACCAAGCTCATAGGCTTATGGATGAAATCCATGGTTGAGTATGTGGCCCACATATGAGCAACCCTCTACTTGTCAAGAAATCCAAAGAATAGGGCATTACTGGCTCTCTCTGAAGGCTGACTGTGAGGATCACATCAAGAGATGTTACTAATGCCAAATTCATGGGAATGTTATCCACACCCCTCTAAGGGAGCTCCACAATAAGAGTTCACCCCGGCCCTTCTCAATGTGGAGAATGGACGTGATCGAGCCCATCGAGCCCAAAGCCAGTAATTGTCATCGATTTATCTTCATCATGATCGACTACTTCACCAAGTGGGTAGAAGCATCATTTCCCCCAAGGTTACTAAAGAAGTTATCATTGGTTTCATAAGAAACAATGTCATTTGTTGATATGGACAACTAGAGGTGATTGTATCAGACAATGCTAAAAACCTCAACAATCAAATAATGGAGGAGTTTTGCAGTAAATTCCACATCAAACATCTCAACTCTGTCATCTATCGTCCAAAGATGAATGGTGCTATTGAAGCAGCTAATAAGAATATCAAAAAGATCATGCAAAAGATGTCCGCCAATCACAAAGGATGGCCTGACTTATTGCCTCTGACTCTATTAGGTTATAGAACATCAATGCGAACTTCCACTGGGGCAACCCCATACTCATTAACATATGGGATGGAAGCAGTGCTCCCCATAGAAGTTGAAATGGAATCCCTCAAAGTGTTGATAGACGCTTAGTTAGATGAAGACCAATGGTTACAAGATAGGTATCACCAATTGTCTCTAATAGATGAAAGGCGAGCCATTGCCATCTTCCATTGTCAGTTATACCAACACAGGATCGTTAGATCCTACAACAAAAAAGTCCGGCTATGACAATTCAAACAACATGACTTGGTCTTGAAAAAGGTTCTTGACAACAAAGATCAAGCCAAAGGAAAAATTTCCCTGTACTGGGAAAGCCCATTTGTTGTCAAGGAGGTATTGACAGGAGGTGCCCTAAGGTTACAAGAAATGGATGGCGATGAATTTCCACAACTCATCAATTCGGACACCATGAAACGGTACTATGTTTGAAGTTACTAGCAAACTAGCATTCTAGGTTTGGATCACCAGATCCCCAGTCAGTTCAGGTTTTCAAACCTTTTCGCTATATACAACCTTTTTTCATATATGTTTGCCCCATCAGGGACAAGCACACTTTCCAACCAGCGGCCTGGTTTCGGATCATCAGATCCATCACTCAACTTAGGTTTTCAAAACCTTTCACACCTTCAGTTTGTCCCACCAGGGATCAAACATTTCACACCTTCAGTTTGTCCCACCAGGGATAAAACTTTTCACACTTTCAGTTTATCCCACCAGGGATCAAACTTTTCATCTGCAGTCTATCTTGTACACGGGGTGAACTACGCAGACCTGATCTACCTAATATATGGGAGTACATAGGCAGCCATCTTTATGGTCCGTTCTCACCCCAGAAAAAAAAATAAAAAACAAAAACAAACGCATCTCTACGCCCACTTTACCACATACAACTTTGAACCTTTATACCAGGTTTGAACTACGCAGACCTGATCTCCCCTTATCAATGAGAGTATGTAGGCAGCCATTCATGGTTCAGTCTCAACCCCTATTAAAACACAAAAACTTGTCAATGTTACTGGGATCATCTTTTAAACCACAATTCATCTGCTTCAGACCAAAGGGATGGAATTACCTAATCTCCCCACACTAATGGGAGAAGCGGCGACCATTTAAGCTGCGGTTGAGTCCTTAAAGAAAAACACCAATCCATAAGAGATGAAACTACCTGGGCTCCCAATACAAAGGAGTATCACTGACCATCTGTGATGTGGTGAACCTCAGAGAGGAAAGCCACACTCCTTTCTATACACTAGTCCCAAGACACCAACGAATGTAAGGAATACACACAGATCAACGATCCATTCTGAAAGATCCTGAGACATATCAATGTCCATCCATCAAGGGGGAGTTCAGAATATATCCAGATCACAAGCCCTGGAGAAACATGGAAATATCAAGCAAGTAACAAGGCATAACTAAAAGGGAAGTGAATCAAAATATATTTCTCTACCATATATAATACTGTTTGATATATACAATATGTATTGTACATGACAAAAATGGCTAAGCTAGTCTGTGTAGGAAAATACAAGCCCATCTATAAATCAGTGTATATGTGTGCTATCAAAATCAACATGACATCCCTCTCAGAAGAAGAGGGTAACATTGTAAGCTCCTGCCCAAGGGTGTTTATACGAGCCAACAGATCCACAGCTAACTGCACGGTGACACTATGCTCAACAATATATGTGTTCATCTCTACAATGATATAAGTAGTATTGGACCTCAATGCAGTATTATCTATGATAGCGCCATCCCGGGCAGATATAATGCAATCCCGGGCATATATAGTGCCATCCCACTCAACAATCAATGCATCTCTAGATGATCTAACCTCATCCCGCTCAGCAACAGCGGTGTCCATATGAGATAAGGCATCATCTCCCTCTACTAGAACGACATCTCTCCCAGCAAGAGCGGTTAACATCAAGGCTCTAGCCTGATCTCGCTCAAATGTCATCAGATGGAGACTCTACTCTAAATACTCTGCCGAATATGGGGTCACATTAGCAGTCATACTAGGAGAATCAACAAGAGTTGATGCCAACCCAGCAAATAGCTCTTCCTCAGTGGGAGAATAAGCATCCCCCATGAGCTCCCCACTGTCAGAATAAATCCCCGTCACGGTGAATACAACCCGGGCTGATATAATCTCTGCCTCCATCCATGCAGAATACTCTATGGAATGGCTCGAATGGCTAACAGAAAACTCAACCCTCTCACGTTGAGCCCAACAAGCATACACCATGGATCTATCCTCTGCTGATAAATGTTGAGAAGACAAACGTTGACCCAATGGCCCCTCAAAAGGATGGACATCCTGAAACTGGTCAAACTATGCCATCACAGCTAGTGGGTGATATGTGGTCATGCCCCTTAAACCATTTAGAGGCAGATAATACATGCCAGGTGCATGAGTAATGAAGATGTGGGGAGAGCTAAGCCCTGAACACGGAAATATGTCAAATGGATCCTCGATCCCTGCGAGAAACCCCGACCAAGATGCAGCGTCTGCAAACTCCACTGGCTGAAAGGAGTAAGACATGGCTATCTCATGGGAAAAACAATACCCATGGCGTTGGAAGGTGCTAATCGGTCTCAAATGTGACATAAACCACACATACAGCAAGACTGAGCTGCCTGTGAATACCTCTGTAGAATGGGTGTGGCAATACGTGGCTGACCTCAATGTCTATGCCATAATCATCGATACAATGGTATGTCCCTCCCTAAGAGCCCTCACTGCCATAACTACACTGATGTCCAAATGATCCATGTATAGTGGCATGTACAGATAGGCCACTGCACACATCATGATTATATCTAATTTGGCAACACGCCACTGATGCTTCGACGTGGTGAAATCAGCGGAGTGTTGTGCATAACTGTCCAATGAGCCAAATATGTCTATCAAAAAATGCTGGGACACAACATGCCCGGAGGTGATCTCATCCTGGGCTACTCTACGCCTCAATCCGTTGAGGGTCATAAATTATCGGCTCATATCCCCGACAACCATCTGAGCGCAAGGCATGTCCATTGGTAAAGTTGTCAGACACTCATACTCCTCTAAGTTGGGAGTCAACTCATGGGTCTTAAACTGGAAAACCTACCTCTCTGGTACCCAATGCTCCAGCATGCCCTCTACAAAGTCCAATGGAACCTGGAACATCAAGAGGGTCCTAGAGTGCTGCAACAGCTGATCTACAGTCACCCGATCTGGTGGTGACAAACTATCATACCATAATCTTAAACATGAGGCTACCAATACTGGTGGGGTGTGATCAATGTGGCTAACTGTCAAGGAAGACATCTGTGTGGGTCGTATCATAAGACCATTCAGGGATCAATGCTGAACATCTCTAGACATACATATACATAACATAATATATGCATGACAAATAATAGATGGCAATATGATTTAGGGAATGGAAAACAGTAAATATACATTCCTAAGTACATCATCATCTAATACATCATCTCTGTACATCTGGCAAATATAGGGAAATGGGGCACAACTACCCAACAACTAATAGAGGCCTATCAAAAGATATAACGAGAATGGGGCACAACCACCCAGTATCTAACAGAGGTCTATCAAAAGATATAGTGACAATTACATCAGAAGAATTTAATGGTGTTGATGTATACACCATCTATCCTATCCATATGATGTAACTCCCATGAGTCACTGGATCTCCATCAAGAGGGATGTTAAGCCGATACAATGAAGGATCTACACCGGCAAAACAATACGGGCCACCTGAAGGGCCAGCCTCTGAGCTGGAAGGATCAAAAGTATCCGCCTCAGAAGGATCTCTGCCCAAATGCCGAATGAAAAAATGTGTCATGTTCAACTGTCAGGTCAAACTACCAATCTGCGTCAAATGAGTAGGATCTCAGACGCAAGACATCCAATTCTTCATCATCACGGATCCAGGAACCATATCCTCCATGAACTGAGTGGCGCGGGTCTAGGCTTTGAGGGTACGAGGGGACCACCAGCGTTAGAATACCTCTTGAGTGAATGGGCCCTCTGACAGAGTAAAGTTGTTAACTCCCATCAACGGGATATCACTGACAGGTGGCTATAATACAGGCCAATAACGCCTGGCAAGAGGATAGATCGGCATACAGATCTCTCCTATGGTGCTCCTGATAGCACGTTCTCCCAAATAGAGCTCACATCCTCCATTTGTGAAGAGAGGAATCCGACAGGTGGACATCATATGTTCGACACCAGTCGGGAACCCATCCTCAAAGCCACCTGTCAAATGGTCCCCAGAATAGGGAACCCATGTAATAACTTCGGCTCTCAATAACTCCAACTGTAGGCGATAATGGGTGAAACCCTCAGCTACAAGAACCTCCGCCAACGTGGAGTGATGCCATTGTCGTCCCCATGGGTAGGTATCTAAACATTACACACTAATGGGATACATACATGGAACCCTCTCATAGGCCCAAAACTTCCAAAACAAGGGAAAACATCTACGGTCAGTACACACTCTTAACTTCTACATGGGAAATCAAAAGAGAAATACTCACCAGCAGAAACGGGTAAAATTCTAGCCAAGCCTCTGTCAAGCCCTGTGAACGCATGTGCATTCCCCTGAGGAAATAGGCAAAGGTATAGGAGCCCCAATAATACTTTCTAATACAGTCCACCTCTTATATGGGGCTGACAAAAGCAAACGCCACCGTGGAAAAGTTATCTGCTATGAAATAACCCCAAAGGATGACCAGGAACAATCTCTAATGAATGCGATCCTTGACTCTCAAATTAGCGGGTATAGGCTGACCGAATGCCCCACTCATAGCATCTACACTCAAAGGACCAGCAGGATGGTATCCGTCTTTGAGTGCCTCACGGACTCTTAACAATGATCGGCGACGATGCAGGTAATGTTCATGACAAGGCAACCTTTGCGCCCCTCCAAACTCTATACAAGTGATAAACTGCCAATCCATCGCCGTCATCATCACCTCACAGTCCAGCAAATGGAGAGACAGAGTTTGGTGAAACCAGCGCTCAGACAATGCCCTCAGATAACCCCAGGAATAATGGCGAGGGTGGATGGAAAAGAACGCATTAATGCCCTAACCATACACAATCTCTCGATACCCTGAATGAAGAGTCTGATATAGAGAGTGTATGCTGAACCAGTTCCCTCGAGGCTACGTAAAGTCGAGAACCTACATCATAAAAGCAAATCAACATCAGATCCTTACTCCTCATCAATAAGGAAAAGGAAGATCAAACCCAGCTTTTATCTCGTTCGCATACAAGTAGACCGAGGGGTGGCGACTTAAATCACCTAGAAGCTCTAGAATCATCACATTAATGCCTGAAAAGATCCTTGTAAGGAGTATGAACAGCAGGAGTGAGAGCCACAACCGGTACATCCTCCTCTTCATCCTCAACATCTGGTACCTCAACCCGGATAGGACGAATCACTGCCTCCACCAAACGACGAGTCCATCTAACTACACGAGGCTGAGGCACATCAGAAGCCCTCCTCCTCACACCTGAAGTGGTCCTGCGAAAACTACTCGACTGATCCGGATCCATAAATCTGGACACAAGTCTCCAAATCACCTCAGAAAGGGAGTGGTAAATTCTAACTTGGATCTTTTCAAATGCATTTTATGACTATATGCATGCATGTATTATTTTAATATATGACTATAGTAGAGTTAAAAATGCATTTCTATTCAATACCTAGGCTCATGGAAAAATTTTGCCAGTCTCCTTTGTAAAAAGGACTATCCACATGCACGTAGGCATGACTAGGTGGCCATTCAGTAGCACACCAATCCACAGTCATAAACATCCTATATGCATAACAATATCAAAGTCATAATCCGTAAGAGTAGCCTAATTACCAGGAATACTTTGTTTTACAACCTTTTCTCATTCGTCCTCAAATAGGATAAAAAATAGCAGAAAAAGGTGCCAATGTGACTTTTTCAAAAGTCAAAATTTTCACATAATTATGTTTAGCATGGTTAAATACTAACATTTACTATGTTCAATATTTTTTATCAAGTCATATGAGCATGCATATTCACTACTATGTGTTTAGAAGTATTTCATGCGATAACTCATTTTCCAACGGATAAAAACTGTAAAAGAGGACATGCATGCGTTACTAGGATAGTGCATAACACTTGTATGGTGACGTATTTTACTGAAAGCAGCCCAAACTCATTAGATCTGAAGAAGAACTCTCGAATTCTCTGTGTGGCGCAACTTGAAAATTACTTGTGAAAGCAATGGGAGCCTCAAATACACCCACTACCGGCCATGTGTATTTGTTATCACGTCAGAAAACCTGTGGCTATCTCAGTGGGTCCCACCCCTGCCTGGGTCCAATTTGAGTTACAAAGGAGGTCTACCTGTGGCTATCCGTGGCTCGCGCTGTGGTACGGGTTTTGTGCCTGCAGCCGGTGCTACGGCGAACCAGAACTACAATTCACGAAAAATTGTAGAACATGGCTAAAGCACCCAATTAATTCATTCACTGAAAGAACCAGGGTCAAATCCCGAGTCCGGAACAAATCTTGGGTAATATCCCAAGTCCGAATCGAACCAAATCCATCACAATAAGGCCTCAAACTACTAGCCCAATAGTATCTTCTTGGGTCATCTTAGCCCACCACAGGCTCCCAAAAGGTCATGACTTGAAGGTACTATTGGTAGTAACTTATTTCCTTATATGCCAACAAATTTTTCCCCTATCATTCGATGTGGGACTGGGGTGTTACAAACTCACCAACTTAAATTTCTTACGTCCCTATCAGAATCGATCACACACATGGCCCAAAGATCTTTGCCTCTCTAGCCATTGTGGGATGTGGGACTAGGGTGTTACAAACTCCCCCACTTAAATTTCAGACGTCCCAGTCAGAATCGATCACACACACGGCCCAAAGATTTTTGCCTCTCTAGCCATTGTGGGATAATACCAGCTAGCTTCGTGTCCCCACCTCCGGACCTTCATCTCGCCATTGTGGGATAATACCACCAGCCTTTGTTTCCCCACCTCCCAAGAACCTTGATCGGATGACCCGGCATTCGAGCTTTCGAGAGTCGGCTTTGATACCATATGAAACAACCCAGGTCAAATCCCGAGTCTGGAACAAATCTTTGGTCAAATCCCAAGTTCGAATCAAATCAAATCCATCACAATAAGGTCTCAAACTACTGGCCCAATAGTATCTTATTGGGCCATCTTAGCCCACCATAGGCTCCCAAAAGGTCATGACTTGAAGGTACTATTGGTAGTAACTTATTTCCTTATATGCAGACAAATTTTTCCCCTATCTTTCGATGTGGGACTGGGGTGTTACAAACTCCCCCACTTAAATTTCTTACGTCCCCATCAGAATCGATCACACACATGGCCCAAAGATCTTTGCCTCTCTAGCCATTGTGGGATGTGGGACTAGGGTGTTACAATCTCCCCCACTTAAATTTCAGACGTCCCAGCCAGAATCGATCACACACACGGCCCAAAGATATTTGCCTCTCTAGCCATTGTGGGATGTGGGACTGGGGTGTTATCCATACAATTTAAATCTCAACTTCGGTCGTTAACCATACATTAAATCTCTAATTTTACATCATTATTTGATATTAAAAACACTAAAATTTCGGAATACTTAAAATGTTTATACATTTCCTTCTTTCTTACCCTGAATTGCAACCTTTACATTACATCTCTTCGATTAAATTTTATATCATGAATCGTTATAACAAAATGACTATACAAAGTCTTACATCATAAATAGATAGCCGTATACACCGGATAACTCAATTTACAATTCAACAGCATGTTACATTCAAAATCTTACATACATTTCTCATAAAACATAAGTAATCTTAATGAATATAGATCTCTATAACTCACTTAGCACATATCCTTACCTTAATTTCCTGACCTGCAAAAGTGGTTATTTGCAAGAATGAGCTCGATAGCCCAGCAAAGTCTAACAGTTTTCATGCATCACATATCACATAATAACATGCTCGATATACATCTCATTAAAGTAACATGGCATACATGCTTTTAATTCACATAGCAAATATAAAGATTGAGTTCCTTACTCAATCATCATTATTAACCAAAATAATGCGATATAAATTGATTTTAACATTTCATGATTTCAACATGTATAACATATCATCAATTTTTAAAACAGCTTCATCAAGTCCACGTAACAAATAGGAACCGAAAGACTTGCCTTGTACAGTGAGATTAAACCGCTGATATCCAAATCACAATACCCAATATACATATGTTAACATGACATGATCACCATAATCCACACTACATCACGTATGGTTTAAATGTCTACCTATGTAATCAAATTATATTCCTAAACGATAGGTTTGTAATATTCATAACGCAATCAAATTGCAAAAAAAGTGGATGCTAAGCGTAAAATCGTAGTTTAAAAAAATTGTTAGGTTTGTAATTACAAACCATATACCCGATCACCCTTTATGCATAATTATTAATTAAACGAAAAAAAGATAAAGAATAAAATCATACCCTCAAGATCGAGCTTCCTCGTGTACAAGTTCACCTCCAAATCCTTTCGCTCAATCTTGAATCCACCGGTTTGGTTCCTTCCTTCGATCAACGTTAGCCACCCAAATGTTTGGCCTCTAGAGGTGATCCACCAAGGAAGAATAAAATTCAAGAAGATGGGTGTTTGGCTAAACCCTAGTTTTTCTATCTCTATAGAAAAGGTGTACTCCCAACAACTTGGAATTATTACGTATGTTGTTAAAAGTCAACAACCCATACCACCCATAATAAGACTCTCTTATTTATAGATGTGGGCAACCCACCTTAACAATTAAGGAATTGGGTTTATTTAATTAATTAAATTCTTTTAATTAATTAAGCTCCCTAATCTTATTAGGATAATTAATTAAACTCCTTTAACTAATTTTCCTTCCTAATCCAATTAGAATAAATGAGAGTACTTATATTAAATTAATTCCTAAACTCTTTTAGAAATTAAAATAATAATAATTGTAATAATATTAATAAGACTCTCTTATTAATTTATATTTAATATTTCTAAAATATTAAATAATAATATTAAGCTATTTAATTTATTCTATCACCATAGATTAAATTAAATATACTTAACATATTATTACGATTATGCCATTAACTTCTTAAATAATTATTCTTCCTTTTGGTGGTGTGACCCTTTTAGTTCTCCATATTAAACCTATTGTGAATAAATCAATTAGAATAATTCTAATCTTATTTAAATAAATAAATTAAACAATTAATTTATTTAAATAAATATTTATTCTACAATAGGATAAGTTCCCTAATGATCAACAACTTTTCCGTATAATATAGATTTCAACATTAATCATAAAAGAACCTTTCGAGTAAATAGTTACCGTGATAATTCAATCCTTCCACCATACAATGTCCCAATTAAATATAAGACATGGAATTATCACAAGTCTTATTTTATTTAATTATATGTATTTCGATCCTTAAATGCACAACTCCAAATAATGCAAATTAGAAACTCCTTTCTAATTTCATTCTCGCCGCCAAGGACTACCGGGTTGTCATTTATCGAATCACATAGACATTTCTCTTTTTTATTAGAAGTGGTAGATTCTTTATCGATCATACATTATCTCCATGTATAACTTATTATACCCAAGCATACCCTTTGATATACCCTAAGGGTCTTAAGGAATAAATAATCAAAGTATAACTCATCATACACAAGATACTATGATGATCTCAAGTCCAAGGATCACTTGACTACTATCACTACAGAATTCCTATCGACAGCAAATAAAACTCCATTAGGTATTCCTTAGCTGCCAATGCTCAAAGAACTTATTCTCTAATAAGCACCTACATACTTGCTTTTTTAGTGTTCCACACAAAATGATCATGAGATCAATCATCCTCATCCAATGAGCAAGCAACGATGTACCAATCTATCCTGATTCACTAATCCCCAATTTAGTAATCCAACGATTGGGAACTATTTTAGTTTTAAGCTTTCTAAGAATTTAGATCTCATTAGAATGATCATCATCATTATTCTAAAAGCATTGCTTAAAACTACGGGTTTATCACATATTATAAAACAAAGATCATGTAGATAATTAAAAGCCTTTAATAAATTAATACTTTTTATTAATAAATGAATAAGATTGTTACAAAGTATATGCTTTATCATCAAACATGATCGGCTTTGTGTGCATACTACTTTCAATCTCCCACTTGCACTAAAGCCAATCGCCATGGTATCTTATACTCTTCTTCTCTAAGTGACGATTATCCCGCATTGGATAAGCTTTAGTTAATGGATATGTAATGTTGTTCATGAGAGTCCACTATCTCTATAGTGATTTCCCATCTTTCAATGATTCTAATAATCAAATGAAAGTGCCACAACACATGTTTAGATCCAAGATGAGACTTAGAACTATTCCTAGTTCTCAGAATGAACTTTTAATCCAAACAATCAACTCATAGCCTTCATTTATAGCTATATACTTTGTCTTTATCACTAAACCAAAGAACTCTTTTCATTGCTTGAACCTTTCCAATTCATCGCACCACTGCTCAAGGTAACACTTTACCTTAAAGTGGATTTTTCTCGTCGCCTTGGTCTGTCTCGAAAAACTTGAGTCTCATAAGCCCTCTAGTTTTAATTTAGACCCACCATGAATATGATCACATCCTTAGTGCTTGCTAAGAACTTTAAGATGTTTTTCACCGACTTACATAGTGAACTTCTCCATATTACGACCGATCAACATCGTGTCTCGTGATATTTCATCAGATACATGATTGTCACTCATGCGATCTCTCTTTTTTGAGTCTATGGGGACTATTAAGAGATACACACCATAGCTCATCAACATGAGACATCTCTTGAGTTTGCCATGCTAAACGACTTTAGCATCAAATGAATATACGCTCCTCGGGTTAAGTCGAGCATCCTCTTAAATCTATCTATATAGATTTATATCCCCAATTAAGATACTCTTCCCAAATCATTCATGGAGGAATGTTTAGACAACTTTATCTTTACCGATCAGTAGCATTGGTATGTCATTCCTCATCCGTAGTATATCAACATATAATATACTAGAAATGTCACGACGCCCCAATCGACCAATTTTTGATAAAATCAAACTTTTTTGTACACATGTTCCATAAGTCTTACCTCATCGAATGTAACTCGATCATCATCTTCTATGATGTGTACCTCATCATCATCATCCATGATGAATCCATACCTCCTAGGTATCTTCTTGCAGACTATTCCGCATTTACGATCTTGGCCAGGTACAATAGTCTCTATCTACAGTTCCTCTTATTCGACTTATAAGTTTTTTGTGGTTCTTGAACTCTTCAAGATCTATTATCCTCCCACTAGCCCCTTCAATGATAAACACCTTTATCTTAGTAGGCGCGCATGTTTCAGAACAAACACCTTTTGCTAAGTAGATTATAGAACATATACCCTAAACTTACTTTAGGATGTCCCACAAATCAGACTTGTCAAATCTTGTCCCAAGCTTATCCTTTGAAACCTTTTCACATAAGTCGACAACCCTTTATCTTAACATACTTAAGATTAGAATCCTCCCCGTCCATAACTTTTATGGAGTCTTAAATGGATTTTGAGGTTACCTTTTCGTAGATATGCAAACCATTTCTTCTAGACATTATCCTGTATGATACCGAATGCTCAAAATCATTATGGACCGCACTATGTCCAACAAGGTACGATTTTTTTCTTTCGATACATCAATCAATTATTATGATCGAGAGGTGTCCATTATGAGAAAACCATTTGAGATGATCTAGAAACTTATCAGCACAAGTATTTATTCCTCGATCTAATCAAAGAATCTTAATACTTTGCCAATTTGTTTCACTTCAAATTCTTTTGAACCTTTCAAATAATTCACACTTGATTTCAAAGAAATACACACATTCAACTCTTTCAATGATCATCTCCTTTTCTTATACTAATTTGTTCAATATGCAAAATTATTTTCACGTAAGTCAAGTATACAAAATTTATTAAGTAATATTCCATTTATACAAAACATTATTATTATAAATAAACAACAATTGTTCTTAATTATAATACCAAAGATTTCATCATTCAAACAATAAAATGGAAATAATATTTTTAACAAGAACTCGAATACAATAACAACTTATCGACTTAATAGATTTGCTCCGTAGGCATTGCTAAACTATAAGTTTCTATAGCTAATGCAAAAACCTTTGCTTCATTTTCCACATAGATTACTTATATTTGTTTAGCTTTCTACTTCGCTTGGTCCCTTCATAAATCTATATTTATGATAACCAAAGTCAGATCCAATACCCAAGTAGAACCTCGACTTAAAGAAAAATTTATTTCAATCATGAACAAAATTTAGATTGTAAATCAAACTTCACTAAGCTTCTTTTCGTTAGCCTCTCGCAAGATGCTTCTCGCAGCTTTTTTCCAAAGGTCCAAAGCTTATTGCAGCAAAGGAAGCAAACCCCTTGCTATCCGTATCGCTTTTGTTCTTATTATCCTTTGTTTATGCCTTTCTATTTACCTTCTTTTGAATCGCTTCTTCTTTCGTAAGATCCTTTGGCCCCTACCAAGAAGACTTGGTCTTTCTTGGTTGAAAGTGACTCTCAACATTTTTCAACATAAAGTTAAGCAAATCAAATGAGGTCGATATCTAGCTTGTTCATATGAAAATTCACAACAATTGTGAAAGGAGTCCGGAGTGAGTGCAAGATCAAATCTCGCTCAACTCTCCATCCATGACAAAACCAATTGTCCTAATCGATCAATCAAATTGATTATGTTAAGAACTTTTTTCTCAGCATTATAGTGCCATCGGCCATTCTAGATCTAAGAGCTCCTTAGATATCTCGATATCTATCACCCCATTTTTCCTCACCATCAACTACTTGATGTGCAGAATATAGTAGGAGCATCCATAGTTTCATGCCGACGCTCAAGCTCATTACTCATGGATGCGAGCATGATGCATCGAGCCAATCAGCATCATCATCTTGCCACTTTCTAAAAGTAGCAATCTCTTCCTCGTAGAGGCATTGTTCTCAACTATTGCAGGATAGGCGATATGACATAAGATAGCTTTTCAAATGCATGAGAACTATTCTCAAATTCCTTAACCAATCCGCTTAATTCTGGCCCGTTAATTTAGCATCTAATATGCTTCGCAGTTGATAGTAATTTTAGACATTGTAAAATTTCAGAAATGAATTTGTAATTAACAACATTTTAACATACATTCTTTTATTAATTACCAAAATAAATTAGGTCTTGTTTTAAATTGGTATCTCCCACTATTTTCTTCAAACTATATTACCTCACTTATATAGTTCTAAAAAATCTAATTAAAGATTTGCTAGTGAGAATAAGGATCCCATTTCAAATGTATATAGCCTTGTGGTGACACAACAAACTATATATAAAAATAAATAGGTAGACAACTTTTGTCAATTACATCAACTATGCAACTCCTTTTATTTTTGCCTCTTAGATTATTTTGATCAAGTGGTGGCACATCCGAATCAAAATTATCCAAGTTAAGTCCAACCTAGCACTCCATATATTCAAAAAGAAAAATATCATCCTCAGGTGACACAACAAAACAATATTGTTCAATTTTCTTTATAAGCATCAAATGTGATAAATTAACATCTTAAATACTTTAATACTTGCTTTCAGGTGACACAACAAACTCATATTAAATATTTAATACTCTATTAATTTTATCATGCTAGAAGGCTTACGCTCGATATTCCAAATATCTTTGAACGCTTTAGACTTAATATAAAAAATCGAGGGGTTTGTTATTAATTTGTCTCATCTTGTTTAGCTTACTGCATTTATATATATATATATATAAATACGCTATTATTAATAAACATGCAAGCATGTTTGCATAATATATATATATATATATATAGTATAAGCATGCACATATAAATACTATATTCTACCCGATTGATTATGGACTTTTATTCTAGTTCGTCTACTAGAGCCACCAAGTGAACCAAAAGGTCAAACCCTAGGGGGTGCAAGAAATAATATTTAAATATAACTATTACATTTAAACCCTGCTCATTACAAACGGGTCTTCAAGCGCCTTCGCTCTCCTTGATCTCTAATTTTTCAAAATTAATTCTAACTATTCCTATTACAAAACTATTTAAAATAAATAGAAACCTCGATCAAGCAAGCCAAGGGGAGTACATAGAGGGAGATAGAATTTACATTAAGAAAAATTAGAGAAGACGAGGTACGCAGAATTCCCATTTAATAAAAACCATACATTCATGCATCCAACTAAAATAAAATCCAATCATATCGTCAATAAATCCATAATCAATCCCATTTATTATCATACACATCACCATACGCATCAATAAATAACATTCATCTCATGAATAATAAACATTTAATATATATATATATGATATCATTTAATGGGCAAATTTAGTTAGTATAAAATCTATTTTTGAATCAAAATAAACTCCTTTATTTTAATCCAAATTTAAATCAAAATAAAACTATTTTATTTTAATTTATCCAATTTTGAATAAAATAAACTATTTTATTTTAATCAAAATCTTTAATCAAAATAAACTCCTTTATTTTAATTAATTATGGAATCCAATTCCATGTAAAAAAAAAATCTTTAATTAAAATAAACTCTTTTATTTTAATTAATTATGGAATCCAATTCCATGTAAAAAAAAATTTTTAAAGGAAACACTTATTATTCACAAATAAACTCTTTTATTTTGAATAATATGAAATCTTATTTCATATTTAAATAAACTCCTTTATTTAAGGAAATTTTTTTTTTTCCTATTCACAAATAAACTCTTTTTATTTTGAATAATATGAAATCTTATTTCATATCTAAATAAACTCCTTTATTTAAGGAAATTATGGATTTTCTTCTCCCTATTCACAAATAAACTCTTTTATTTTGAATAATATGAAATCTTATTTCATATCTAAATAAACTCCTTTATTAAACTCCTTTATTTAAAAAAACTTATTTTAAAAATCCAATTTCAACTCCAATTAGTTATCATGGAATCCAATTCCAACTCTAATTAGTTAAGATGAAATTTAATTTTAAAATTAAAATAAATCTTTTATTTTAATATTAAAATAAACCTTTATTTTAAAATTAAATAAACTTTTTATTTTAATATATATATAATTTTAATATATTAAAATAAATTTTTATATTTATATAATATATATATATTTTAATATAAAATAAATTTTATATATATATATATATATATATATATATATATATATATATATATATATATATATATATATATATATATATATATATATATATATATATATATATATATATATATATATATATATATAATATATATATATATATATATATATATTATATATTTTTATATATATATTTATATATATATTTATTATAATATATTTTATAATATAATTTTTTTTTAATTTTTATATAAAAAAATATTAAATTTTTTTTTTTTTATATATTTTATTTTTTTTATTATTGTTTAATTTGAAACAATTTTAATAAAAAATAAATTACGTAAAAATTTATTATATTTCGATTAATAATGCTTTTATATATTTTTTATTATTAATTAAAAAAATTTTTAAAAAAAAAAAAATTTTTTTTTTTTTTTTTTTTTTTTTTTTTTTTTTAAATTTTATATAATAAAATTATGCCCAATTAAATTGTTCTAAACACATATCAATATATATATCAAATTAAAACAATTAATAATTCGTATAAAGGTTTGGCTCGATGCCACCGTTAGGTTTGTAATATTCATAACGCAATCAAATTGCATAAAAAGTGCTAAGCGTAAAAATCGTAGTAGTTTAAAAAATTTACAAAAACCATATACCCGATCACCCTTTATGCATAATTATTAATTAAACGAAAAGATAAAGAATAAAATCATACCTCAAGATCGAGCTTCCTCGTGTACAAGTTCACCTCCAAATCCTTTCGCTCAATCTTGAATCCACCGGCTTGGTTCCTTCCTTCGATCAACGCAGCCACCCAAATGTTTGGCCTCTAGAGGTGATCCACCAAGGAAGAAGAAAATTCAAGAAGATGGGTGTATTTGCTCAAACCTAGTTTTCTATCTCTATAGAAAAAGGTGTACTCTCCCCACAAACTTGAATTATTACGATTTTTTAAAAAAGTCAACAACCCCCACCACCCATAATAAGACTCTTCTTATTTATAGATGTGGGCAACCCACCTTAACAATTAAGAATTGGGTTTTATTTAATTAATTAAATTTTTTTAATTAATTAAGCTCCCTAATCTTATTAGGATAATTAATTAAACTCCTTTAACTAATTTTCCTTCCTAATCCAATTAGAATAAATGAGAGTACTTATATTAAATTAATTCCTAAACTCTTTTAGAAATTAAAATAATAATAATTGTAATAATATTAATAAGACTCTCTTATTAATTTATATTTAATATTTCTAAAATATTAAATAATAATATTAAGCTATTTAATTTATTCTATCACCATAGATTAAATTAAATATACTTAACATATTATTACGATTATGCCATTAACTTCTTAAATAATTATTCTTCCTTTTATGGTGTGACCTTTTAGGTTCTCCATATTAAACCTATTGTGAATAAATCAATTAGAATAATTTAATCTTATTTAAATAAATAAATTAAACAATTAATTTATTTAAATAAATAATATTTATTCTACAATAGGATAAGCCTCCCAAATGATCATCAACGACTTTCCGTATAATAATATAGATTTCAACATTAATCATAAAAGAACCTTTCGAGTAAATAGTTACCGTATAATTCAATCCTTCCACCATACAATGTCCCAATTAAATATAAGACATGGAATTACCACAAGTCTTATTTTATTTAATTATATGTATTTCGATCCTTAAATGCACAACTCCAAATAATGCAAATTAGAAACTCCTTTCTAATTTCATTCTCGCTTCGCCAAGGACTACCGGGTTGTCATTTATCGAATCACATAGACATTTCTCTTTTTTATTAGAAGTGGTAGATTCTTTATCGATCATACATTATCTCCATGTATAACTTATTATACCCAAGCATACCCTTTGATATACCCTAAGGGTCTTAAGGAATAAGTCAAAGTATAACTCATCATACACAAGATACTATGATGATCTCAAGTCCAAGGATTACTTGACTACTATCACTACAGAATTCCTATCGACAGCAAATAAAACTCCATTAGGTATTCCTTAGCGAGCCAATGCTCAAAGGAACTTATTCTCTAATAAGCACCTACATACTTGCTTTTTTAGTGTTCCACACAAATGATCATGAGATCAATCATCCTCATCCAACGAGCAAGTTAACGATGTACCAATCTATCCTGATTCACTAATCCCCAATTTAGTAATCCAACGATTGGGAACTATTTTAGTTTTAAGCTTTCTAAGAATTTAGATCTCATTAGAATGATCATCATCATTATTCTAAAAGCATCATTAAAACTACGGGTTTTATCACATATTATAAAAAAACAAAGATCATGTAGATAATTAAAAGCCTTTAATAAATTAATACTTTTTATTAATAAATGAATAAGATTGTTACAAAGTATATGCTTTATCATCAAACATGATCGGCTTGTGTGCATACTACTTTCATCATTCTATACTAGTTACTTATAACCACTAAATAACAATTTCGTAACACATTATACCAAAATTTTAAAACCCATAACTCCATTGTTAACACAAGTATAACGATTAGTTAAAAACAATTTAATTATTCTAACTATATTCTATTTAAGAACATTCATATAATCACAATTAAATTTCATAAAAACATTATACACAATTTTGGTATTTCAAAAACATACATTAATACATTATATATTTCATAAAAAAGCTACGCTTTAAAGATTTTGCAAAATACCTTTATATACATATATATATATATATAACACTTGAAGTTATAAATTATAACAACACCGATACGTAATATCTAACTTTTAGAACATCGAATCAAATTTTTGTAAAAACCTTATACACATTGAATTTCAAACTCATACTTTAACATTATCTTTAAAAACTTATATATAAAGATTTTTAAACATACCTTTTAATTGCTCAAACAACTTGTTAATCAAATAGCCTAAACTCAAAACTTGCTTTGGGAATCACATCCCTTTAAAACGAACTCACTGAAAACTTTTCTCCACAAACTTAATTTTCCTATACTAATAAACAAAATCGTAAACTAAAAACTAACGCACTTTTAAAACGCGTTAAAACCCAATAATATATATACTATATTATTTATCGGTTACCAAATATATTATATGCTTTGTTTGGCAAAATACTTTAAAATTAAAGACTTAATATATTTAAGCCTTGTTTGGTAAAAACTAAATTAAAATCACTTTAATTTATTTTAATAACCACTTAAAATATAGTTATTTGTCACACTTCTAAGTAATTAAGTTTTCATACTTAATTTAATTAATTCTAATAATAATTAATTGCATAATTTATTTAATCATTATAAACTCTCTAACTTAATTATTAAATTAAATTAGATTACTATTTCAAAATAATTACTTTCCTTAACTCATTAATTATTTATTAAACAAATAAATAATCAAATCACATCAAATCAATTAAACAAATACTTATTCAATGATAAACACATCCATTAAATATTTATATAATTCAATAAATATTTAAATATTATAATTAAAAATATGGATTGTTACATTATTCCCTCCTTATAAGGATTCTGTCATCAGAATCACAACTCAAACCACTCATTCGTTACAATCTTTCCTACTTACAAAGATTATGTCCCCAGAATCGAAGACACAAATTAAACAAATAACTCAGAGTAATCTTTCATCATTTTATCTAAATATAGGTTTTATATTTCCTACTACATTCATTACTTTAACAAATTGTAGGTTTCATTTCATAACCTTCACTTGAACTCAATTATATTCTGAGTATTATATATCTTTTAACCCATTAATTTCCTTTTCTAAGGATCGTTATCATAAACACTCGGGATATTTCATTCACCCTTTCTTCTACGAATTTTGTCCTAAAAATTTTATCTATTAATCTTTATTCATTCAATCTAACAAAATAGATATTACACTAATACTTCATTCATTCCTTGGGTTTTATAACCACTTCCTTTCCGCAAAGATCGTTCTACAATTATTAACTTTTCTATTAAAAGTTTTACATTATTCTTTGATAACTCATATCCTTCTCACTTCAAAATCTCTTTTCTCACTTATTCAACATATTCATCATTCAGTGTTGCATTCTACGACTCACTTCTTTCTAAGGAATACTTTCCTTTTTCACTTCTATCTTGCAGAATAACAAGAATCTTCCACAATTGTTCAATAATTGGGAAGTAGTATGAATAACTCAGGAATTTAAAAGATTCCAAATCATGTTGAGGGTCACAAGACCGTGAACTCTATTCTCTAGGTTTAATAGTGCTTCACCCCCCGGTTCTTCACCCTCTTTGGCAGAATGTTTATCAATCACAAAGACTGAAAACACCCTCCGCAAGTACTCTAGGTGATCAACCTATTGTACATGTATTGTGCACAAACATTTCAGCGCAAAGTATAAACTAAGCATAACCTCTAATAAAAGAGTTGTTCATCTCAGAATTTAGAGTGCAAGCATTCAACTGAGGGTCTAATGACCATGAACCTTGTCCATAGTTATAAGTAATATTTCAACTTTAACTTTTACAGTCATACGACTATAATGACTTCAAGGTACTCAGGGGATCAATCCTTCGTACGTGTATTGTGCACAAACATTTCAGCACAAAGTATAAAAGTAGGTGCAACCCCTAAATAATAGGGTTGTTCATCTCAGCTTTTTAACATCTGAATCCGCACCAAAACAATTTGGTTTGGCATAACTTCTCAAGAAACTCTTGAATTTCATGAACATCTTTCAATATTTGTCTAGCTGAATCAAATAGCATAGACCTCTACTACAATTCAAACATCAATCAAAATATACATATACATACATATCTTAAAGAAATCTCAAAAATCTTTTTATGACGTCATGATACCGTACTGTATTTACACTCCGTTGAGGATTCCGTCATTTGGTGATTTTATCATACTACATCATACCATAGTGGGCTGACGATCCTTAGATCACATCCAACACTAGGTAATACTGCATTGATGACTCCATCATTTTTATCAACTTTGCACCAGGTTACATGATGCATTAATGATATAAAATACATTTTGATATATTGCAAATCATTTTTGTCTAGCCGAAGCAATTAACATAGACATGCGAATAACATTATTGTTGTTAAAACTCATTGGTTCCATCAGTTGATCCAATGTTTTTCAAGAAAATAGAAGTGTAAACATCAGCACGAAGTCAATAAATTTCAAAAGTCTAGCATAGCTAGTAGATTTAGAATACCTATGCTTCCACCATCAACTCCACTTTCTATAATGATCCATTGCTTAATAGGTCTATCTATTCCTATCATCCTCAATACTCCATTTACATTTATCTATACCCAGTTCATCAAACTTACCACACGTTATGAGTTTAGGAACTTGCCACAATCATATGAGTTTAAGAACTTATCCTAGTCGGACCATTACAAAGCGTCCATTCATTTGAGGGGTTCAAAACATACCATATAATTATGAGTCACGAACCTACCATAAGTATGAGTTTTAAGAACTCGCACTTAACCTTATAATATTCTCTAATTATACTCTACCTATCTGTTATACACATGAGAAAAGAATCATCTTCTCAACAGGCATATAGCAAATAAAGCGACATAAACATTCTAATGATTATCAATGTGATAAACTGAGTGCAAGCACAAAACCCTCGCCCATACAAAGGTTTGTACAACTCAGCCATCACATGAGTCCTCAATTGAAACCCCACCTAACTCTATCTTTCTCTTAACTTGCTCTTTGCTCGATACTAATTCCTCGTATCACATTATCTATAACTCTATATGAGTTTATCTCGTACTATCATAATACATTATCTTCATAGCATCAAGCTATAATCATTCAACCATTACAAACCATCTTCCTTTTATAACTTAAATAGATCACGTCGTGATCTTATTCTATAATCATCTCCCTTAAAATTCTTTTCTTTCCTCGTGATCGTTTTATTTTACGATCCTCTTTCTTTCCCTTTTTTTCATCATTTACGACATTATTCGTTATCTTGGCTATTGGAGTTAGGAAACTCCCATTTCTTATCTTTATATCTCTTCAAGATTCTTCTTTGAATCTTCTTGTTTATATAACAATTCTTCCTTTAAGAATTTCTAACTTCATTTAAATCGCTCAAAACTTCATTCAAGTTTTAAAGTCTAATCATACGTGTCCATTTCTATACTTGGTACACATCGAGTCTCTAACAGTTTCAATATGGTACGCTGAGTGGTTTCCTACCAACAACCAGTAAACTAGGTTCCGAGTTGCTAGTTTATATATACCTCCGCTCTATGAAGGAATCGTTTAGCCCAGATACCATACATCAACTACTAAAGAGTACAATTGCACCATACTTAGATATAACTCTCTATTCTTAACTTCTTTATCACTTTCTTTTTATAGACATTATCTATTTATTATCACCTTACATCCTTATTATTGGAGTTGGGTAACCCCACAATCATATTCCTTATAACTCTCCGAGATTCTTCTTTGAATCCTTCCACGCAAGTTTTAATCCCTTATTGTTCAAAGTCTATTTGAGCTTATTCGTTCATTATCTTCACCTCTCTTCTTTAAGGTTATAGCCTACGGTACTCCTACCTAAGGTTTATAACCTACGGCTTTGATACCAACTGTAACGACTCCAAAATCCATACAATTTAAATCTCAACTTCGGTCGTTAACCATACATTAAATCTCTAATTTTACATCATTATTCGATATTAAAAACACTAAAATTGCCGAATACTTCAAATGTTTATACATTTCCTTCTTTCTTGCCCTGAATCGCAACCTTTACATTACATCTCTTCGATTCAATTTTATATCATGAATCATTATAACAAAATGACTATACAAAGTCTTACATCATAAATAGATATCCATATACACCAGATAACTCAATTTACAATTCAACAACATATTACATTCAAAATCTTACATACATTTCTCATAAAACATAAGTAATCTTCGTGAATATAGATCTCTATAACTCACTTAGCATATATCCTTACCTTAATTTCCTGACCTGCAAAAGTGGTTATTTACAAGAATGAGCTCGACAGCCCAGCAAAGTCTAACCGTTTTCATGCATCACATAGCACATAATAACTTGCTCGATATGTATCTCATTAAAGTAACATGGCATACATGCTTTTAATTCAAATAACAAATATAAAGATTGAGTTCCTTACTCAATCATCATTACTTAACCAAAACGCGCAGTCATAAATTGACTTTATCATTTCATGATTTCAACATGTATAACATATCATTCAATTTAAAACAGTTCATCAAGTCCACGTAACAAATAGGAACCGAAAGAATTGCCTTGCGCGTAGATTAAATCGTTGATATCTAAATCACAATACCCTATATACATATGTTAACATGACATGATCAGTCATAATCAACACTACATCACGTATGGTTTAAATGTCTAACCATGTAATCAAAATATCTTCCTAAACGATAATAAACTAGTTAGGTATTAACATCATATTCGTTCAACACATTATAATACAATAATAACAGAATTATTTGGTCATATAGCATTACAACTAAAAATTTTAGGCTTCTGTGCAAGACAAAAGTCATTTCAGAACATTATGCTAAATGGCGCGGTATTACCCACAATTTGAATCGTAAATGCGCACTACTGGCTACCGATGGGCGCTTCAGTAGAAGAGTTATATAGGGACTCGGCATTGCATGTTGAAGTCCTAACAATGTTTATCTTTGAAACCAAAATTTTAAAACCCAAAACTCCATTGTTAACACAATAAGCACTGTGATCATAGTTAGAAAACAATTTGATTTATTCTAACTATAATTTATTTAATTCTTACCCAATTCATATAGTCGCAGTTAAATTCCATGATTAACATACAATACAAGTATAAATTTTGGTACTCTGAAAAACATACATTCATACATATTTATATTCACAGTAAAACTATTTCTTTTTCTTTAACATATGATTAAAATACCACTCATATAGACATATATATATATATACATGCTAGTTATAACGATTATAACAACACTAATACGTAATATCATAACCAATTTTAGAACATTGAACATGGTTTACAAGAATTTTGTAAAAACCTTATACACAGTGAATTTCAAGCACATACTTTAAGCATTATACTGTAAAACATATATACGTGTAAAGATTATGCAACATACCTTTTAATTGCTCAGACAACACTTGTTAATCAAATAGCTTCGACGAACTCAAAACTTGTTTTGGGAATCACAGCCCTTTCTCTCTCAAACTATCTCTAAACTTTTCTCAGACAAACTTCTATTTTCCTTAGGCTTAAGCCAAAAACAAAATACGTAAACTAAAAACCAACGCACTTTTCAAACGTTTAAAACCCAAACGTAACTGCCATATACTAATGACCATATTAAACTATCAGTTACCAAATATATTATATATTATTTAGAATTTATTTAATTTAATTTATATTATTAATAAATCAAATTTAAAAAGCCAAAAGCCTTTGGGCTTTGTTTGGCAAAATACTTTAAAATTAAAGACTTAATATATTTAAGCCTTGTTTGGTAAAACTAAATTAAAATCACTTTAATTTATTTTAATAACCACTTAAAATATAGTTATTTGTTACACTTCTAATTAATTAAGTTTTCATAATTAATTTAATTAATTCTAATAATAATTCATTGCATAATATAATAATTTATTTAATCATTATAAACTCTCTAACTTAATTATTAAATTAAATTAGATTACTATTTCAAAATAATTACTTTCCTTAACTCATTAATTATTTATTAAAAAAATAAATAATCAAATCACATCAAATCAATTAAACAAATACTTATTCAACGATAAACACATCCATTAAATATTTATATAATTTAATAAATATTTAAATATTATAATTAAAAATCTGGATTGTTACATTCACAAGCATACCCAGACACTATATTACACATATAACTACTACCCAACCCTTCTAGCATGATTTTAACAAGTTAAACATACAATTTCCATAATCAAATCAAGTAATTTCATTGTTCTTGATGTTCTGGAAAGTTTTGAAAACAAAACATGAAGATTGGCACTACGGGATTGTTATAACACTAAATCAGTCCATTCGAAGTTTGTTTTCTTCGTTTTAATATGCATAATCATATACAAGTGTAAAATTTATGATACAACATATGATTAACATATTAAATTTGTACGTAAGGGCCATATGGCCATATTTTATACTCTGTAACTTCAAATATCTAATTACAACATATTTTTATGAATTTGATGTTATGAACACATACATATATGATAACAACATGTTATGATGACACATAATCATATATATATATATATATAGACACACACACACACACACAATTATTACTCTTTTTCAATCATAGAGACTTGAAAGCCATTTTTATAAAAATGTAAGCAACGTGAATCGGAATTGGGTTAAAGAGATTACCTAGGGTTTAGAGTGTAGATTAGTAGAGATGATTTGACACCCCCAAATCCTGGTACTTCATTTCCTCAAGATTTGGTCTTCACTTAATCAAAACATTCATTTTTAACTACCCAATTATAATAAAATTGAATAATAAAAACCTATCCATACAGGATTAAACTTAAATAAAAATCTCCCAGGTTATCTAACCTTTAATTACAAACATTAAAATGTGGAAAATTAATTAAACTTCATTACAATCTTTAAACCAAGGTCTGATAATAAAACTATCACAACTATTACAAGTCTTCAGTATTTGTTCATCTTTCCTTTTCCCTTACTGGTGCTAGGTACGTCACCCTTTACAGCTTTAGCTGTAAGAAATTTTACAGGCAAGAGTGAGCAAACAAGGCCCACTTGGAATAACAACAAATAAATCTTTAAACTTTTACATCAATTGCCAATACAAGGCTCAATAGAACTGAACAATGTGTTCTATTAACTTTCTAAAAATTATAACATTCACTGAGGGTCTAATGACCATGAATCATGTCCACAGTTATAAGTAATCTTTCAACTTTAACTTTAATAGTCATAAGACTATAAGGACTCCACGTACTTAGGGGGATCAACCCTTCGTACAATGTATTGTGCACAACCATTTCAACGCTAAGCGTAAACCTCTATTAAAAGAGTTGTTCATCTCAGTATTTAGAATACAAGTCCGCACCAAAGTAAGTTTGGTTTGGATACATTGCATGGTAATTTAGAATTCAACGGTAATGAACTAAGGATTAGTTGATTACAAAAGACACAACTGTATGCTATGGAATAATCATAACTGAATTGATATTTATAAATTTGTATCATGTTTTAGGAATAATATAATAGCATACACTTTGAATAATCATAACATAAATTGGCTTGAACAATATTAAATCAAGGTTATTGAAAATTGAATACTAAACATGCATAGTGAATAGTAATTTGAACTATAAGTTGTTCAATACTAGAATATTGAAATAAAGCGACTCGCATGCTAAATAATAACTTATATATTAGAGAAACTTGCTCAATATTAAACTATAAGATTTGGGATATTTGTATCGTTATGAGAAACTAGATACAATAACTTATTCAATAATAGGCAATCTAGCTCTACGAAAGTGTAAAAGTAGCAATTTACAACAATTGTAATTGAATTTGAAAACAATAACGTACTAATGAAATTAAACTCGCACAATGAATTTTTGAGTTAGAGAACTTGCCTTTAGCACAAGCTAAACATTACAACTTGAATCAATACCCTACACATATGTCATCATGACATAATTAGTTATTACCAACATTTTATATCTATATAAACAAATATATACTTCATGTAGGTTAAATCACCCATTCACATAATCAAACTATGTTAATACTAGTTAACGCTTGATAACATGCTCATTCATATTTTAATACTACTAAAATCATCATTTAACATTCCTATTACTAACACATAACATTATTTTTCAAAATTTGTATAACAAACTAAAACTGCTGGACCATTCTCGCTTAACTTTCATTATGCATATTTCAATTTACACTATGGTTTGCCTGCATGACACGAGTTGGTATTGTATTGAGTCACATGCCATTGATTGGCGGCTGGCATGAGTGGCTAGGCTATTCTGACCCAAAACTTGTCTTCGCTAGTAGCGTTGTTGCGTGCGAGTCCGAACTTCGACGACCAAGCTCTAAGACAACATGAACAAAAGCCAAATTGGCCTACAAGCTCCAATCTAATAGACTAATTAACATGTAATTTATACATAGACTTCATGTAAACATATTGTGAAGACTTCTAACATGTTTCTACCCATAAAATAACATAAACATCAAATTTACAACACCTAATTTCATTGTTTTTGGCAAAAACTCCATTCTTGATATTTTTAATGGAAATCAACACTGTAATTTTGTTTTTCAATCAAAAAAGTAATTTCAAAACACCATAGTTATGATTATACATACTCTATCAAATTCAATAATCAATTTATCAGTTTAACAACTAATTAAACCTTATTTTCTACTTTAAGCTAAGCCATATTCATATATATTTTCATATGAATTCACTATAATATGTTTTCTTCCACGAAACCCATACATACATGAACTAGTTTTTCTATAATCGTATATAAACTCATGAAATCATCTTATAATCAATAATTTATCGTATAACTACAAACACCACCAATTTATCTTTTATAAAAATTTCACAAAGAACCTTTTGGAGAAGAATCACAACTCAAGCAAATAAACAATAAACATATTCTAGAATGTTACATCATTCCCTCATTACAAGGATTCTGTCATCAGAATCACAACTCAAGCAAATCATTCGTTACATTCTTCTCTACTTACAAAGATTTTGTCCCCAGAATCGAAGACACAGATTAAACAAATAACTTAGGGTACTCTTTCAACATTTTCTCTTCGAGTTCCCACGTAGCTTCTTCAGCGTTGTGGTTCCTCCATATCACCTTCACAGAAGGTATCACTTTATTCCTGAGCACTTGTTCTTTCTTGTCGACTATCTGGATAGGAACCTCTTCATAAGACAAATCTTTCTCGAACTGCAACGGTTCGTACTCGATCACGTGTTTGTAGTCTGGTTTATACGGTCGTAACACCGAAATGTGAAAAATATTATGAATGTTTTCCAACTCTAGAGGTAGAGCTACCTCGTAAGCCACTTCTCCCACTCTTCGCAACACTTCAAAGGGTCCAATAAACCTCGGGCTTAGCTTTCCCTTTTTACCGAAATGAATTTTCCCCTTCCAAGAAGAAACTTTTAGGAATATAAAATTTCCTACGTCGAATGCACGATCCTGTCTGTGTTGATCAGCATACTTTTTTTGTCTATCTTGAGATGCTACCAATCTTGTCCTGATGAGTTTGACAACGTCAGTAGTTTGTTGCACTAGTTCAGGTCCTAGCAGTTGACATTCACCGACTTCATCCCAGCACAGTGGAGTTCTACATTTTCTACCATACAATGCCTCGTAAGGTGGCATGTCGATGCTCGCATGATAACTATTGTTGTAAGCAAATTCCACCAATGGTAAATGTTCTTCTCAGCTTCCTTTAAAGTCCATGACACATGCTCTTAGCATATCTTCCAATGTCTGGATTGTTCATTCGCTTTGGCCATCTGTTTACGGATGATAAGTCGTACTCATTTGCAATTGTGTTCCCATACATTCTTGTAGTCTCTTCCAGAAATTAGACGTGAATCGCGGATCTCTATCAGACATAATTGATACTGGCACTCCATGCCTCAAAACGATCTCTTTAATGTACAATCTAGCCAACTGATCAAGATTGAATATAATTTTTATTGGTAAAAGTGCGCTGATTTCATCAGTCAGTCCACTATCACCCAAATCGCATCGCATCCCTTCTGAGTAGTTGGAAGACCCACCACAAAATCCATCGTGATGTGTTCCCACTTCTATTCCGGTATTTCCAACGGTTGAAGTAATCCGTTGGGTCTTTGATGTTCGGCTTTTACTCTTTGACATGTCAAGCATTTCGCTACGCATTCTGCAACGTCCCTTTTCATATTCGGCCACCAAAAATGCTGGCACAAATCTTGATACATTTTCGTGCTTCCTGAATGAATTGAATATCTTGAGCTATGAGCTTGGTCAAAATTTCTTCTTTCACTCTGATGTTCTTGGAACCCGATTCTTCCTCAAACCATAGTAGTCCTTCAAGTCGATCTTGTATTTTACATCACTACCCTCAATCAGCTTCTCTTTGATTTTCCTACACTCTTCATCTTGCAGTTGAGCATTCTTCACTTTGTCCACCAAAGTTGGACTAGCTTCTATTTGGAATAGTTGTTCATCAGATTATTTTTGAAATTTGATTTCCAACTCCAGTTTTGTCATTGCTGAAATGAGCTCCTCCTGAGTTGTTATCAACATCAACTTTTCTCGACCCTTCTTGCTTAAAGCATCTGCCACCACATTCGCTTTGCCCGGATGATAAAAGATTTCACAATCATAATCTTTTATCAATTCCATCCACCTTTTTTGACGCATGTTCAAATCCTTCTGAGTGAAAATATACTTCAGACTTTTGTGGTCCGTGTAGATCTCACATTTCTCCATAAAGATAAGTGTCTCCATATCTTGAAACAAATACAAGCTGCAGAGACAATTCAAATCATGAGTGGGATACCCTTTCTCATAATCCTTCAGTTGTCTTGTTGCATAGGCAATAACTTTGTCGTTCTGCATAAGAACACAACCCAACCCTTTGTGTGAGGCGTCACTATACACCACAAAATTTCATGTGTCACACTTAGCTTCTTCTTCAAATTTTGGAAACTCTATTTATACTTCTCCGTCCAAATGAATTTTACAGCTTTCCTTGTCAAATTTGTTAGCGGAGTGGCTATCTTATAAAAATCTTGAATAAATCTTCTATAATAACCAGCCAATCCCAAGAAACTCCTCACTTCTGATGGTGTTCTTGGTTGTTCCCAATTAATCACAACTTCCACTTTTGACGGATCCACTGAAATCCCATCTTTGTCAATCACATGCCCCAAAAATTGTACACGGTCGAGCCAAAATTCGCACTTAGAGAATTTTGCATACAACTTTTCCTTTCTTATTGTTTCCAATGTCAAACGTAAGTGTTCCACGTGTTCTTCTTGAGTTTTGGAATACATTAGAATGTCGTCGATGAATACCACTACAAACTTATCTAAGAATGGTTTAAACACCCTATTCATCAAATCCATGAATGCAGCAGGTGCATTGGTTAAACCAAAAGACATCACCAGAAACTCGTAATGTCCATACCGAGTTCTGAATGTCGTTCGCGATATATCCTCCTTCCTCACTTTCAACTGGTGGTACCCACTTCTCAAATCTATTTTCGAAAAGTATTTAGCACCCTTCAGTTGGTCAAACAAGTCATCTATTCTTGGCAATGGGTATTTTTTTTAATAGTGACTTTGTTTAACTCCTTGTAATCAATGCAAAGATGCATTGATCTGTCCTTCTTCTTCACGAATAAAACTGGTGCTCCCCACGGCGATACGCTTGTTTGAATATATTTCTTGTCCAGCAGCTCTTGCAACTGTACCATCAGTTCCTTCATTTCTACTGGACCCATTCTGTACGGGGCCTTCGATATCGGTGCTGTTCCCGGCGCTAAGTCGATCACGAACTCAATTTCTTTGTTAGGCGGAAGTCCTAGCAAATCCTCTGGAAAAACATTTTCGAACTCACTCACTATTGGTATTTCTTCCAGTTTTACATTCTTCTTCTGAGTATCGACTATGTAAGCTAAATAGCCCACACAGCCTTGGCTCAACAATTTCTTGGCCTACATAATCGTCAGACATTTCATCTGTCTAGGCGACTTGCTACCATAGAATACTACCTTTGACGGAGTCATAAGGTTTTCACACTTCTTTTGGCAATCAATTACCGCTCCATATTTGAACAGCCAATCCATTCCCAAAATAACATCAAACTCTCCAAGTCTAATCCGAATCAAATCTACCATAAAGATATTCTCCTTAATGTTCACCCTACAGTTCTTGTATACGAATCTAACAGGGATTACTTCCTTATTCGCAATTTCTATGTTCAAAGGAAAATTCAGTTCTTCTCTAGGCAATTCTAACCTCTTAGCAAATTCATCAGATATAAACGAGCAAGTACCACCCGAATCAAATAATGCATATGCATTAATATCATTGATTGGGATAATACCTGACACCACATCTTTTGATTGCACAACATCTTGCACAATCATGTTGAAGGTTCTGGCTGTGGGTTTGTTTGATGGTGCAGGTCCTGTAATGGCCCATGTACCTCCATTGTTACCTCCATTGCTTCTGGTAATCACTCCATCCTTCTTCTTAGGGCATTCATGAGCAAAGTGATCCTTGGATCTACACGTGAAGCACGTATTCTTCTTTGGTTGAGTGCAATTTGGGGCGATGTGACCCTCCTGGCCACAATTGAAGCAAAATCGTTTCCCCATCAAGCACGCACCCTTGTGAAATTTCCCGCATGTCGCACACGCTTCAAACTTTTTATTTTGCTGGTTACTCTAATGGTTTCCAGCACCCATGTTCCCATTCTACTTCCTCTTCAAGCTGTTGTTGTTGTTTCCACTACCACCATTCTTAATCTCATTCTTCTTCTTCTTCTTCTTCTTCTTCTTCTTCTTCTTCTTCTTCTGTTCTTAATTGAATTTTGTCACTGCCTCGCCTCCACCTTCAACGAGTAACGCCTTTCTCCATCATCGCTGCAAACGTCTTCAATCGGAATAGGAAACCCTCTTCAGATGGACCCAGGCTTCACCCCAAATCAAATCTCTTCGCCTTACGCTGCGTGCATGTCTTGACTTCGATATGGCGCAAACCTCGCCAATTGGTTGAATTTTGCGGCATACTCAGATACCATAATCGATCCCCGCTTTAATTCCAGAAACTGCACTTCTAACTGATTCTTCGAACTCTCCAAAAAATAGGTCTCGAAGAACAACTCCTTGAACCTATCCCAGGTCATCACCCCTGGCCCTTCACGAGTTTTATTGGCCTGCCACCAATAACTAGCTTATGCTTTCAACATGAAAGTTGCGAAAGCAGTCTTCTGATCATCCCCTACCCTAGCGACATCGAACACCTTTTCTATCTCCATAATCCAAGTTTGTGCTCGACTGGATTCATGGACCCACAAAATTCAGGTGATCCAACCGCTTTGAAATCCTTAAACGTTGTACCATGGTTTTGTGGTTGATTCTGCAACGCTCCTATCAGTAGTGTCACAAGTTGTTGGACGGGATTATCTTCAACATTATTATTGTTAGTTCTCTTATTGGTTCTCTGTCGGGGTGGTTCACGTCTGGGAGGCATTTTCTGTTAAAACAAAACATCTATTAGACTATTACTCAACTTCTTTAAGTATTTTCTAATTAACTTGCCTCCATAAAAGAAATAACCACATAACACATAACACTTTGAATAAAATAATAACTTTTATTTATTCATCACCTTTTTGAAAAACATAAAAAATAATAGATCTCTCATTATTTACATTCCTTTCCTGAACTACAAAAGTTACAGGACAACATCATTATTATCATATCCCATGGTTACTTAACACTAGGGATTTACACATTATTTAATACTTATTACGTGCATTACAGGCAAATTTTCTACGATGATCTATTAAGATACTTCTTAGCCCTATCACGTTCTTCCTCCATGACCTGAAACATTATTCTGCGATCTAATACGTATGATGGCAGCGTCTCGAACTGAATCAGATATCCCATGACCCGATCTTGAGCTCGATTAATTGCGGTGTTAAAAACTTTATCCATCTCTTCCATCATCATCCTCTTCGCCTGTGAGTCCCTTACTTCTCTTCCAGTTCATTGATAAGTTTCCTCGTATACATCTTCAGCTCTTACCCTCTTGGTATCTTCTTCCTTCAGCTTGTTCTTCAGTTCCATGACCATCTCGATCAGTTGTTCCTTCTCTCCTTCAGTCTGTACTAGTTTCTCCTCGACATTAGTCAGTCGTTCTTCACAATCCTGGATCTCGCTGCTTTTTGTGTCATTGCGATCATTGTTCACTATTATCTCTCTGTAACTCCTCAATCAGTATCTTGAAGTTTCACGTTACGGTCATACACCTCATCGTATATACTGACCACCTATCGAGTTAAGTTGAATCCTTTCCTCCTCGCCCTCTTCACCCTCATCCTCCCGTGGTAACTCAATGGGATCTTCCTCGTCTGCTTTCCACGTCATCATCCTCATCTTCAACTACTACATCAATCTGGTGACTCCCATGGCGATAGTTGTTCCCAAACTACTCAAATGTCATGAGGCTCCTCCTCTATAGGAATATGAGGTCCCTCCTCCCTAGCCTGACTGGATTCACTGACATTAGTCATCATGACAACAAAGTTTTAAAGTTTTAATTATTAATCATTTCTACTCGACACTCAGGAGTACATAAACTATAAACACATAAGCACATAAGTGTTTTATTAGTTTTTCCTTAAAACTCGATAAGAGTTATCTCCACTATCTTTTCAAAGGTTACTTCCTAAGGCTTTTCCCCCCACCTAAGGTTCATAACCTAAAGATTTGATACAAACTTGTGACACCCCCAAATCATGGTACTTCATTTCCTCAAGATTTGGTATTCACTTAATCAAAACATTCATTTCTAACTACCCAATTATAATAAAATTGAATAATAAAAACCTTCCCATACAGGATTAAAGTTAAATAAAAATCTCCCAGGTTATCTAACCTTTAATTACAAACATTAAAATGTGGAAAATTAAATAAACTTCATTACAATCTTTAAACCAAAGTCTGATAATAAAACTATCACAACTATTACAAGTCTTCAGTATTTGTTCATCTTTCCTTTTCCCTTACTGGTGCTAGGTACATCACCCTTTTCAGCTTTAGTTGTAAGAAATTTTACAGGCAAGAGTGAGCAAACAAGGCCCACTTGGAATAACAACAAATAAATCTTTAAACTTTTACATCAATTGCCAATACTAGGCTCAATATAACTGAACAATGTGTTCTATTAACTTTCTGAAAATTATAACATTCACTGAGGGTCTAATAACCATGAATCATGTCCACAGTTATAAGTAATCTTTCAACTTTAACTTTAACAAATCATAAGACTATAAGGACTCCACGCATTCTTGGGGGGATTAACCCTTCGTATAATGTATTGTGCACAACCATTTCAACGCTAAGCGTAAACCTCTATTAAAAGAGTTGTTCATCTCATTATTTAGAATACAAGTCCGCACCAAAGTAAGTTTGGTTTGGATACATTATAGGGTAATTTAGAATTCAACGGTAATCAACTAAGGATTAGTTGATTACAAAAGACACAACTGTATGCTATGGAATAATCATAACTGAATTGATATTTATAAATTTATACCATGCTTTAGGAATAATCTAATAGCATACACTTTGAATAATCATAACATAAATGGGCTTGAACAATATTAAATCAAGGTTATTGAAAATTGAATACTAAGCATGCATAGTGAATAGTAATTTGAACTATAAGTTACTCAATACTAGAATATTGAAATAAAGCGACTCGCATGCTAAATAATAAGTTGCATATTAGAGAAACTTGCTCAATGTTAAACTATAAGATTTGGGATATTTGTACCGTTATGAGAAACTAGATACAATAACTTATTCAATAATAGGCAATCTAGCTCTACGAAAGTGTAGAGGTAGCAATTTACAACAATTGTAATTGAATTTGAAAACAATAACGTACTAATGAAATTAAACGTGCACAATGAAGTTTTGAGTTAGAGAACTTGCCTTTAGCACAAGCTAAATCTTACAACTTGAATCAATACCCTATACATATGTCATCATGACATAATTAGTTATTACCAACATTTTATATCTATATAAACAAATATATACTTCATGTAGGTTAAATCACCCATTCACATAATCAAACTATGTTAATACTAGTTAATGCTTGATAACATGATCATTCATATTTTAATACTACTGAAATCATCATTTAACATTCCTATTACTAACACATAACATTATTTTTCAAAATTTGTATAACAAACTAAAACTGTCAGACCATTCTCGCTAACTTCAACTATTGGCCACACATCATGATTTAGCTTATTTGCAGCCAGTTAGCGATGCATTGTAAAGTCACATGCCATTGATTGACGCTACGGCGTGGCGCGTCAAGCTTATGGCGCAAAAAACTTATCTTTGCTAAGTCAGCGTTACATGGCGCCAAAGTCCAGAACTCGGCGACCAAGCTCGGCAACAACATGAACAAAAGCCAAATTGGCCTACAAGCTCCAATCTAATAGACTAATTAACATGTAATTTACACATAGACTTCATGTAAACTTATTGTGAAGACTTCTAACATGTTTCTACCCATAAAATAATATAAACATCAAATTTACAACACCCAATTTCAATATTTTTGGCAAAAACTCTATTTTTGACATTTTTAATGGAAATCAACACTATGATTTTATTTTTCAATCAAAACAATAATTTCAAAACACCATAATTATGATTATACATACTCTATCAAATTCAATAATCAATTTATCAGTTTAACCACTAATTAAACCTTATTTTCTACTTTAAACTAAGCCATATTCATATATATTTTCATATGAATTCACTGTAATATATTTTCTTCCACGAAACCAATACAAACATGAACTAGTTTTTCTATAATCGTATATAAAATCATGAAATCATCTTATAATCAATAATTTATCATATAACTACAAACACCACCAATTTATCTTTTATAAAAAATTCACAAAGAACCTTTTACAGAAGAAGGTTAAACTTTTAAAGAAGAGATTAAGCTCCTACCTTTGATTAGGAAGATGATGGCTATTCTTTTCCCCAATTCCTTTTTCAAAAACCTGTTACAAAACACTTACCTTCTCTCTAAAGTTTTTCTCAATTTTCTATGTATTCTTTTTTTTCTTCACTGAGTTCTTTCTTCTTAACTCTAACTACGTACTAACAATATAACGTATAATAATAATATAGGTATTAAATATATAATATAATTATAACTTTAACTGACATCAGTTATAAAAATTTGAAAATCAAAAGCCATAAGGCTTGTTTGGCTAGGCTTAATAAAATAACTCTTTAATCCTTACACCTTGTTTGGTAAACTTAATTAAAACAAATGGATTAATCCTTATACCTTCTTTGATAAAACATCATTAGATTAAAGACTTAATATGCAATAAGACATGTTTGGCAAAACTAAATTAAGCTCTTTTAATTTATTTTAATAACTCCTTTATAGCAAGGTTATTAGTCACACATTAATTTAATTATCAATTAATCAATTAAAATATTAATTTATTAAATTGATTTAACAAATAAATCATTATCACAAAACCATAATTTCTTTATAATTATAATTTTATTTAACCAACTAACACTTTATTTTAAATCACAAATTTTAATTAAAATATTATAATTCATTTAATCATTATTAGCTCTCTAACTTAATTATTAAATTAAATTAGTATATAACCTCATAACAATTAATTTTATAAGCTCCTTAATTATTTATTCAACAAATAATTAACTAAATCACATCAACTCAAGTTGTCATTAAATACCTATATAATTCAATAAATATTTATTATTGCAAATAAATATTTAATATTTAATATTTAAATATTTATTCAACAAATAATTAACTAAACCACATCAACTCAAATTGAACAGTTATTTATTCAACAATAAACTTATCCATTAAATACTTATATAAATCAATAAATATTTAATATTACACTTTAAAATTCTGGAATGTTACAGATGAGACCTTTCTCAGATATTTCTTCAATCACACAACTCACAATTTCCCTCAACAAATTCTCAATTTCTCTATGTGATTTGCTTTGCCAAACTTAGAAAAATAAAAGAAGAAGACGTATATAATTTATAAAAAGCGATTTGAGTTGTGGTCAAGAATCAAATCGCCTTGACTCCCAATAGGTCTCAGTTTGGCTAGCCTTAAAAGGTTCATTACCATTTAATTTGATAAACCTCTTATAATATAGTTTAATAATGTCACACCCATTTATTAAATAAATCAAATATCTTTTTTATTTTAATTTAAATAAAATATAATAATTTCTCATTAATTCACATAGTCATAAAATTAAATTTCTCATTTATTAATTATGTCAAATTATTAAATCTCTAATTAATTATTAAATTAATTAAAATAATATTATGCTTATTAAATATTTCATTTAATTCAATAAGCTCACATAAATACATAGTTTGAATAATAAAATTCTCCACATTAATTTAATAAATATAACACATATAATTAAATTAATCTACCATAATTTCATCAATTAATTAGTTAATCCCATAATTAAATCATCAAAAAATATTTATTTAATTCAATAAATATTCAAATTAAATTACAAAATCTCGTTCGTCACATCTTTCCCCCCGTAAAAGGATTTTGTCCTCAGAATCACGACTCAATCAATTCGTCCCATTACATTCCCCCCCCCCCCTTACAAAGATTATGTCCTCAAAATCGCTTACACATTAATTAATTAAATAAATGAGGGTAATTCTTCATCATATGGTCTTCGAGTTCTCACATTGCTTCTTCAGCGTTGTGGTTCCTCCAGATTACCTTAACAGAAGGTATAATTTTATTTATTAGAACTTGCTCTTTCTTGTCGACAATCTGAATAGGAATTTCTTTATAGGATAAGTCTTTTTCAAAATGTAGGGATTCATATTCAATCACGTGCTTGTAATCGGGTTTGTAGGGTCGTAAAATTGAAACACGAAAAACGTTGTGGACATTATCGAGTGCTGGAGGTAAGGCTACCTCATACACAACTTCTTCGATTCTTCGAAGTACTTCGAAGGGTCCAGTGAATCTTGGGTTTAATTTCCCTTTCTTTCCGAACCTGATCTATCCCTTCCAGGGAGAGACTTTCAAGAACACATAACTACCCGATTCAAACTCAACATTTTTACGGTGTGGATCGGCGTATTTCTTCTGCCTATCCTGAGCTGCTACCAGTCTTGTTCGGATCACTTTGACTATCTCTGTTGTCTGTTGTACCAATTCTGATCCTAGTAATTGTCTCTCGCCGACTTTATCCCAGTAAAGTAGAGTTCTACACTTCCTGCCGTATAACGCTTCATAAGGCGGCATGCCAATACTAGGGTGGTAACTGTTGTTGTAGCCGAACTCTATTAGTTATAGGTGATCATCCCAATTACCTTTAAACTCCATTATACAAGCTCTTAACATATCTTCTAATGTATGTGTAACATTTAAGAATTTTAAATGTAATATTAAATATTTATTGATTTATATAAATATTTAATGGATGTGTTTATCGTTAAATAAATATTTGTTTAATTGATTTAATTTTGTTTGGAGAATTATTTGTTAAATAATTAGTTGATGAATTAAGGAAATTATTATTACATTGATATTTTAATTTAATGGTTAATTATTTGTATTGAGTTATGTGATTAAAGGATTTATTTAATTAATTATTTTTGAATTAATTAAAATTAAATATGAAAGCTTGATTAATATAGTGTGACAAATAATTATATTACAAGGAGTTATTAAAATAAATTAAAGTAGTTTAATTTAGTTTTTTAACAAACAAGGCTAAATATATTAATTCTTTAATATTTAAAGGGTTTTGCCAAACAAACCTTATGACTTTTGGGATTTCTAGTTTTTTTAAATTAAATAATATAAATAAAATAATAAATATAATATAATTATAACTTATACGTTATTTTTATAACTGATATCCTAATAAGTATACATATTAGTATTATATCAGTTTTATTTTTACGCATACATGTTAGTTGTCTAGTCTAAGCCTAAGAGAAGGAAGCTTGAGAGAATTGAGAGAAAGCTTGAAAGAAAATGAGAAGAATTGTCTGTAATTTCAAGAAATTATCACACTAGTTAAAGGTATTTCTTATACAACCCTAATATATATATGTATATATCTACATATATGAATTACGGCAAAGTTTTGTTATACTCGGTGAATTTTTAGAATTGATATTCTCAAATTAGTTATGATGATTACATGTGTTTATGATGATTAGAAAGTATGTTTAACCAACAAATGCATGCTTATTTCGGTTTACAGTAGAAGAAAATTTCGACAGTATATGTTTGTATATATTTTTTTTCATATGGCTCATGTAAGTATCAATTATAATGGCCAATTTGTATGTGAAAGTATAAATTGAACCTTGTATATGTTATTTCTATGAGATACGAGCATACCGTAATTTGAATGAGGTGATTTGGTCAACTAATGAATTCACAGTGATGATTTTTAGAATGAATGTCAAGAAAATTGAGTTTTTATGAAAAACATGAGTTTTGAGAAATTAAAATAGTTTTAGTTAGTGTTAAATTATTCTAATTGGTTGTAAATGTGAGCAATCATGTTTATGATAGTTGTATATTTATCTTACGAGTTACTATCACTGTTTGGTGGGTAAAATTCGTGTTAGTTGGCTTAAGAAAAGTGTTGAAGCTCAGTGCAAAAAGCGAGTTCAGACGTCAAGGCTTACAAGACAAATTTCCTTAAAGGGCGCGCGCAGATCTCTAAGATATATATCTTGAGTGCGGCGCCCAAGGCCCATTTCGGCTCAAGTCTCGCTAATTCTGCAGACTTTTGTCATTTTTGTTGCTTAACTAAAGGTTATGGTAATGTGTCCAACATGTAACAACAAGGCTAATACAGAGTTGTGTTATATGTATTATGAATTCAAAGTTGCAAAAATGATTAGTAAATCAAAAACGCGTTATGTGCTAACCTAGTTTATACAATGAATGTTAGTTAAGTGTTGTGATGATTAACACTTGGGAATTCTGAAATGTAAATGGTAGCTTAAGATTTGTGATAAAATAACAAGTTTAGCTACTAATGCGTTTTATATTGAAAAGTGAATATTAGTATGTCTAATAGATGTTGTGGTTTTAATACTGTGTATAGGTGAACGTGAGTTTAATATTTTAGCTTACGCTCGAGGCAAGTTTTCTAACTCTACACTTTCGTTGAGTTAGTTCTATTATTACACGGTATAACTTCATGCTTTTGATTGAGCAAGCTTTTTATCTTAACTATTATTGAATAAATCAATTGTTCCTAACATTAATTCGAGCAAACTCTAACTCTAATATTATTGGAAATTCTTATTGATTGATTGATTCAATCTAACTTGTTTACAATTAAGCAATATTCTTAAGTTCTATTATTGTATAATGAACGTAGTTTTGAACTCTCGTCTCTATTATTGAACTGTTTTAATTCTTTGCATGAGTTAATACATTATTGGGCAAGTTTTTAGTTTCCATCTTGCTATCAGTTAAATGTACGTTCAGGAATTTCATTTCTAATGTTATAAGACTCGAACCTTAGCTTATTTTATAGTTCAAGCAAAGGTTAACCATTTTATTCAATTTATTGAATGCTTATGCTCTATAGTTATTTGAAGCATGAGTTTGATATGTAGAATCAGTTCATTAGTGATTCTCAAATGTTCTGAGTTATGTTGTTATTAAACAACTGTTGTGTTATCAAGCGTTGTTGATTCAACTAGTTCCCTAGTTGATGATTATTAAACTTCAATGACCCTTGAAAGCTTATCCAAACCAAACTTTCTTTGGTACGGACTTGTACTCTAAATACTAAGTTGAACAACCCTATGTTTAGGGGTTTACGCTTAGCGTTGAAATGGTTGTGAACAATACATTGTACAAAGGATTGATCCCCCAAAGTACGTGGAGTCCTTATAGTCATATGACTGTTAAAGTTAAAGTTGAAAGATTACTTATAACTGTGGACATGGTTCATGGTCATTTGACCCTCAGTAGTATATTTAAGAATGTTAATAGAACATATAATTCAGGTCTATTGAGCCTATGAGTTGGCAAATGTTGAAATGTTAATAGAACATATCATTCAGTTTTATTGAGCTTATTATTTGGCAAATGTTGTAAAGATATTTATTCTTATTTCAAGTGAGCTTTGTTTGCTCACTCTTGCATATTTATACACTTATTGCAGCTATGGTTGAGAAGATAGATAAACCTACAACTAGCAACGGAAAGGGAAAAATGTACAAGTGATGAAGACTTGTAATTTTGTTTTATCGTTATGATGATAGACTTTTAATAATGACGTGATGTAATAGTTTAATTTCCCCACTTGAATGATTGTATTAAAGGTTAGAGAACCTGGGATATAATGTTTTTATTAATGTAATCCTATGTGGGCAGGTTTTATTATTCAATTTATTATGATTGGGTAGTTAAATATGAATGTTTTGATTACGTGAACACCAAATCTTGAGGTAATAAAGTACCAGGATTTGGGGGTGTCAAAAGTTGGTATCAAAGCTTTAGGTTATGAACCTTAGGTGGGGAAAAGCCTTAGGAAGTAACCTTTGAAAAGATAGTAGTGATTAACACTTATCGAGTTTTAAGGAAGTAGTAATAAAACACTTATATGCTTATGTGTTTATAACTTATGTGCTCATGAGTGTCGAGTAGTAGTGATTAATGATTAAAACTTAAAATTTTGTTATCAAGATGACTAATGTTGGAGAGTCCAGTCAGGCTATGGAGGATAGACCTCAGACGCCTATAGAGCAGGAGCCTCATGACATTCAGGTTATTTGGGAACAACTACTGCCACGGGAGTCAGCCCCATTAGTCACAGTGGTTGAAGATGAGGATGATGATGTGGAGACGGATGAGGAGGATTTCGTTGAGTTACCACAGGAGGATGAGGATGATGAGGACGAGGAGGAGGAGACTCCATTTACCTTGATAGTTGCTTGTATGTACGATGAAGTCTACGACCGTAACGTTGAACTTCAGGATACAGTCGAGGAATTGCAAGAGATAGTAGCAGAATCAACCACAGAACCAAGGAACAACGTTTAAGGAGTTCAAGGCGGTTAGGCCACCTTAATTTCGTGGGTCAGTGAATCCAGTCGAGGCACATACTTTGATTATGGAGATAGAAAAGGTGTTCGATGTTGCTAGGATAGGGGATGATCAGAAGACTGCTTTTGTAACATTCATGTTGAAAGTAAAAGCTAGTTATTGGTGGCAAGCTAATCAAACTCGAGAAGGACCGGGGATGATGACCTGGGATAGGTTTAAGGAGATATTTTTTGAGACTTATTTTCCCGAGAGTTCAAAGGGTCACCTGGAAGTGCAATTTTTTGAACTGAAGCAAGGAACAATGATGTTATCAGAGTATGCCACTAAATTCAACGAGTTGGCGAGGTTTGCGCCTTATCAAGTCAGCACGGACGAACACAAGGCGAAGAGGTTTGAACAAGGACTGAAGTTGTGATGCCCCCAAATTTGGATACTTGAAACCCGAACTTGGTGCTTCACGATACCATTTCTATGAGCGGAATAATACTAATAATAAAAATAATAATATAAATAACAAACTTAGTTTACATATATCAGAGTCTAATCCTAAGTACGCAACCTTTACTATAATTCCTTACATGATAGATAATATATATCATTGCCTTAATACAGTCTAACTATTACAAAAGATACCATTAAACATATTTTGTTTGCTTTTCCTTTTCACTTGTTCTTGTCTGAACCTTCAAGTTGATCACGCTTAGCTGAAAACATTTAAATTAAGCAAGGATAAGCATTTGAGTGCCTAGCAAGTAATAACAATTATAATTATATTTAATTGAAAGAATTAAATGTTTTCTTTGTACATCACTTCTTCTGCGAATTAATAGTTGTGAAGTCAACTGAACCTATAATAATAACATAACAATTCTATCTCAAATTTTTAAAACTACGTATTGACTATATATACAGGGTAGTCGACATACTATGAACATTGTTTTTAGTTTTCGTTAAGGTTTAGCAAAACTTCATCCGCAAACCGTCATGACTTACAGGCACGAGGGTGATCTGCCCAATGTTCCCTGTATTGATCAATACTACATTACAAGAACGATATGATCGTTCACTCTGTCCGCCTTGGGCGCATAAAAGTTTTCCCGTGATCGGGATGTTCATACTTAGACTGGAATCCGAACCAAAACAATTTGATTGGATACAAAAAGGTTTTTATCATATTCAACGACATTTCGAAATTTGTCTCTAGCTGATCAAATAGCTTAGACGGCTTATATATATATATATATATATATATCAACATGTGATTAAATACAATGATTATCCAAGTGGGGACACTTGTATAACCATATTTTGAAATTAACGAACAGAATATATATACGAATTACTATATATTAACATGTTGATAATCAATGATCAGATATAGAATATATCACAATAGGGTTAATAATATAGCATAATAATAATATTATTCTGAAACTTCTTCCTCATGCCCATTGCATAAAGGAAATGCAAATGTAAGATACTTGCTTGATGCGTTGCTTACAGTTCGTAACTTAGTTCTATCTTTTATATCACGACCTATCATTAATCAGATCATTTTACTGATTAGAATAACATATTATAACACATAACACTGCTTATTGCAGTCAACACATAACCTAATCACATTGGCACATAGGTTTAACAACCATTGAATCACAAATAATCACATATTTAATTAAATTATCTAAGTCCAGATCAATTTCTGAAACATGTCGGTGTACTGACATCTTTATTGGGTAATTATCGAGTCTAAGACTTTGTCCTGTAACTTAGTATCATTCATATTATTTTTAAATAACTTAATATAATTTTTAAAATATTTATTATAATTTATCATGATTTTTCAAACACCGGAATCATTATTAAATGATTTAAATATTGAATAATTCTATTATCATTAATATTTAATTAATATTAAACTATTAATGAAATCATTTTCAAAATGTTAAAGTTATTTATAATAACTTAAACAACCTTTAAATTATTAATATTACCCTTAAATGATTTTTAAAATATTTTTAAATAATTACCATTAATATTTGAATATTAATGTACTATTTATCAAAATATTAAAAGTCATTAATTATAACTAAAAATATTTTTAATTCATTTGTATTCTTTTTAAATGATTTTTTAAGTTAATAAAATCATTTTTAAACTATTTATTTAATATAATTATTAAATAAATTTAATATCATTAATAATAAATTAATAATCATTAATATTAAATTATTAATGAAATTATCCTTTAAATATTAAAATTTATATTTTATAACTTAAAATATCTTTAAACACTTTATTTTCTTTTAAAATGATTAATATAATATTAAAATCATTTTAAAACTAAATTATTTAATATAATTATTAAATAAATTCAATATCATTAATAATAATTAATTAATGAAATTTATCTTTAAATATTAAAAGTTTTATTTTATAACTTAAAATATTTTTAAATACCTTATTATTATTTAAAATGATTTTAATATAATAAAATCATTTTTTAATTATTTTATTTAATTCATTTAGTAAATAACTTAATGATCATTAATATTAAATAATTAATGAAATTTGCTTTAGAATATTAAAAGTTATATTTTATAACTTCAAATATTTTTAAATAACTTATTATCATTTAAATGATTTTTAATATAATAAAATCCTTTTTAATTAATTTATTTAATGTATTTAATAAATAAATTAATTATCAATAATATTTAAATAAATATGAATATTTATGAAAAATATTTCAAATTATTAAAAGTTAATTTTATAATTTAAAAATAATTTTTGTAATTTTCGAAATTAATAACTATTTTTAAATGATTTTTTAGAATTAATTAATTAAAATAAATTAAATCGTCATTATAGCCTTTAGCGACAAAATCATCATCATATAGGTGTTCTTGAGCCCTTAAGAACATTCATAGTCAAGTAATAAGTGAGCACGTTTGACCAAGCATTACTCTCACGATTATTGTGTTTCTTGGTAAGTAAATGATTAGAGGTTGTAGATTAATGTCGACTACACGATTCAACAACAAACATGGCCAAACAACATAAAACCAAATGAGATCTAGGCCCACAAAGTAGTTATCGAGTCGTTTTCATCATTTTCCGGTTACCCGAAATGAAGAAACGATTCGACCATCCATTTTGGGCTTCCACAAATTGCAATTCTGTTGATGTTTTAGTGATTCAAAAGTTTTAGTATGTAGACCATATGTAAGACAATCGATCCATGTCATAAAAACAGTTTAACAACATCACATTAAGCGAGATATGATGGACCCAAAGTGGTAGTGTGGTCCTAAATCGCTATGAAGGTTTCTAAGTTACCCAGAAACTTCATCCGGCAGTTTCGTCCACACTACTTTGACCACTGATTACTTTGATTCAGAGAATGATCTAATGATTATAGAAGCATGGTCATTTAGCCTACATGTCAGACAACAACATTACAACAATAACAGGGTCTAAAATGTAAACACAAGCAAGATTTAAACGCATGAACATGCTGTCAGACTTTCTGGGCACGTTCTCGGTTACCCAGAAACGTTCGGTCAATGCCAGTCAACGTGGTTTGACAACTAATAACTTTCAACCGGCTTATGATCTGACTTTGATTCCAGTTTCAGATCAAAGATCTCATATCATACTACCAGATCAAACATTAAAATTACAAAAATCATTAACAACCAAAGATTTAGAAGACCTGACATATGGTTATCAGTCGACATAAAAGAAAATTTCCAGATTTTGAAAAATACCAAATGCGAGCCTCTAGATGTTATGGATCCAACATCTAGCAACCCAGATCATCATTACACACTACATACAACATATTTAACACAAAAAAACTAACATCTAATATATGATCAAAAGTCAGATTTCATTTTAGGGTTTATACCTTCTATGAGCAATCTTTGATTCTTGGCCACTGATTTGGTTATGGAATTCGTGGGGCTTGATTTAGAGACTGGTCCACTACTATATTTTGTGGTTTTTATAGAGAGAGGGTCTTGGGATGAGTATAGATGCATGAATGAGCAAAAATGTGAACCTTTTCTCTCTCTTAACCTATTTATATAACTTAGATTCATTGAATCTAACTTGCAAGGTGTCAAAGAGGATAAGATTGGGTGATATACAGAGCATGTGCTATAAATCTAGAGTGGTGACTTGCAATCTAGCTTATTAAATAAATACCAAAAGGCTATTTTAGTAAACTGATAAAACATTTTAAGGGTATTCTTGTCCATGGCACTTGAATCTAGGTTTTAATCAATAGATTTTAAACCTTAAGGTTTCCCAAATAATTTCTAGGATTTAAAAATTTAAGATTAAAGTTTACTAAAATTTTAATTATAACTTACTAATTAAAATTAGGGTTTTTAATAGAAAATTAGGGTTTTAAAAATACGTAGGGTTTCTTAATCTAATTAGGGTTCCTCTAATTATGAATTAGGGTTTTCTAATGAACATAATTATTTACTAAAATAATAATTAGAGTTATCATCTTATCAATTAGGGTTTTAAATTGGAAATTAGGGTTTCTAATTTACAATTAGGGTTTTTAGACAATAATTAGGGTTTACCTAATTAGCATAATATAATAATGGTCTTAAATCACGTACCACAATTTCTTACCAATTGCAAACTCCGGTTTGAGTTTCAAGTTAGGGTTTAACGAATTAATACTACTGTTTTAACATGCCAAAACATAATTGACCAACCATTATCTATACGTACATACAGTACATATTAATAGCATTGAAAATTCAAATATAATATTATTATATTATTATTCTCATTCCTTGATAAAAATCCAAAATTAGGGTTTGGATTTTATATCTGATCTATTCTTCCATATTTAACCTTAATAATTAAGGTAAAATAATTAACTTATCAATTTGTACTAAAATTCATATAATAAAATAATTATTATAATTATTCTAAAAATCACTCCATATATTATTTAAATAATATATGATTATATTTTCATGGAAAATAATCAATAAAACATTTCTGCTATAAAAGTAATTATTATAAGAATATACTTTACAAAAATCAATAATTCTAAAATACAATTATTTGTAAACATTTATGCAATAAATATATTTTTATTTACCACATAAATTCATATACACATTATCTTGTACAAATCCTCATCCTTAAAATAATAAAAAAAAAAAATTTATACGCAAAATTTCTTATTTATTTATATAGAAAATATCGGGTTGTTACATTCACCCTCCCTTATAAAGATTCTGTCTCCGGAATCACCGTTTTAAAACCTATACATACACGGGTACATAGCATACACAATTATTGCAAGTAGATCTCGATCATAATTTGATCGAACTGATCCTTAACTATTCACATACAACTTGCCTTTCTGATTAAACGAAAATTTGATTCCTAAAAGAACTCAAATTCCTCCTTCAAAATATCTTTATAAAATAATTTACTATATATAAGAAAATAATATATAAGAAAATAAAATTTGTTCGAGTAATACCTAGAGTTACATCCCCGGCTGTTACTGTTTCTTGAACGGTCATGTTGAAGACTCCTTCAGTTGGTTCTGTTGGTTCATTTGTTGAAGTCGATCCCGTTATCGCCAATGTCCTGTTGCCTTTCCTTGTATTTGCATTCTTTGCCTCCCTTCTCTTCCTTGGACAGTCTTTCGCTTTATGCTCCATTTATGCACAAATAAAACACCCACTATACATTCTTAAATTGGGGCAGTTAGGAGAGATATGTCCCTCCTGACCACACTTGTAGCACACATTCTTTCCTTTTAAACACTCTCCCGAATGATTCTTTCTACAATTTCTACAATGCACAACTTGCTTCTTTCCACCTTCTGGCCTATTTTTCGTATTTCCAACATTATCACCTTTCCTCTTTCCAGTTCTACTACCACTACTCCCTTCTCCGGCTTTAACTTGATTTTTCTCCCACCAAAAATTCACCCCTCCTTTCATTGTATAGGTTGCGAAAGCTGTCTTTTGCCCCTCCGTTACCCTGGCTATCACAACCACTTCTACAGGGTCAATTGATCCTCTAAATCCTGGCGGTTCGTTTGCCTTGAAGTCTTCAAAGTTTGTCGATCGATTGTCTAGCTGATTTCCCGCGGCTGGTAATCCATTCTGCATAGCTTGAACGTCTATATTCGTCACATTCTTTATCAGGTCTGGTTGTCCTTCAGCTTTGTTGACGGGTTCTTCTGTCCTTTGGTTTCATTTTCGTCTTGTCGGCATTATCTAATTAAATAAATCATGTTCATCTAACTAATTATAGTACTTTATAGCATAACACATATTGCTTTAAACATTCGATATCCCTTTGTGATATAAAAGTCGGGAATCACTGCCACAACTTATACGAAAGTTGAGAATATTACATTACACATCATAAAGCATACATATTCAAGTAATACTAATACTACTTATTTCTTACACCTTTACTAATGATCATTTGCTTAGAAATCTGTTTATTCCCATTATCCTATATAATCCATGTATACCTAACTATACCTAGTTCGTCCAACTTACCACACATTATGAGTTTAAGAACTCACCACAAACATACGAGTTTAAGAACTCGACATTGACCACATATTTTTTAACTATATTCTGCCTACCAGTTATTCTATCTTTTCAGGGTTCAGTGCTACATTTTCTAAAAATAACTACTTCATTGAGGTAGCTTTCAATGTGAGCCTCTATTTTAGCTATTGGCTTCGATATTGGCTCAGTTATAGAGATCTGCTCCTTCTTTACGATCTGAGAGTATCCTAACTCTTTTCTATCTGATATCTATACACATAAATTATACTGACAGGCATATAATATATACACACAACACATAATTGTGACGCCCCCAAAATAGGTCAATTCCATCCAACCCATTCTGAGTCGCCAAATACATGGTACAAAAATAACTACAACTTTATTATTACAACATATAAACTATGAGTTTAAATACAGATATTGCCATCTAAACAATATCCACACGCAACTAAATCCCCATCATAATTATTGATACATTATTTTACAAAAATGGTGAGGACTACTAAACAACTCTCTCTAGAACCTTCATTCCATACCCCGACTAGTACTTTCATTGCATTCTCACCTCCCGAGAAGAAAAATGGAACAACAAGGAAAAGGGTGAGCTCAACTAGCCCAAGAAGAATATTATGACTAAGATAATATACAACAAATTATCGTTAGTCTCCAACGAGGAAAAATCTAATAGAATATACAATAGACAACAAATTTTAAATCAATATTCGCAATGAAATAATAATTCATTAGAAGAGTTAAGTAGAGAATGTACACTACTATCTTCTATATATGAATTTAAAAGTTCACCGTCGATATTTTATCCTCTCAGTAACATCAATCAATATATATCCGAATCAAATATTCATCTTTTGCACTACAGCCAAAGATATTCATCGATCGGTCGTGTTCATCTCAACACTGCTCATCTTTTGCTCTACGGGCCAAAGATATTCATCGATCGGTCATGTTCATCTGGGAATCAACACTGCTCATCTTTTGCACTATGGGCCAAAGATATTCATCAAGAAATCATTCATCTTTATACTACGGGCCAAAGATATTCCATAATATCATCATTTAAAATCAAGATGATGAAAATATTTTTAAAGAAACGAATCCAAAGAAACAAAAATGACAAGGATTAAGGATTAAGGATTCGTACTTTGTTTTATCCATGTCCAAAATACCTCAAAAATAATCATAGTGGTGTAAAATTCAAGAATGATCAAAACATGGATACAATCAAAGCTAGTATCCAGAATAGATATTTTGGACAAAAAGAAGAAATTTTATTTTTCGATGAATAGTGCCGTATTCGTGAATAGTGTCGTATACGTGAATAGTGTTGTATACGTGAATAGTAACTCCGACACCAAAAGATAGAAATTTCACAAAAAACATCTTCACGCTTCATGAATAGTACTCGTGAATAGTAACTCGTGAATAGTAACTCATGAATAGTAACTCGTGAATAGTAACTCATGAATAGTAACCCCACATGAAAAAAAGTTTCAAATTTGATAAAAGTTCCAACCAATATTTCAAAGATAATGATATTGAAGAAATAATATCATTTGAGAAGAAAATAACATCCCTTACCTCGAAAGATCAAGACTTCTAAATTGAAACACCTTGATATAGGCTATGACTTGAACTTGCACCGTATAGCAATACTCAAAGTATACTCAAAATACTCACATGAATACGCTCGATAATATAGAGAGAGAAAACTTCTGTTTCTGGTGTGATTTTTAATTCTAACCTAAGCACCATATTTTATAGGAAAATGCTTAGAACACCAAAGCAGAAAATTTAATAAAATATTAAAATATATATTAAAATTTGTACGCCAACCTTCCTAGATCTGATCTCAGCTCATTATGCACATGTTGTAGCCCACAAAACAAACAAAAAACGTTTTTATTATATAAAATATTTTAAACTTCCAAAAATCAATTATTTCGGAGCTTCGGAACTTCAATAATTCATAATAAATAGCCCTTCTATCAGAAAATTCGAATCTCGCGAGTTTTTATAGGAAATTCAATTCTCTACAACTTTACAGAAGAAAGTTTTTCCAAATTCCAAACAGAAATTGACCGAAATCCACAAACGGGGGATTTTACAAGCTATAATCAAATTTCAGTCAATAAATGGGGTCCACCGAAATGTTTAACATGTTTTAAACATTTATTGCAACAAAAATTCTCTTCCTCCTCGTATACTCATATATCCCACATTCGTTGTAAAAAATATCACCATTATTATATTATTAAAATATAATAATATATTTAAATGAATTATTTTATCAGAAAAAGATAAAATTTCAATTTTCAACAATTGTCACATTAAAAATTTTCTCCATCTATATCCACATAAAATCAATATTTTCCTCATCATATGAATCAATAATTATTTATTCACAAATAATATTACTGTAATCACAATATTGACAACCAAAGGTTCCTCAGAAAGAGGGGCTTTCCAATAAGAATTTCTCCTTCTTGGCCAGCGCAATTAGGTGACCAAACCTCTCCTTAGATGAACTTTCTAGACATTGCCAATAATGTTATCTAATAATATTATTCGGATAATATGAATTATTGCTTTGATAGTGAAAATACTTGTAATAATAACAATTATTGAAACAACAAAGAATATAAAATATCAACGCAAAGAATTATTAAATCAATAAAATACTGAACAGTAATTACTGTAACCATTATTGAGTAGTGCCTTCTTACGTAAGAATCAATAATTGGTGCAATACCGTGTGTTATTGTTCAACAACGCGTATTAGTGTGTTTTAACCACCGGGTATTCCAATAATATTAATTCAGAACTACTAACTACGCCAAGTTATTTATAAACAACTTATATTTGTCGTTTTCTTCATCCAATCGCTTTCGTTATGGGGCCCACAAAAGACTACGCCGTCGCATTTAATATTCCCACACAGATCTTAATATTCCACGACCAAACGAATATTCCCCGGCAAATAATGAATATTTTATAACCACTTGCTTATTCAAATATTTGCGTATTTTACCCATAACTATCCACATTAATCAAATCAACCCTTACTATTTCAAAATAATAAATAGAGAAAAATAAATTTCATTTATTAATAATTTGGGGTCTTACAACCTCCCCTCCTTATGAAATTTTGTCCTCGAAATTGACGTGACGCACTGTGTTTCAAAAGATGAGAATACCTCGCCTTCATTTCCGTTTCCAACTCCCAGGTCATTTCCTCAATAACATGGTTTCTCCACAAAACTTTAACTTGTGGTATAACCTCGGTACATAGGACATGTTCTTTCATATCCAAGATCTTGACAGGTACCTCCTCGTATGTTAAGTCTTCAACTATCTAGTCCGGTTCTAACTTAATGACGTGGTTCGAGTCGTCCACATATTTACGTAACATCGATACGTGAAAAACGTTATGAACACGCGTCATACTTGGCGGTAAAACGAGTCTATAGGCCACAGTTCCTATTCTATCGAGAATTTCAAATGGATTAATAAATCGAAGGTTTGAGCTTTCCTCACCTCACCGATTCTCGCTTTTGAAATAACAACTTCTTGCACCTCCTTCTTCAAATTCATCACTCCGCCGGTGTGTAGCTTGAATAAACTTTTAACTTTATCGATTAAAGTCGATTATACCCGCTTATCATCACGTGGGTAACTAGAGTTTTCATCTCCATCTCTATTATTTGTAAATTATTCAAAATGAGTCTTTGACAATATCGTACTTTCAGACTTGTATACGATCTTCTACTCAACACGCCGCCTACCACGTTAAGCTTTTCCGGGATGGCATGGTCAAAACATGTGCTGAAATGAGTCTCCTCTTGAGTTCTTCGAAGCTCTTCCCACATTCTTTGCTTCATTCAAATTTTGTATCTCTACGAGTCAGCTGCGTTAATGGAATAACGATTCGAGTATATCCTTCAACGAATCTCCGATAATAACCAACTAAGCCTAGAAAGGTACGTATTTTCGATTACCGACTTAGGTTGTTCTCAATCGTGACTCATATCCCAACCTTGGATAGAACGTTACAATGACACCTATCGGTTTACTATCGCATCGAATATGGTGTCCCCTACGAGAGTCGGCTTGCAGCATTCCACAAAGGAAGTCACCAGATAAAGGCTCAGTACCAAATTCTATAGTTGAATTTTTAACTCCTCGAATTTCAATAGCGACCATTCGATATGAGATTTTAGAAATGAGTTTTATCTGGGGTTCAAAGTCGATACAAAATTTAATATCGATCTTTGGGAGTAAACCAAGAAATTCTTGAGAAATACGTCAGAAAAATCAATAACAACAGAATATTATTCAAATCGACGTGTCTTTATTCAAATCCATAACATGGACTAAGAAAACTTGACATCCGTAATAAACGAATGACTTCATGGCTTGACATGAAAATGTTTGACTACAATGGTTTGATTGCTTGAATTTGAATAACAGGTTGCTTACGAATATGAAAACTATCAACCTTACGAAAGTAATCAATTTCGGCATGATGAGTAGTTAACCTTAAAATCAAATCAAAAGCAAATATCTCTATAGAAATAAGGTTAACGGTAAATGTGATAGTGCCAACTGAATCAATCAAGCAAGATTTCTAAACAACGGATGTAATGAAAGTTTCTCCTAACGGAGTCTCCATAAATAGGTCAAAGTCTAATTTCTCCGTAGTCAAGTTCAAACGTTGAGCGCAAGCAAGAGAGATAAAGAATGGGTAGAATCGGTTATCTAGTAAGGTATAAACTTCGCAAGAATTTATAATTAACTAACCCGTGCTAACCGTTCGGGTTCCTCGCATTTTGACCGGTCACGACAAACGCTCTTCCAGAACCGCTGACTTTGACTTTTCTCGGGACATCCTTTTGAGTCACCATTCATTGGATCGGGTTTCGATATCGTCTAATCTCGGCGATATGTCCTTCTTTTCCACAATTATAGCATACCTTTAACTGCTGTGGGGGGTTTGGTGATATGTCCCTCTTTCCGCATTTGTAACATACGACCGGTGGTCTTTCTCCTCCTTGGAACTAGTTTCTCTTGGCGCCGACGCTCCTCAAATGGTCGTTATTGGAATCTCCTCTTTTTAAAATCTCCTCCCGACTCGCTTCTTCTATTTTCATGGCCACGATTACCACCAGAGTGGTTACCGCCTTTGTCCGTATTCTTCTTTCTCCGCTAGTTATCGTTATTACGATGGATCGCTATCTTCTCATATGATCCTGGTTATGGTCCCTCGGTTGAACGTATTTCGTTATCTCGCTCTAACAATCGAGCCTCGCTGACAACATCTAAATAGAGAGAAAATTAATGAGAAATGAGATCTTGACGTATCTTGGGTTTCAAACCTCTCGAAACATCCGCGTCATCGTTCCTCATTCTCCACCAAATGAGGTGCAAACTGGATAACTCTGCAAACTTTGCCTCGTCTTTGAGAACACCGCCATGTTGTTCTCGCTCCGGTCTAATAAACTCCACTTCCTTCATATGACAAATACTTTCGGGAAGTACTTGTCATTGAACTATTTCTGAAAATGTCTCCCATGACATCGCCGAGTGCGGTGAATGGAGCACGCTTCACGATTCCTACCAATGAATCGCCTTTCGCCACGGAACATAAAGGTAGCGAATGGAACCTTCGTTCCTCCGTATATCCCAAGACATCGAATATCTTGGCAATTTGCTTGACCCATGTTTCCGCCATGATCGGATCCGCTTCCCTTAAATTCGTGGTCCCAACTCTTTAAACCGCTTGTTGTGATAACTTTCGTGAATTGCTATCATTTCCTCCTCAGATATTTTGAACACGAGTCTCCTCGTCGATTTTGCATGAACTGCAAAAAGCTTCTAAACATCCCCTCGTTCATCATCTCGCTTTCGGGGTGTTGTTCACAGGAGGAACATTACCACTGTTGCACATTCTCCTAGTTGGTAAATAGTGAGGCATCTCCACGGTCTCATTTACTCCATCATTAATATTCTCAATTGACATTCTCAAATCATCGCCATAAAACAAGGGTTAATTAAGGAAATCAATATATCACATAATATCCCTATATATCTTGACCAACTAACAAATAAGCTTAGGTAGGACACACTAGCGAAGGATTTACTCGCTCTCCCTCCTAGTTCTATTCCCCGATCTCCGCCAGAGATCATATCCCTAAGCTCTGATACCAACTGTGACACCCCCAAAATAGGTCCATTCCATCCAACCCATTCTGAGTCGCCAAATACATGGTACAGAAAAAACTACAACTTTATTATTACAACATATAAACTATGAGTTTAAATACAGATATTGCCATCTAAACAATATCCACACGCAAATAAATCCCCATCATAATTATTGATACATTATTTTACAAAATGGTGAGGACTACTAAACAACTCTCTCTAGAACCTTCATTCCATACCCGACTAGTACTCGCTACATTCTCGCCTCCCGAGAAGAAAAATGGAACAACAAGGAAAAGGGTGAGCTCAACTAGCCCAAGAAAGAATATTATGACTAAGATAATATACAACAAATTATCGTTAGTCTCCAACAGGAAAAATCTAATAGAATACAATAGACAACAAATTTTAAATCAATATTCGCAATGAAATAATAATTCATTAGAAGAGTTAAGTAGAGAATGTAAACTACTATCTTCTATATATGAATTTAAAAGTTCATCGTCGATATTTTATCCCTATAACATCAATCAATATATATCCGGAATCAAATATTCATCTTTACACTACATGCCAAATATTCATTCATCATCATGTTCATCTCAACACTGCTCATCTTTGCACTCACGGCCAAAGATATTCATCGATCTAATCATGTTCATCTCAACACTGCTCATCTTTGCACTATGGGCCAAAGATATTCATCAAGAAATCATTCATCTTTACACTACAGGCCAAAGATATTCCATAATATCATCATTTAAAACTGAAGATGATGAAAAATATTTTTAAAGAAACGAATCCAGTGAAACAAAATGACAAGGATTAAGGATTAAGGATTCGTACTTTGTTTTATCCATGTCCAAAAATACCTCAAAAATAATCACAAAGGTGGTGTAAAATTCAAGAATGATCAAAACATGGATACAATCAAAGCTAATATCCGAATAGATATTTTGGACAAAAAGAAGAAATTTCATTTTTTCTATTGAATAGTGTCGATTCGTGAATAGTGCCGTGATATCGTGAATAGTCTCAGTATCGTGAATAGTAACTCAGACACCAAAAGATAGAAATTTCACAAAAACATCTTCACGCTTCATGAATAGTAGTACTCGTGAATAGTAACTCGTGAATAGTAACTCATGAATAGTAACTTGTGAATAATAACTCATGAATAGTAACCCAACATGAAAAAGTTCCAAATTTGATAAAAAGTTCCAACCAATATTTCAAAGATAATGATATTGAAGAAATAATATCATTTGAGAAGAAAATAACATCCCTTACCTCGAAGATCAAGACTTCTATTTGAAACACCTGGATATAAGCTATGACTTGAACTTGCACCGTATAGCAATACTCAAAGTATACTCAAAATACTCACATGAATAAACCGATAATATAGAGAGAAAAACTTCACATTTACGGTGTGATTTTCAATTCTAACCTAAGCACCCTATTTATAGGAAAATGCTTAGAACACCAAAGCAGAAAATTTAATAAAATATTAATATATATATTAAAATTTGTACGCCAACCTTCCTAGATCTGATCTCAGCTCCTTATGCACATGTTGTAGCCCACAAAACAAACAAAAAACGTTTTTATTATATAAAATATTTTAAACTTCCAAAAATCAATTATTTCGGAGCTTCGGAACTTCAATAATTCATAATAAATAGCCCTTCTATCAGAAAATTCGAATCTCGCGAGTTTTTATACGAAATTCAATTCTCTACAACTTTGCAGAAGAAAGTGTTTCCAAATTCCAAACAAAAATTGACCGAAATCCACAAACGGGGATTTTACACAAGCTATAATCAAATTTCAAATAATAAATGGGGTCCAATTTATATGTTTAACATGTTTTAAACATTTATTGCAACAAAAATACTCTTCCTCCTCGTATATACTCATATATCCCACATTCGTTGTAAAAATATCACCATTATTATATTATTAAAATATAATAATATATTTAAATGAATTATTTTATCGTAAAAAGATAAAATTTCAATTTTCAACAATTGTCACATTAAAATTTTCTCCATCTATATCCACATAAAATCAATATTTTCCTCATCATATGAATCAATAATTATTTATTCACAAATAATATTACTGAAATCACAATATTGACAACCGTGCGCTCCTCAGAAAGAGGGCTTTCAATAAGAATTTCTCCTTCTTGGCGCAATTAGGTGACCAAACCTCTCCTTAGATGTAACTTTCTAGACATTGCCAATAATGTTATCTAATAATATTATTCGATAATATGAATTATTGCTTCGATAGTGAAAAAATACCTTGTGTAATGACAATTATTGAAACAACAAAGAATATAAAATATCAACGCAAAGAATTATTAAATCAATAAAATAATCGAATTGAGCAGAATTACTATAACCATTATTGAGTAGTGCCTTCTTACGTAAGAATCAATAACTGGTGCAATACCGTGTACTACTGTTCAACAACGCGTATTAGTGTGTTTTAACCACCGGGTATTCCATCAGTATTAATGGTAACAACTACGCTGTTATTTATAAACAACTTATATTTGTCGTTTTCTTCATCCAATCGCTTTCCGTTATGGGGCCCACAAAAGACTGCGTCGTCGTACGAATATTCCCCAACAGTAACGAATATTCCACGACCAAACGAATATTCCCCGACAATAATGAATATTTTATAACCACTTGCTTATTCAAATATTTGCGTATTTTACCCATAACTATCCACATTAATCAAATCAACCCTTACTATTTCAAAATAATAAATAGAGGAAAATAAATTTCATTTATTAATAATTTGGGGTCTTACATAATAGTTTTATATACGTTATCTTTTATTTTGTTTTACGATGAATTGATTCAATTAATCTCCTTATAAACTCTAAATGAGTTATTTGTATTTTCAACGTTTCCCTCTGTTCTAAGGTTGTAGCCTAAGGTCTAACCCAGCTAAGGTTTTTAACCCTAAGCTTTGATACCATAATGTGACGCCCCCAAATTCGGATACTTGAAACCCGAACTCGGTGCTTCACGATACCATTTCTATGAGAGGAATAATACTAATAATAATAACAATAATATAAATAACAAACTTAGCTTACATATATCAGAGTCTAATCCTAAGTACGCAACCTTTACTATAATTCCTTACATGATAGATAATATATATCATTGCCTTAATACAGTCTAACTATTACAAAAGATACCATTAAACATATTCTGTTTGCTTTTCCTTTTCACTTGTTCTTGTCTGAACCGTCAGGTTGATCACGCTTAGCTGAAAATATTTAAATTAAGCAAGGATGAGCTTTTGAGTGCCCAGCAAGTAATAACAATTATAATTATATTTAGCTGAAAGAATTAAATGTTTTCTTTGTACATCACTTCTACAACGAATTAATAGTTGTGAAGTCAACTGAACCTATAATAATAACATAACAATTTTATCTCAAATTTTTGAAACTACGTATTGACTATATATATAGGGTAGTCGACATACTATGAACATTGTTTTTAGTTTTCGTTAAGGTTTAGCAGAACTTCATCCGCAAATCGTCATGACTTACAGGCACGAGGGTGATCTGCCCAATGTGCCCTGTATTGATCTATACTACATTACAAGAACGATATGATCGTTCACTCCGTCCGCATTGGGCGCATAAAAGTTTTCCCGTGATCGGGATGTTCATACTTAGACTGGAATCCGAACCAAAACAATTTGATTGGATACAAAAAGGTTTTTATCATATTCAACGACATTTCAAAATTTGTGTCTAGCTGATCAAATAGCTTAGACGGCTTATATATATATATATATATATATATATATATATATATATATATCAAATGTGATTAAATACAATGATTATCCAAGTGGGGACACTTGTATAACCATATTTCGAAATTAACGAACAGAATATATATATACGAATTACTATTACTAAAAATGTTGAAATCAATGATCCGGATATAGAATATATCACAATAGGGTTAATAATATAGCATAATAATAATATAATTCTGAAACTTCTTCCTCATGTCCATTGCATAAAAGAAATGCAAATGTAAGATACTTGCCTGATGCGTTGCTTATAGTTTGTAACTTAGTTCTATCTTTTATATCACGACCTATCATTAATCAGATCATTTTACTGATTAGAATAACATATTATAACACATAACACTGCTTATTCCAGTCAACACATAACCTAATCACATTGGCACATAGGTTTAACAACCATTGAATCACAAATAATCACATATTTAATTAAATTATCTAAGTCCATATCAATTTCTAAAATATGTCGGTGTACCGACATCTTTATCGGGTAATTATCGAGTCTAAGACTTTGTCATGTAACTTAGTATCAGTCATATTATTTTTAAATCACTTAATATAATTTTTAAAATATTTTTTATAATTTATCGCTGAATTTTCAAACACCTAATCATTATTAAATGATTTAAATATTGAATAATTCTATTATCGGTAATATTTAATTAATATTAAACTATTAATGAAATCATTTTCAAAATGTTAAAGTTATTTATAATAACTTAAACTACCTTTAAAATATTAATATTACCCTTAAATGATTTTTAAAATCATTTTTAAATAATTACCATTAATATTTGAATATTAATATACTATTTACCAAAATATTAAAAGTCATTAATTATAACTTATAATATTTTTAATTCAATTGTATTCTTTTTAAATGATTTTTTAAGTTAATAAAACCATTTTTAAACTATTTATTTAATATAATTATTAAATAAATTTAATATAATTAATAATAAATTAATAATTATTAATATTAAATTATTAATGAAATCATCCTTTAAATATTAAAAGTTATATTTTATAACTTAAAATATCTTTAAACACTTTATTTTCATTTAAAATAATTTTTATAATATTAAAATCATTTTTAAACTAAATTATTTAATATAATTATTAAATAACTTCAATATCATTAATAATAATTAATTAATGAAATTTATCTTTAAATATTAAAAGTTTTATTTTATAACATACAATATTTTTAAATACCTTATTATTATTTAAAATGATTTTTAATATAATAAAATAATTTTTTAATTATTTTATTTAATTCATTTAGTAAATAACTTAATGATCATTAATATTAAATAATTAATGAAATTTGCTTTAGAATATTAAAAGTTATATTTTATAGCTTAAAATATTTTTAAATAACTATTTATCATTTAAAATGATTTTAATATAATTAAATTATTTTTAATTAATTTATTTAATGTATTTAATAAATAAATTAAATATCATTAATATTTAAATAAATACTAATATTTACGAAAAATATTTCAAATTATTAAAAGTTAATTTTTATAATTTAAAAATAATTTTTGAAATAATTTTTCTAATATTCAGAAATTAATAACTATTTTTAAATGATTTTTCAGAATTAATTAATTAAAATAAATAAAACTATCGCTATAGCCTTTAGCGACAAAATCTGTCGCCTTAGGTGTTCTTGCGCCCTCAAGAACATTCGTAGCAGTTAACAAGTGAGCACGTTTGACCAAACATTACTCTCTGATTATTGTATTTCTAGGTAAGTAAATGATTAGAGGTTGTAGTAGTAATGTCAGACTACACGATTCAACAACAAACATGGCCAAACAGCATAAAACCAGCGAGATCTAGGCCCACAAAGTAGCTGTCAAAGCTGTTCTTCATTTTCTGGGTTACCTAGAAATGAAGAACAGTTCGACCTGTCCATTTTGGGCTTCCACAACTTGTAATTCTGTTGATGTTTTAGTGATTCAAAAGTTTCAGTATGTAGACCATATGTAAGACAATCGATCCATGTCATAAAAATAGTTTAACAACATAATATTAAGCAGATATGAACCAGTCAAAGTAGTGGTCTGAAACTGCTTATGAAGGTTTTTGGGTTACCCAGAAACTTCATCCGGCAGTTTCGTCCACACTACTTTGACCACTGATTACTTTGATTCAGAGAATGATCTAATGATTATAGAAGCCTGGTCATGTAGCCTACATGTCAGACAACAACATTACAACAATAACAGGGTCTAAAACTTAAACACAAGCAAGATTTAAACGCATGAACATGCTGTCAGACTTTCTGCGCACGTTCTCGGTTACCCAGAAATGTTCGGTCAATGCCGGTCAACGTGGTTTGACCATTAATAACTTTCAACCGGCTTATGATCTGACTTTGATTCCAGTTTCAGATCAAAGATCTCATATCATACTACCAGATCAAACATTAAAAATACAAAAATCATTAACAACCAACGATTTAGAAGACCTGACATATGGTTGTCAGTCGACATAAAAGAAAATTTCCATATTTTGAAAAACACCAAATCCGAGCCTCTAGATGTTATGGGTCCAACATCAAGCAACCCAGATCATCATTACACACTATATACAACATATTTAACACAAAAAAACTAACATCTAAATAGGATCAAAAGTCAGATTTCATTTTAGGGTTTATACCTTCTATGAGCAATCTTTGATTCTTGGCCACTGATTTGGCTATGGAATTCGTGGGGCTTGATTTAGAGACTGGTCCACTACTATATTTCTCTCTCTTAACCTATTTATATAACTTAGATTCATTGAATCTAACTTGCAAGGTGTCAAAGAGGATAAGATTGGGTGATATACAGAGCATGTGCTATAAATCTAGAGTGGTGACTTGCAATCTAGCTTTTTAAATAAATACGAAAAGGCTATTTTAGTAAACTAATAAAACATTTTAAGGGTATTCTTGTCCATGGCACTTGAATCTAGGTTTTAATCAATAGATTTTAAACCTTAAGGTTTCCCAAATAATTTATAGGGTTTAAAATTTTAAGATTAAAGTTTATTAAAATTTTAATTATAACTTACTAATTAAAATTAGGGTTTTTAATAGAAAATTAGGGTTTTAAAAATACTTAGGGTTTCTTAATCTAATTAGGGTTCCTCTAATTATGAATTAGGGTTTCCTAATTAACATAATTATTTACTAAAATAATAATTAGAGTTATCATCTTAGCCATTAGGGTTTTAAATTGGAAATTAGGGTTTCTAATTTACAATTAGGATTTCTAGACAATAATTAGGGTTTACCTAATGAGCATAATATAATAATGGTCTTAAATCACGTACCACAATTTCTTACCAATTGCAAACTCCGGTTTGAGTTTCAAGTTAGGGTTTAACCAATTAAAACTACTGTTTTAACATGACACAACATAATTGACCAACCATTATCTATACGTACATACAGTACATATTAATAGTACTAAAAATTCAAATATAATATTATTATATTATTATTCTCATTCCTTGATAAAAATCCAAAATTAGGGTTTGGATTCCATATCTGATTTATTCTTCCATATTTAACCTTACTAATTAAGGTAAAATAATTAACTTATCAATCTGTACTAAAATTCATATAATAAAATAATTATTATAATTATTCTAAAAATCAATCCATATATTATTTAAATAATATATGATTATATTTTCATGGAAAATAATCAATAAAACATTTTTGCTATAACATTAATTATTATAAGAATATACTTTACAAAAATCAATAATTCTAAAATATAATTATTTGTAAACATTTATGCAATAAATATATTTTTATTTACCACATAAATACATATACACATTATCTTGTACAAATCCTCATCCTTAAAATAATAATAATAAAAACTTTATACGCAAAATTTCTTATTTATTTATATAGAAAATATCAGGTTGTTACAGAAGCCCTGGTTGTACAGTAGGGTTTCCCTGGTTCAATTGAAGACTTTCGCAGCAGTGATGGAGAAAGCCGTACTCGTTGAAGGTGGGGGTGATGCAGTGACAAAGTTCAATTAGGAACAGAAGAAGAAGAAGTGGTGGAAATAACAACAACAACAACAACTTGAAGAGGAAGTGGAATGGAAACGTGGGTACTGGAAACCAGCAGGGTAATCAGCAAAACAAGAAGTTTGAAGCATGTGCTACATGCGGGAAGTTTAACAAGGTTGCGTGCTTGATGGGGAAACGAGTATGCTTCAATTGTGGCCAAAAGGGTCACATCGCCCCAAATTGCACTCAACCTAAGAAGAACGTGTGCTTTAAGTGCAGATCCAAGGATCACTTTGATCGTGAATGCCCTAAGAAGAAGGATGGAGTGACAACTAGAAGCAATGGAGGTAACAGTGGAGGTACATCATCAAACAAACCCACAGCTAAAACTTTCAACATGACTGTGCAAGATGATGTGCAATCAAAAGATGTCGTGTCAAGTATTATCCCAATCAATGATATTGATGCTTATGTATTATTTTATTCGGGTGCTACTTGCTCGTTTATCTCTGATGAATTTGCTAAGAGGTTAGAATTGCCTAGAGAAGAACTGAATTTCCCTTTGTACATAGAAATTGCGAATAAGGAGGTAATCACTGTTAGATTCGTACACAAGAACTGTAGGGTGAACATTAAGGAGAATATTTTGATGGTAGATTTGATTCCGATTAGACTTGAAGAGTTTGATGTTATTTTGGGAATGGATTGGCTGTTCAAATATGGAGCGGTAATTGATTGCCAAAAGAAGTGTGTAAACCTTATGACCCCGTCAAAGGTAGTATTTTATGGTAGCAAGTCGCCTAGACAAATGAAATGTCTGACGATTATGCAGGCCAAGAAATTATTGAGTCAAGGATATATGGCCTATTTATCTTACATAGTTGATACTCAAAAAAAGAATGTGAAACTAGAAGAGATACCAATGGTAAGGGAATTTTAGGATGTGTTTCCAGATGATTTGCCAAGACTTCTGCCTGACAGAGAAATTGAGTTCGTAATCGACTTAGTGCCGGGAACATCACCGATATTGAAGGCCCCGTATAGAATGGCTCTAGTAGAAATTAAGGAACTGATGGTATAGTTGCAAGAATTATTAGACAAGAAGTATATTCAACCAAGCGTATCACCGTGGGGAGCACCAGTGTTATTCGTGAAGAAGAAGGATGGGTCAATGCGTCTTTGCATTGATTATAGAGAATTAAAAAAAGTCACTATTAAAAACAAATATCCATTGCCAAGAATAGATGACTTGTTTGATCAGTTGAAGGGTGTTAAATACTTCTCAAAATAGATTTGAGAAGTGGGTATCACTAGTTGGAAGTGAGGAAGGAGGATATACCACGAACGACATTCAGGACTCGGTATGTACATTACGAGTTTCTGGTGATGTTTTTTGGTTTAACCAATGCACCTGCTGTATTTATGGATTTGATGAATAGGGTGTTTAAACCATTCTTAGACAAGTTTGTAGTGGTATTCATCGACGACATTCTGGTGTATTCCAAAACTCAAAAAGAACACGTGGAACACTTACATTTGACATTGGAAACACTAAGAAAGGAAAAATTGTACGCGAAATTCTCTAAGTGCGAATTTTGGCTAGATTGTGTGCAATTTCTTGGCCAAGTGATTGACAAAGATGATATTTCTGTGGATCCATCAAAAGTGGAAGTTGTAATCAATTGGGAACAACCAAGAACACCATCGGAAGTGAGGAGTTTCTTGGGACTGGCCGGTTATTACAGACAATTTATTCAAGATTTTTCTAAGATAGCCACTCCATTAACAAATTTGACCATGAAAACTGTGAAATTTGTTTGGACGGAGAAATGTGAAGAAAGTTTCCAGGATTTGAAGAAAAAATTAAGCATGGCACCTGTGTTGTCATTACCAGATATTATAGGTAATTTTCTAGTGTATAGTGATGCCTCACATAAGGGATTGGGTTGTGTTCATATGCAAAACTGCAAAGTTATTGTGTATGCATCAAGACAACTGAAGGATTATGAGAAAGGTTATCCGACTCATGATTTGGCATTGGTTGCAGTAGTATTTGCTCTCAAGATATGGAGACATTATCTCTATTGAGAGAAATATGAAATCTACACAGACCATAAAAGTCTGAAGTATATTTTCACACAAAAGGACCTGAATATGCGTCGAAGAAGATGCATGGAATTGATAAAGGATTACTATTGTGAGATCTTTTATCATCTGGGCAAAGCAAATGCGGTTGCAGATGCTTTGAGCAGGAAAGGACGAGATAAGTTGATGCTGATAACCACTCAAGAGGAGCTTATTTCAGCAATGACAAAGATAGAGTTGGAAATCAAATTTCCAAAGGAATCCGATGAACGACTATTCCAGATAGATGCTAGTCCAACTTTGGTGGACAAAGTGAAGAGTGCTCAACTACAAGATAAAGAATGCGAAATGATCAAAGAGAAAATGGTTGACGGTAGTGATGTAAAATACAAGATCGATACCGAAGGACTACTACAGTTCGAGGAAAAAATTTGGGTTCCAGCCGTGCCGGAGCTTAAAGATGAAATCTTGATTGAAGCACACAACACAAGATATTCGATTCATCCAGGAAGTACAAAGATGTATCAAGATTTGCGGTGACATTTTTGGTGGCCGAATATGAAAACAGACGTTACAAAATGCTTGACGTGTCAGAAGTTGAAAGCTGAACATCAACGACCAAGAGGGTTACTTCAACCATTGGAAATACCGGAATGGAAATGGGAGCATAACACAATGGATTTTTTGGTAGGTCTTCCAATGACTCAGAAAGGATATGATGCGATATGGGTAATAGTGGATAGATTGACAAAATCTGCACACTTTTTGCCAATAAAGATTAGATTTAATCTTGATCATTCTAAAATCAAACATGTTAAAGAGATCATGTCAAGACATGGAGTTCCAGTGTCAATTGTATCAGACAGATATCCAAGGTTCACATCAAACTTCTGCAAGAGACTACAAGAATGTATGGTAACACAGTTGCGAATGAGTACAGCATACCATCTGCAAACAATTGGGCAAAGCGAACGAACAATCCAAACGTTGGAAGATATGCTGGGAGCATACATCATTGATTTCAAAGGAAGATGGGATGAACATTTATCGTTGGTAGAATTTGCCTACAACAACAGTTACCACGCGAGCATCGGCATGCCACCTTATGAGGCATTGTACGGCAGAAAGTGCAAAACTCCACTGTGATGGGATGAAGTCGGTGAACACCAACTGTTAGGACCAGAACTGGTACAAAAAACTACTGAAGTTGTCAAACTCATCAGGATAAGATTTGTAGCAGCCCAAGACATACAGAAAAAGTATGCCGATCAACATAGGCAGAATCGCAAATTTGAAGTAGGAAATTTTGTTTTCCTAAAAGTTTCTCCTTGGAAGGGGAAAATTTATTTTGGCAAGAAAGGAAAGCTCAACCCAAGATTTATTGGACTGTTCGAAATACTAAGAAGAGTGGGGGAAGTGGCTTATGAGGTGGCTCTACCTCCAGGATTGGAAAACATTCATAATGTTTTTCACATTTTGGCGTTACGACCGTATAAACCCGATTACAAGCACGTGATCGAGTACGAACCATTACAATTCGATAAAGATTTATCTTATGAAGAGACTCCTATCTAGATAGTCTACAGGAAAGAATAAGTGCTCAAAAATAAAGTGATACATTCTGTGAAGGTGATATGGAGAAACCACAATGTCGAAGAGGCAACGTGGGTACTCGAAGCTGAAATGATGAAAAATTACCCTGAGTTATTTGTTTAATCTATGTCTTAGATTCTGGGGATAGAATCTTTTTAAGGAGGGAAGAATGTGACGATTTGATTATTTGAATTGTGATTCTGAGGACATAATCCTTTTAAATATTTATTAATTTATATAAATATTTAATGGATGTGTTTATCGTTGAATAAATATTTGTTTAATTGATTTAATTTTGTTTGGAGAATTATTTGTTAAATACTTAGTTGATGAATTAAGAAAATTATAATTACATTAATATTTCAATTTAATGGTTAATTATTTGTATTGAGTTATGTGATTAAAGGATTTATTTAATTAATTGTTATTTGAATTAATTAAAATTAAATATGAAAGCTTAATTAATATATTGTGACAAATAACTATATAACAAGGAGTTATTAAAATAAATTAAAGTAGTTTAATTTAGTTTTAAACAAATAAGGCTTAATATATTAATTCTTTAATATTTAAAGGGTTTTTCCAAAACAAGCCTTATGGCTTTTGGGATTTCTAGTTTTTTAAATTAAATATTATAAATAAAACAAATAAAATAATAAATATAATATAATTATAACTTATATATTATTTTTATAATCGATATCCTAATAAGTATACGTATTAGTATTATATCAGTTTTATTTTTACGCATACTTGTTAGTTGTCTAGTCTAAGCCTAAGAGAAGGAAGCTTTAGAGAATTGAGAGAAAGCTTGAGAGAAATTGAGAAGAATTGTCTGCAATTGCAAGAAATTATCACACTAGTTGAAGGTATTTCTTATCTGACTCTAATATATATATATATATATATATATATATATATATATATGTCTACACATATGTGAATTACGACAAAGTTTTGTTATACTCAGTGAATTTTTAGATTGATATTCTCAAATTAGTTATGATGATTACATGTGTTTATGATTATTATAAAGTATGTTAAAACAATAATTCCATGCTAATTTCGGTTTACAGTAGAAGAGAATTTTGACAGTATATGTTTGTATATTTTTTTTCATATGACTCATGTAAGTATCAATTATAATGGCCAATTTATATGTGAAAGTATAAATTGAAGCTTGTATATGTTAGTTCTATGAGATACGAGCATAACGTAATTTGAATGAGGTGATTTTGCCAACTAATGAATTCACAGTGATGATTTCTAGAATGAATGTAAAGAAAATTGAGTTTTTATGAAAAACATGAGTTTTGAGAAATTAAAATGGTTTTAGTTAGTGTTAAATTTTTCTAATTAGTTGTAAATATGAGCAATCATGTTTATGATAGTTGTATATTTATCTTATGTGTTACTATCACTGTCTAGTGGGTAAAATTCGTGTTAGTTGGCTTAAGAAAAGTGTCGAAGCTCTGTATGCAAAAGCGAAGTTACATACGTCAACGATGACAGCAATTCCCTTAAACGCCGCAATGCGCCCAATCGATAAAAGCTGTGCTGCCAGCGCCAATCTTCATTTCAATAATTAAAGTATGCTAATTCTGCAGACTTTGGTCATTTTTTGTAGCTTAACTAAAGGTTATGGTAATGTGTCCAACATCTAACAACAAGGCTAATACAAAGTTGTGTTATATGTATTATGAATTCAAAGTTGCAAAAAAGATTAGTAAATCAAAAACGCGTTATGTGATAACCTAGTTTATACAATGAATGTTAGTTAAGTGTTGTGATGATTAACACTTGGGAATTCTGAAATGTAAATGGTAGCTTAAGACTTGTGCTAAAATAACAAGTTTAGCTAGTAATGCATTTTATATTGAAAAGTGAATATTAGTATGTCTAATAGATGTTGTGATTTTAATACTATGTATAGGTGAACGTGAGTTTAATATTTTAGCTTACGCTCGAGGCAAGTTTTTTAACTCTACACTTTCGTTGAGTTAGTTCTATTATTACATGGTATAACTTCATGCTTTTGATTGAGCAAGCTTTTTATCTTAACTGTTATTGAATAAATCAATTGTTCCTAAAATTCATTCGAGCAAATTCTAACTCTAATGTTATTGGAAATTCTTATTAATTAATTCATTCTAACTTGTTTATAGTTAAGAAAGTTTCTTAAGTTCTATTATTGTATAATGAACGTGATTTTGAACTCTCGTCTCTATTATTGAACTATTTTAATTCTTTGCATGAGTTAATACATTATTGGGCAAGTTTTTAGTTTCCATCTTGATATCAGTTAAATGTACGTTCAGGAATTTCATTTCTAATGTTATAAGACTCGAACCTTATCTTATTTTACAGTTCAAGCAAAGGTTAACCATTTTATTCAATTTATTGAATGCTTATGCTTATGCTCTATACTTTTTGAATAAAGATTAAATTTTTTCGAAATATATTTTTGAATATTATGGTGTGGATTTGATATAATGTTATAGTTGTGGATAATATTTACAAATTTTGCAAAGTACGCAAGTTTTTATATAATATTCGATTGGTCAGGGAATATTCATTCAACGGCACAATCATTAGTGGACCCCCACAACGGAATTATTGTCGGATTGAGAAAACGACAAAAATACTTTATAAAAATAACGGCGGAAGTTTTACTGGTTAATGTTGAACTACCCGTAGTAAAAGTACAAGATGTCTGGCGTGGTTGCATAGTAGCACATGGTATTGATTATTGATGCTTACGTGAGAAGTCACTCGCTTATACTCAATTATTGCTACGATAATTCTTTGCATCATATCTCTTATATTATTGATTCGATTATTGTCATAAGATTATTTGCATAATATGTTATTTTATTAAATTAATAATTGAGACGACAAAAAGTTATTCATATTATTAAATTGAAATATTTATAATGTCTAGAAGTTACATCGAGGATAGGTTTGGTCACCTAATTGCGCCGCCATAGGAGAAATCCTTATTGAAAGCCCCTCTTTCGGGAACGCATACGGTTGATAAATATTGTGAGTTATAATATTAATGATGAATGTTATTAAAATTAAAGTTGTGTTCGGAGTTGAATTTGGAGACGTGGACGTGATATTTGAGTCCTAACGATGAAATTAGTAAAATAGTCTATAAACACAAAATTTTCCGAAATTCACTATTTGGTCAAAAATCAACAAATGACTTTTTAGGAAAGTCAAACTTCAAAATTTCAAAATTTCAAAATTTATATTTTTGATAAAAATAGTTTCATTGTGTTGGAATTATTTGTGTTAGTGAAAATCGATAATTATTTCGATAATAATTGATGTCTGGAGGTTATATTGACCAATCGGGTATTTAACCGGATAAATGAGCAATTGATTGCTATTATTTCACATGATTATAACTATTTGTTCACATGTGTATACTATTATTTCACATTCTTGTTACTATTAGGGGATTTGGTGCAAGATTGATAATACTTGCATGACTAAGTTAAAATTGGAGGTATAGATGGAGGTACTATACTATAATTCATATTTTCACATGTCTAGAACTATTGATTCACATAATTTACTATTGAATCACATTATTTACTATTAGGGGAGGTGGTGCAAGTGTGATAATACTTCCATGACTAAATTAAAAATAAAGGAAAAGTTGGAGGTATTGTACTGTAATTTTTCGAGCCCCAAAACGTGCAATTATCAAAACTATATTTTTCTATAAATAGAAGCTCATTCTTCCTTCAATTCTCACCAATTCACAAAAGTTTTAGAGCAATTATTATAGAGAGAAATTATAGAGAGAAAGAAGAATAGAAGTCTGCTACCACACTATTCCAGTATCCAGTTTTTCTTAAGGTAGGGAGTATTATTTCTTTTTTATATATGAAGAGAACTTCTGTTATTCCATTCTTTATTATTCTGTTGGAATAACCTGTATACGCGAGCTACCCTATACTTGGTGAAATTCTTCTGTTGTTCCATTCTTTATCATTCTGTTGGAACATCCTGTTTTATGCGTTTCTACGCCGGGACTGGTTCCGCTTTTTATTATTCATTGGAATATCCTGTAAAAGCGTTCTACGCCGAGACCTAATTTCGCCTTTATTATTACATTTGGAATATCATATCATGTGTTTTTACGCTCGACGATTCCGCTTTTTTATTATTTTGTTGGAATATCTTGTGTGTGCGTTCTACGCCAGACCTGATTTCGTCTTTATTATTTTGTTGGAATATCCCATCTGTGCGTTTTACGCCGGACCTGATTCCGTCTTTATTATTCTGTTGGAATATCCTGTCTGTACGCAGGACTTGATTCCGTTATTTATTATTCTGTTGGAATAACCTGCCTATATGGTCTATCGCATGCCTGGTGATTTCTTTTGTTATTCCATTCCTTATTATACTCAGTTGGTTAAAGTTTTGACTTCTATACTCCATGAAATTGGTGGAATATCCTTGATATTTGCGCTTCATCTAGTATTTTTCATGGAAATATTTTTGTGAGCATTCTTGAATTTTACTCTACAAAGTAGTATCATATTGACAATTTGGACGTTATTAGTTCCTGGATAAAATAATTCTTGAAGTTGTTTTATTGAATTCTTATATAATTGTCATCATCCTCATGTTTATATTTTGTTGAAAGTCATCTGTGGCCTATAATGCATAGATGGACTTGGTATGATTATGACCAGGGATTATTCGGTGTAATCATGACCGTAATGTTACAAATGATGTGGAAAAAGTCCTCATTGGCCCGTAGAGCATTGAAGGACAGTTGTTGGCATGATCATGACCATTATTGAATACACAAATATTCTTGGCCCATAGTGCATGGATAATTGTGGTCATGATACTAAAGAATATCCTTGGTCGTAGTGCAGGGGTGATTCGATGATGTGGATTATTTATTAAGCTGAGTCCCGACGATAAAAGTGATGAAAAACCTTCTAAATCATAAAAGTTAGTAGATTTTATTCTCTACTTGACTCTTTTAATGGATTGCTTGTTCCGCTGCAGTTAAACTTGATGGTTGTTATATTGTATCAGTTTAACACTGTTGAAGGCTAACGATAATATATTATGTAGTATCTTAGTCATAATATTACCTACTGGACTAGTTGAGCTCACCCTTTTACTTTTATTGTTCTCTTTAGGAAATGAGAACGTAGTAGGGACTAGTCGGGGAACGGAGTGACGGACCAGATGATAGCATTAGTAGTCCTCACTATTCTATGAAATAGTGTAATAATAATTGTAATAAGGACTCCTTTTGAGTTTGTATAATCATTAGTATACAATAATTGTATTCAAACTCACAGCTTATGTTTTGTCGTATTGTACACGACAGTTGTATTATTAAGTTGTATTTGAATTCTGTACCATGTATTTGATGACTTAGAATAGGTGATGTATACCTGCTTTGGGGGCGTCACAGTTGGTATCAAAGCTTAGGGATATGATCCCTGGCTAAGATGTGAGACTAGAACTAGGAGGGGAGAGACGGGGAATTCCTTCGCTAGTATGACCTACCTAAGTTTATTTGGTATTTAATTGGTTGGTCAGAGTATATGGATAATATGTTTCATGTCAATTAACCCTTGTTTTGTGGCAGTATTTGAAAATGGCATCCGAGAATATTGAGAATATTAATGGAGCACAAGAAACCGTTGAGTTTCTACAGATCAACAATTAGAATAACGTGCATCAGGAAGGCGACAATCCTCATACAAACAATAACACTGACCAAATGATGAATGAAGGAATGTTCAGAGGCTTTATGCAATTCATGCAACATCGGTAGAGCGGCTCTCATCCAAAATGTAGGTGGAAACACTTTGAAACTCTCGACGGATTACCGCTAAATGATTCAAGGAGCCGGGACCACTGGAGTTTATTTGAAAGCCAAAACCACTTAAGGCTGAAGCATGGATAAAGCAGATCACCAAGATATTTGATGTCTTGGGATACTCCGAGGAGCAAAAGGTTCCCTTCGCCACCTTCATGTTGCGTGAAGAGGCGGACATCTTTGTGGGAATCAGAAAAGCGTACCGACTGGCCGCGACTCAAGATGTCTTGGGAGAAGTTCCAAGAGCTATTCAACGACAAGTACTTTCCCAAAAGTATTCGTCACATGAAGGAGGTGGAGTTTACCAAGTTGGAACAAAATAATATGACCGTGTCACAATACAAGGCTAAATTTACGGAGTTATCCTGGTTTGCATCCCATTTGGTCGATAATGAGGAGCGAATGACGTGAATGGTTTTAAGAGGTTTGAAACCTGAGATACGTCAATATCTTATTTCTCACAAACTGTGTTTGTACTCAGATGTTGTAAATAGGGCTCAGTTATTGGAGCGCGCTAACGAGTCAACGCAACCAAGGGAAAGCGGTAATGCAACATGAAAATACCGGTGGTAACGACCATCGTGAACTAGTGACAACAAGCGTGGATGGAATCAACATGCCAGAAATGGTAACCACTTCGGTGGTAATCATAGCCAAGACAATAAAAATGGACATTTCAAGAAAAGGAGATTTAACAATGATAGAAAGACGTCAACACCAGCACCCGTTGTTAAGGAAGGAGAACGACCACCTATCATATGCTTCAAATGCGGAGGGGAGGGACACATCAATCCAAACTGCGCGATGTCGTCCAAAGCATGTTATAATTGTGGAAGAGAAGGTCACTTAGCTCGATTTTATCGTTCACCAAAGACAAATTCAGCTAGGATGGAGGCACCAAAGGTCAACCTAGAAAAGTCAAAGCTGGTAGTGCAAGGGAGAGCGTTTGTTTTGACCTCTCAGAAAGCAAGGAACCCGAACGAGGTTATCACGGGTAAGCTTATCATAAACTCTAGTGAAGTCTATACCTTATTTGATACCGGTTCTACCCATTCTTTTATTTCTCTTACTTGCGCTTAACGTTTAAATTTGACTCCGGAGAAATTAGACTTTGACTTATCTATTGAAACTCCATTAGGAGAAACCTTCATTACATCCACTGTTTATAAGTCTTGTTTGATGCAAATCGGTAACCTCACGTTACCTGTCGATCTTATCTCCTTAAAAATACTTGCATTTGACGTGATTCTAGGGATTGATTGGTTAACTACTCATCATGCTAAAATTGATTGTTTTCGTAAGGTTGTTAGCTTTCATATTCCTAATAAACCTATTATGCGAATTTAAGCGACCAAACCATTAAAATCAATCACGGTCATCTCAAGCCATAAAGCTATTCGTTTATTGAAAAATGGATGTCAAGCTTTCTTAGCTCATGTCACGGATGTAAACAAAAATACGTCAGATTTGAAGGATATTTCTATTGTTAATAAATTTCCTGATGTATTCCTTGAAGAACTTCCTGGCCGACCCCAGAGCGTGAAATTGAATTTTTTTTCGACCTTGAACCCGGTACAAACCCCATTTCCAAAGCCCCATATCGAATGGCTCCTACTGAACTTCAGGAGTTAAAGACCCAATTGCAGGAATTGTTAGACATCGGTTTCATTCGTCCTAGTACGTCTCCTTGGGGTGCTCATGTTCTATTCTTGAAGAAGAAAGATGGGAGTATGCGACTTTGTATTGATTATCGGGAGTTGAATCATGTCACCATAAAAAATAGGTACCCATTGCCACGTATTGATGACCTATTTGACCAGTTGCAAGGCGCCAAATTCTTCTCAAAGATTGATCTTCGTTCAGGATATCATCAATTGAAGATTAGAACCGATGACATTCCAAAGACGGCTTTCAGAACTCGGTACGGGCATTATGAATTCCTAGTCATGTCCTTTGGATTGACTAATGCTCCTGCTGCCTTTATGGATATGATGAACCGAGTATTCAAGGAATATTTGGATCATTTTGTGGTCGTCTTTATTGACGACATCCTCATATATTCAAAAAGCCGTGAAGATCATGAGCAACACTTGAGGCTGATACTCCAAAAGCTTCGTGAAAACAAGCTATATGCCAAGTTGAAGAAATGCGAGTTCTGGCTTGAGGAAATTGCATTCCTTGGGCACGTCATATCAAATCATGGGATATCTGTTGACCCGGTAAAGAATGAAGCAATTCAAAGATGGGAGCAACCTAAATTAGCAACCGAAGTACGTAACTTTCTCGACTTAGCTGGTTATTATCGGAGATTCGTAGAAGGGTTTTCTCAAATCGCTACTCCATTAACTTAGCTGACTCGAAAAGATACAAAATTCGGTTGGAGCATGGAATATGAGAAGAGTTTTCAAGAACTCAAGAGGAAACTCATTTCAGCACCTGTTCTAACAATACCATCTGGCTCGGAGGGATTTGTCATCTACAGTGATGCTTCGGGCAAAGGGTTAGGATGTGTTCTCATGCAACATGGGAAAGTCATAGCCTATGCCTCACGTCAACTCAAAGAATATGAGAGGAGTTATCCTACTCATGATCTAGAGTTGGCAGCTGTCATTTTCGCACTTAAAATATGGAGGCATTACTTGTATGGGGAGAAAGTGGAAATCTTTACGGATCATAAAAGCCTCAAATATTTCTTCACTCAAAAGGAACTCAACATGCGACAACGACATTGGCTTGAATTGTTGAAAGATTATGATCATACCATCCAATACCATCCTAGAAAAGCGAACGTGGTAGCTGACGCATTGAGTAGAAGATCATATGCAAGTACGAGTGCGATATTGTCAACGCAAAGGCCCATTTTGTATGACTTGCAAAGGATGGAGATAGAGTTAAAGACTCTAGGGACCCACATGATGATAGCAAATATATGAGTAGAACCTTCTTTAATCGATAAAGTTAAAGCTGCTCAAGCTACAGACCTGGAGCTAATGCGTATGAAGAAGAAAGTGCAAGAAGGTGCTATGCCAGAAGCAAGAATCGATGAGGAAGGAATACTTCGAGTCAACTCCAGACTTTGTGTTCCTAACGACCTTGATTTAAATTATAAAATCATGATGGAGGCGCACAACACACCGTTTGCAATTCATCCTGGGAGTACCTAAATGTATCGTGATCTTCGACATACATTTTGGTGGAGCAATATGAAGAGAGAGATAGCAGAGTTTATCTTAAGGTGTTTAACTTGTCAACGAGTCAAAGCGGAGCATCAAGTACCAAAAGGTCCATTGCAACCACTTGAAATTCCAGAATGGAAGTGGGAACACATTACTATGGATTTCGTTACTGGTCTTCCCAAGGTTTCTCAAGGCATAGATGCAATTTAGGTCATTGTTGATAGATTGACCAAGTCTGCTCATTTCCTACCTATACGAGAAACTTATACACTTGAACGTCTTGCTCGTACGTACATAAACGAGATTTTAAGACTGCATGGTATGCCAGTATCCATAGTTTCTGATCGAGACCCAAGATTCACTTCAAGATTTTGGGTTAGTTTGCAAAAAGCTATGGGCACAGATTTATGATTTAGCTCGGCATATCATCCTCAGACGGGCGGGCAGTCGGAGAGGACCATTCAAACTCTTGAAGATCTATTAAGACTATGTGTCCTTGACTTCAAGGGAAGTTGGGATAAGTTCCTACCATTGGTTGAGTTTTCCTACAACAAAAGTTATCAAACAAGTATTGGCATGGCTCCATTTGAGGCGTTGTATGGAAGAAAGTGTCGTTCTCCAGTATGCTGGGATGAGGTGGGTGAAGCAACGTTGTTGGGACCGGACTTGGTACATATGACTACGAAAAAGATACAAACGATCCGATAACGTATAAAAACCTCACAAGATCAACAAAAGTGTTATGCTGATCTTCATCGAAAGGACGTAGAATTCGATATTGGAGATCATGTGTTGTTACGTGTTGCTCCATGGAAAGGAGTTACAAGATTTGGAAAGAGAGGAAAGCTTAATCCTAGATTCATTGGCCCATTTTTAATCCTCGATCGAGTAGGAACTGTGGCCTATAGACTTGCGTTACAGCCAAGTTTGTCTCATGTTCATAACGTTTTTCACATATCCATGTTACGTAAATATGTGAAAGACCCAAACAACATTATTGAGTTAGAACCAGATGAAATAGAGGAAGATTTAACGTATAAAGAGGTTCCTGTTAAAATCTTGGATAAGGAACATATTCTACGCTCCAAGGTTATACCTCAAGTCAAAGTTTTGTGGAGAAACCACGATGTTGAGGAAATGACATGGGAGTTAGAATCTGAAATGAAATCAAAGTATCCTCACCTCTTCGACATACCAGGTACGTACCCTAATTTCGAGGATGAAATTTCATAAGAAGGGGAGGTTGTAAGACCCCAACTTTTTGAATAAAGATTAATTTTTTTCAAAATATATATTTGAATATTATGGTGTGGATTTGATATAATGTTATAGTTGTGGGTAATATTTACAAATTTTGTAAAGTACGCAAGTTGTTATATAATATTCGATTGGTCGGGGAATATTTGTTTTAACAGGAATATTCGTATAACAAAGACAATCATTGGTGGACCCCCATAACGGAATTATTATCGAATTGAGAAAACGACAAAAATACTTTATGAAAATAACGGCGGAAGTTTTACCGTTAACTGTTGAACTACCCGGTAGTAAAAGTACAGTAATACGCATGGTTGCATAGTAGCACACGGTATTGATTATTTATGCTTACGTGAGATGTCACTCGCTTATACTCAATTATTGCTACAATGAATTGCCGCATCATATCTCTTATATTATTGATTCGATTATTGTCATAAGTATCATCTCGCATAATATGTTATTTTATTAAATCAATAATTGAGACGACAAAGTTATTCATATTATTAAATTGCAATATTTACAATGTCTAGAAGTTCATCAAAGAGAGGTTTGGTCACCTAATTGAGCGCCTTGATAGGAGAAATCCTTATTGAAAGCCCCTCTTTCTTGGGAACGACCTGATTGATAAATATTTTGAGTTATAATATTAATGATGAATGTTATTAAAATTGAAGTTGTGTTCGGAGTTGAATTTGGAGACGCGGACGTGATATTTGAGTCCGGAACGATGAAATTAGTAAAAATAGTTAATAAACACAAAAATTTTTGAAATTCACTATTTGGTCAAAAAGTTAATAGTTGACTTTTTCAGGAAAAGTCAAACTTCAAAATTTCAAAATTTATATTTTTGATAAAAATGGTTTCATTATGTTGGAATTATTTGTGTTAGTGAAAATCGACAATTATTTCGATAAAAATTGATGTCCGGAGGTTATATCACCAATCGAAGTATTTAACCTGGATAAATGAGCAATTGATTGTTATTATTTCACATGATTATAACTATTTGTTCACATGTGTATACTATTGTTTCACATTCTTGTTACTATTAGGGGAGTTGGTGCAAGATTTATAATACTTGCACGACTAAGTTAAAAATAGAGGTATAGATGGAGGTACTATACTGTAATTCATATTTTCACATGTCTAGAACTATTGATTCACATAATTTACTATTGAATCACATTATTTACTATTAGGGGAGGTGGTGCAAGTTTGATAATACTTCCATGACAAAATTAAAAATAACAAAAAAGTTGGAGGTATTGTACTGTAGTTTTTCGAGCCCCAAAACGTGCAATTATCGAAACTATATTTTTCTATAAATAGAAGCTCATTCTTCCTTCATTTCTCACCAATTCACAAAAGCTTTAGAGCGATTATTATAGAGAGAAAGAAGAAGAGAAGTCTACTACCTCACTATTCTACTATCCAGTTTTTCTAAAGGTAGGGAGTATTATTTCTTTCTTATCTATGAAGAGAACTTCTGTTATTCCATTCTTTATTATTCTCATTGAATAACTCAGATATCACGCTGGCTACCCTATACTTGGTGAAATTCTTTCATTGTTCCATTCTTTATCATTCTGTGGAACATCCATGCTCAGACGTTCTCTGCGGACTGGTTCCGTCTTTTATTATTCTTTGGAATATCACATCACATGCATTTTACACCGGACTGATTCCGTCTTTATTATTCTATTGGAATATCCTGTCTATGGTTTCTACGCCGGACCTGATTTCGTCTTTATTATTACATTTGGAATATCACGTGCATGCGCTTTTACTGGCGGACTGATTCCGTCTTTATTATTCTATTGGAATATCTTATCTGTACGCCGGACCTGATTCCGTTATTTATTATTCTGTTGGAATAACCTGCCTATGTGGTCTATCGCATGCCTGGTGATTTCTTTTGTTATTCCATTCCTTATTATACTCAGTTGGTTAAAGTTTTGACTTCTATACTCCATGAAATTGGTGGAATATCCTTGATATTTGCGCTTCATCCAGTATCTTTTCATGGAAATATTTTTGTGAGCATTCTTGAATTTACTCTACAAAGTAGTATCATATTGACAATTTGGACGTTATTAGTTCCTGGATAAAATAATTCTTGAAGTTGTTTTATTGAATTCTTATATTATTGTCATCATCCTCATGTTTATATTTTGTTGAAAGTCATCTGTGGCCTATAGTGCATAGATGGACTTGGTATGATTATGACCAGGGATTATTCGGTGTAATCATGACCGTAATGTTACAAATGATGTGGAAAAAGTCCTCATTGGCCCGTAGAGAGCATTGAAGGATGATTGTTGGCATGATCATGACCATTATTGAATACACAAATATTCTTGGCCAGTAGTGCATGGATAATTGTGGTCATGATACTAAAAGAATATCCTCGGCAGTAGTGCGGGGTGATTCGATGATGTGGATTATTTATTAAAATTGAGTCCCGCGATAAAAGTGATGAAAAACCTTCTAAATCATAAAAGATAGTAGATTTTATTCTCTACTTGACTCTTTTAATGGATTGCTTGTTCCGCTGCAGTTAAACTTGATGGTTGTTATATTGTATTAGTTTAACACTGTTGAAGGCTAACGATAATATATTCTATAGTATCTTAGTCATAATATTTCCTACTGGACTAGTTGAGCTCACCCTTTTACTTTTATTGTTCTCTTCAGGAAATGAGAACGTAGTAGGGACTAGTCGGGGAACGGAGTGACGGACCAGATGATAGCATTAGTAGTCCTCACTATTCTGTGAAATAGTGTAATAATAATTGTAATGAGGACTCCTTTTGAGTTTGTATAATCTCTAGTATACAATATTTGTATTCAAACTCACAGCTTATGTTTTGTCGTAATGTACACGACAGTTGTATTATTAAGTTGTATTTGAATTCTGTACCATGTATTTGACGACTCAGAATAGGTGATGTATACCTGTTTTAGGGGCGTCACATGTAGAATCAGTTCATTGATGATTCTCAAATGTTCTAAGTTATGTTGTTATTAAACAACTGTTACGTTATCAAGCATTGTTGATTCAACTAGTTCCCTAGTTGATGATTATTAGACTTCAATTACCCTTGAAAGCTTATCCAAACCAAACTTTCTTTGGTGCGGACTTGTACTCTAAATACTGAGATGAACAACCCTATGTTTAGGGGTTTACGCTTAGCGTTGAAATGGTTGTTCACGATACATTGTACGAAGGATTGATCCCCCTAAGTACGTGGAGTCCTTATAGTCATATTACTGTTAAAGTTGAAAGTTGAAAGATTACTTATAACTGTGGACATGGTTCATGGTCATTTGACCCTCGGTAGTATATTTAAGAATGTTAATAGCACATATCATTCAGTTCTATTGAGCCTATGAGTTGGCAAATGTTGAAATGTTAATAGAACATATCATTCAGTTCTATTGAGCTTATTATTTGGAAAATGTTGTAAAGATATTTATTCTTATTTCAAGTGAGCTTTGTTTGCTCACTCTTGCATATTTATACACTTATTGCAGCTATGGTTGAGAAGGTAGATAAACCTTCAACTAGCAAAGGAAAGGGAAAAATGTACAAGTGATGATGACTTGTAATTTTGTTTTATCATTATGATGATAGACTTTTAATAATGACGTGATGTAATAGTTTAATTTCCGCACTTGAATGATTGTATTAAAGGTTAGAGAACATAGGAGATAATGTTTTTATTAATGTAATCCTGTATGGGCGGGTTTTATTATTCAATTTATTATGATTGGATAGTTAAATATGAATGTTTTAATTATGTGAACACCAAATCTTGAGGTAATGAAGTACCGGGATTTGGGGGTGTCATAGTCTGAATCGTTCTTTCACTCTGCCCATCTGTCTGAGGGTGATAAGTCATACTTATTCTCAACTATGTACCCATGCATTCCTGTGGACGTTTCCAGAAGTTCGATGTAAAGCGCAGATCCCTATCAGAAACAATTGACACTGGAACTCCGTGTCTCGAAACAATCTCTTTTACATATAATTTTGCCAACTGATCTAAGTTAAATTTGATTTTGATCGGATGGAAGTGTACGGATTTTGTCAGTCGGTCAACGATAACCCTTACTGCATCATAGCCTTTCTGAGTTGTCGGAAGGCCAACAACGAAATCCATCGTTATGTGTTCCCATTTCCATTTTGGCATCTCCAACGATTGTAGCAACCCACTCGACCTCTGATGTTCTGCTTTCACTTTCCGACATGTCAAACACTTGGCAACACACTCTGCAACATCTCGTTTCAAATTTAGCCACCAGAAATGTTGTCGAAGATCTTGGTACATCTTAGTACTACCAGGGTGAATCGAATATTGAGAGCTATAAGCCTCGCTCAAAATTTCTTCCTTAATCTCTGGTACTGGCAATTGCCTCTTTTTTAGTCTTAACAAAAGAGCTCTAACTCATGCAAGAATACATGCGTCAACAAGTAATACAAAGCAAGTAAAGTATCGATCCAACAGAGAAAGTTGTTTAACTTAAACTACTATTCATTAATTAATTCACTATATTTATATGCTCAAACTAATGACAAAACTTGGTTTGTTCTCGAATTGCAAATAACAACTAAAACAATAATAACGATATAATAAATGATATTGGAACTAATGGGATCCTAACTTCATTTAATGCTTCATTTAATCGCCACTATCATGCATGCCTTGTTCACATATCACAAGAAAGTAGCCAAGAGCACTAAAAGAGTATTAGCCATTTTTCAATGCACTAAGACCTACTTACACAGCATCCACAAATGATAGACTCTATGTAATCATCAATATAACCAAAATCACTATATGTCTATGTGAAATTGCAACTATATTGATTTTAAGTTCAAGCCCTTATTCTAACTTATACGGTGAAACAATATATGTCTATTTGGTTCACGAAATACATAAGCCATATAACACAGCCCTATATACGTATACTATCATGATTACAGTCTATATTCGCATGTTCATTGTCAATTCCATACAAATACTGAGATGAATGGTGATCAAGCATTCATACATGCAAAACAATCATGACAAACATCCCATATGATATGCAAAACAAACCAGCATTTAAGCATGCAATCAAACTACATATTAAAAACTGTTAGAATCCCATAATGGAGTTTAGTTCATGACTGAACCAAAAGCCATTATGGGATCAAATCAAAACATGGTCAATAAATGACAATTGATAGATGAAAGATAAAACTATCAAACCCGATTGCTGAATATAACTCAATATTCAGATCCTCATAAGAATCCAGCAAAACTAATATTAATAATCCACTCTAGTAGAAAATCCCAAGAAGGAGTAGAAAAGTAGAGTTGTGGCCTCTTTCTACGTTGGAATCTCCCCCATAGAGTAAACCCTAATTATGATCTAAAGATACATGAAAAACTTAATAAAATGTCAAGTGATACCGCTGACACCAGTTAGGAATCGTTTTAAATCAATTACATCCTTTAAAAATTGGAAATAAAATAAAACAAGTCAGAAGCTTCAGGCCTCGCGCGCTCCTCCAGCTTGTCCTTCTCGCAGCCGCGCAACTTGCAGTAGGTTCCAAGGTATGGCTGGGTAATCGCGCGGGCACGCGCTCTCAAGGCTATTCTGCCGCGCGACCGTGCGGCTTGCAATCTGCAGATCTTGGTTCTTGTTCTGATTCTATTATGCTACTGCTGCTGCTACTTATTTCATCATGCTTCATCTCCTTGCTCCATTTCACCTTCATGCAATACATATTCCATCTTTTACCTTGTCTCAAGCATCCATTAGCCTTGTGCTCAATAACACCACCAAAATAGGCTGATTCCTGCACTTATTCACCAAAAGGAGTTTTAAGTATACGAAATGCAAATTATCATGAAATGCAGCTAAAACCTACTAAAATGTACTTGAGATGGGCATAGTTCGCATGAAATGGTACTCCATAAGTAAGTGTAAATCCTACTTATCACTAGCAGTACCCAAATTCTACTCTCAAATCTCAGTATTCCTTCATTGTCCATCTTGAATCTTGGTTCGGTTCCTTCAGATATCTTCTTTTTCACCTTTTTGCATTCTTCATCTTAAAGTTGAGCCTCCTTAACTTTATCCAGTAGGGTTATACCAGATTGCATCTGGAACAGCGTCTCATCAATTTCCATAGGATACTTCACTTCAAGTTCTAACTTCTCCATGGTTGAAATTAGCTCCTTCTGAGCGGTCAACATCATCAATTTCTCTTGACCCTTTCTACTTAAGGCGTCGTCAACCACATTTTCCTTACCCGGATGGTATAAAATATCATAGTCGTAGTCTTTAATTAACTCCAACCACCTTCTTTAGCGCATATTCAAGTCCTTATATGTAAAAATATATTTCAGACTCTTGTGATCTATATATATTTCACACTTCTGCCGGTAGAGATAGTGCCTCCAGATTTTCAAAGCAAAAACCACTGTATCTAACTCCAAGTTGTGGGTCGGATACCCCTTCTCATAATCCTTCAATTGACGTGACGCATACTTAATGACTGTTGTTTTGCATAAGCACACAACCAAGTCCTTTATGTGACGCATCACTATAAACAACAAAATTTCCTGTATCACCGAGAAGAGATAACACAGGTGTTGTACTCAACCTCTTCTTCAATTCTTGAAAGCTTTCCTCACATTTCTCCGTCCAAACAAATTTCACAGCTTTTCGAGTCAAATTCGTTAACGGAGTTGCGATCTTGGAAAAGTCTTGAATGAATCTTTTGTAATACCCTGCCAATCCAAGAAAACTTCGTACTTTCGATGGTGTTCTCGGATGATCCCAGTTTATCACGGCTTCGACTTTGGATGGATCTACCGAAATTCCGTTTTTATCAATCGCATGTCCAAGAAATTGTACCCGCTCGATCCAAAATTCATATTTTGAAAACTTGGCATATAACTTCTCCCTTCTCAACGCCTCTAACGTTACATTCAAATGCTTTTCATGTTCTTCCTTTGTTTTAGAATATACTAAAATGTCATCTATAAATACCACTACGAATTTGACCAAAAACGGCTTGAACACTCCATTCATTAAGCCCATAAATGTTGCAGGAGCATTCGTTAGACCAAATAACATTACCAAAAATTTGTAGTGACCATAGCGTGTTCTGAACGCTGTCTTCGGTACATCCTCTGGTCTCACCTTCAGTTGATGATAGCCACTCCTCAAGTCTAACTTTGAAAAGTATCTTGCTCCCTTCAATTGATCAAACAGTTCATCGATCCTCGGTAATGGATATCTATTCTTAATTGTGACTTTATTCAGTTCTCTATAGTCGATGCAGAGTCGCATTGTCCCATCCTTCTTCTTCACAAATAACACCGGCGCTCCCCACGGCGATACGCTCGGTTTGAATGTACTTCTTGTCCAGTAATTCTTGTAGTTGTACCATCAATTCTTTCATATCTACCGGTGCCATTATGTATGGTGTCTTCGATATTGGAGTCATTCTTGGTGCCAAATTGATCACAAATTCAACCTCACTATCTAGCGAAAGTACTGGCAAATCATCCGGAAATACGTCTGTGAAGTCCCTCACTACTGGTATCTCCTCTACTATCAGATTTTCTTTACGATTGTCGACTATGTAAGCTTGATATCCTACACAGCCTTGTCTTAACAACTTCCTGGCCTGCATCATCGTCAGACAACTCGCTTGTCTAGGCTACTTGCTACCATAAAACACGACCTTTAAAAGTTTCATATGGTTAATACGCTTCTTCTGGCAATCAATTACAGCCCCGTAATTGAATAACCAATCCATTCCCAAGATAACATCAAATTCCCCAAGTCGAATAGGGATAAGATCTACGTTTATAATATTACCCTTAATATCCATCCTACAGTTCTTATGAACGTACTTAACAGGGATTATTTCTCTATTTGCAATTTCTATGTTCATAGGGTGCTCTAACTCATCCTTAGGCAATTCTAAGTTCTTAGCAAAGTCATCAAATATAAATGAACAAGTAGCAGCCGAATCAAATAATACATAAGCATTAACTTTATTGAACAGAATGATACCTGACACCACATCACGAGACTGCACTACATCCTGCACTGTTATGTTGAATGTCCTGGCAGTCGATCAGTTGGTTGCGGTTGGTTCTGTGATACTCAGAGTGCTTCCACCGATGTTTCCCTTATTTCCTCCTAATCCTGTTCCTCCAGATCCCTTCTTAGGACAGTCTCTTGCCAGATGGTCTTTTGAGCCACAAGTGAAGCAGGCACTCTTCTTTGGGTTAGGACAGTTAGGTGCTATGCGGCCTTCCTGACTACAATTGTAGCACACTAGTTTACCCTTCATAGACACTCCCAAATGAGTTTTCCCACATGTCGGGCACGCTTTGATCCTCTTCTTCTGACCTCATTGCTGATTTCCAGTTGACGAGTTGTCAGACCACCTTCTATTCTGATTATTAATACCTTCCGTGTTACTTCCACTAGCCTTATTAATTCCTTCATTCTCACTCTTCTTCTTCTTCTGATCCTGGTTATACTTGGTTACCACATCGCTTCCACCTTCAACGAGTATGGCTTTCTCCAATACTCCAACGAACGTCTTTAACTGAAACATCAACACTTTACTATACAATTAGGGCTTCAGTCCTTGTTCGAACCTTCTTGTTTTTCTCTTATCCGCGTGCACTTGATATGTGGCGAACCTAGCCAAATCATTGAATCTTACCACATAGTCTGGTACGGACATATTCCCCTGTTTTAACTCCAAACACTGGACCTCCATTTGATTTTGCGAGATGGTCGGAAAATACATCTCGAAAAACAACTCCTTGAACCTCTCCTAGGTAATCACACCTTCTCCTCCACTAATCTTATTTGTTTGCCACAAATAACTGGCCTCTGATTTCAACATGAACGTCGTGTAGGCGGTTTTCTGGTCCTCTCTGACTCTGGTAACATCAAAAACTTTTTCCATCTCCATAACCCAAGTTTGAGCCTCGATCGGGTTCATGGAGCCTTTAAACTCTAGCGGTCCCACCGCCTTGAAGTCCTTGAATGTCGTATTCGGTGGAGCTTGAGGTTGATTATGAATCGCTCCAGCTAATAAGTTCACTAATTGCTGAACTGGGTTAGCATTGGCGTCATTGTTGTTATTCGTTGATTCTTCTTGAGCTGGTTGACAGTTTTGTCTTCTTCTCAGTGGCATATTTCTGCTAAAATATATGCTTATTAGATCTTTATCCAATTCTCTAAATAGTTAAGACTTAACTCAACAATTGAACATAATCACTTAACACATTATCTCAATAAACTCTAAAATTTTATTCAAATCGAAAGTTTTAACATCATACGATAGCATCACTGCTATTTACATTCACTATCCCGAGATAAAGAATCTACATGATTTAAAACATTAAAATATTTCTTTGTTTATAACCACGTCAGAATTTACATCTTTAACTACTAGATAAATTTTCACATAATTAAACTAATCATATCACTGCCTGTTAAGGCGCTGAATAACATTGCTACATTCCACTTCCATAATGTGGGACATCATCTTGCGATCTAGCATATACGATGGTAGTCCTTCAAACTGAATTGGGTATCTCATAACTCGATCCTGGGCCTTATCCATTGTATTTTGAAGTGTAGAGTACGTCTCCCCAAGTTTAGCCTTCTTCGCACGACAATCCTCTTCTGCAAGATCAGCATGACGTGATTCCCTTACCCAGGCCTCCTCTGCTATGGTCAGCCTTGCTAAACTCTCTTTCAGCTCATTCTTCAATTTCTCTATTTCTTCAGACTTCTCCTCAGTTTGACCCTTCTTGTGAATGAAATCCCACTCCACATTTCCTAGACGTGTGTGAAGAGTCACAACCTCCCTATCCCTCTGCTCGATGGTAATCTGTTGAATAATCGTCTGCTCATTCAGCTCCTGAATAGTGTCACGTAACTCTACGTTACGGTCATACAGCTCATTGTATATATCTGCATCGATAGAGTTCGGTGGGAACTCATCTTCTTCCTCTTCTTCCTTAGGATCCTCCTCTGGATCAGTCTCAGGCTCATGTTCCTGGCCAACAACAGTGATCAATGGAGATAGCTCTCTCTGTACCAACTGCTCCCTGACAACATGAATGTCTCGGGGCTCTTCCTCCATAGGTACTCGGGGTTCCTCCTCCCCAGTTCGACTAGCTCCTCCAACATCCGACATCCTGACAACACAGTTTTAAGTTTTAGTTACTAATCGGTACTAGCGAGCACATAATTTATCACATAAGCACATAAAGTTTTTTATTATCTTCGATGAATTAAGAAATTCATTTCTTAGAACTCAATAAGAATTTACCACCACTATGCTCTTAATCTCCTATAAGGCTACTACCTAAGGTTGTTTCCCCACCTAAGGTTCATAACCGACAGCTTTGATACCAACCTGTGACACCCTCAAATCTGGGTACTTCAATTCCCACATGATTTGGTGTTCACTATACAAACATCATATGTCTATTTACCCATAATAAATGAAAACATAAATAGTTAGAAATAAATCCTCTCCTTAAGGAGTTACATCTTCTGAAATAAATACATCAATCCCAGGTTATACTAACCTTAAATCTTAACTGCGGAAACATAAACAATTAATAGTCTTACACAACATTAACATAAGTCTGAAACATAAATACATAATCATAATAACAACAAGTCTTCATCACTTGTTAGTCTTGCCCTTGCCTTTGCTAGTAGAAGGCTCTTCTGACCTTTCGTTCTTAACTGCAATGTTATTATTACTCAAGAGTGAACATGATTGCCCACAAGTATAATAATGAAACAACAATATAATAACATGCGAGTGAATCAAAGACCTTTGGGATAAGAACTCGACTTTTGAATCAAGAATCAATAACAAGAATCAAAAGAACTTCTGAGGGTCATAAGACCTTGAACTATGTCCTAGGTTATCAAGGGTTATACTTGAAACCTTTAACAGTCATAAGACTATAGACGCTTCTACTCGTCCTTAGGGGGATCAGCCCTTAGTATCATACTATGCACAATATCTTAACGTTAAAGCATAAGTAATCCCCTATACAGAGTTGTTCATCTCAGTTTGACATTAGAGTCCGAACCAAAGGAAGTTTGGTTTGGATAATTCAACAATGGTTTTGAAATATAGAACTTTCATCAACTATAGACTAGTCGTATCAATAAGGGTTCGCTAGTCTTACAAGGTTCAACAATAACTGATATTTAAATCGAATAAAAATCTCAAGAGGTATACAATAAAATAAGTATTGTATAACAGAATCATACTTTGAAAATATTAATAATCTTTAGTATAACAAATTGAACTTGATTAATAATAACAAGAATTTGCTCGATGTAAGTTTATAAACTTGAATAACGATAACAAGTAGGGTTAGAAAACTTGCCTCGTGCGTAGATTACACGTTAATTATACATGTTTCTCCATTTAATCCTACATACCATTTACATTCACAATATCAGTCAATTATAACGTAACTAGTCATCACAAGTTCATTCTTTTTGTCTAACTCTGATTATGACTTTACTTAGTCAAATTACCATACTTGTTTTCACATAATATTACACTATACGAACAACAAGCTAACTACATATTCAACAATTTAATCAACATGTAAATGCCTTTATTGACATGTTAAGAACCTATTTTAACATCTCATTATATGACTAATACATTTTTTTGTTCATTAGATTAGGTTACTATTATAGTCCCTAAAATAAAACCACTAAAATGCTCATTCTTGCACAAAATCGCATAGTGAGTATATTGCTATTCACCATCAAGTTTATTCTCGACACATGTGCTGCGGTATTGCCCGTTGTGGTGTGGTCAATAAGCGTTATTCGTCGTGGCTTTCATATTTGTAGCGCAGGTCTTGTGCTTGCAACTTGTGTTATGCTAAACTGTAACTAGAACTGAAATTTGTGAAAAATTGCAGAACATGGCCAAAACACCCAATTAATTCATTCACAAGCATACCCAGACACTGTATTACACATATAACTACTACCCAACCCTTCTAGCATGATTTTAACAAGTTAAACATACAATTTCCATAATCAAATCATGTAATTTCATTGTTCTTGATGTTCTGGAAAGTTTTGAAAACAAAACATGAACTGGCACTACGAGATTGTTATAACACTAAATTAGTCCATTCAAAGTTTGTTTTCTTTGTTTTAACATGCATAATCATATACAAGTGTAAAATTTATGATACAACATATGTTTAATGTATTAAATTTGTACGTATGGGCCATATGGCCATATTTTATACTCTGTAACTTCAAAAATCTAATTACAACATATTTTTATGAATTTGATGTTATGAACACATACATATATGATAACAACATGTTATGATGGCACATAATCATATATATATATATATATATATATATATATATATATATATACACACACACACACACACACGCACAATTATTACTCTTTTTCAATCACAGAGATTTGAAAGCCATTTCTATAAAAATGTAAACAACGTGAATTGAAATTGGGTTAAAGAGATTACCTAGAGTGTAGAGTGTAGATTAGTAGAGATGAGACCTTTCTCAGATATTTCTTCAATCACACAACTCACAATTTCCCTCAACAAATTCTCAATTTCTCTATGTGATTTTCTTTGCCAGACTTAGAAAAATAAAAGAAGAAGACGTATATAATTTATAAAAAACTGACGCAGTTGTGGTCAGTAAATCAAATTCGTGGTTAACTGCCCAACTCCCAATAGGGCTCCGTTTGGCTAGCCTTAAAAGGTTCATGCCCATTTAATTTGATAAACCTCTTATACTATAGTTTAATAATGTCACACCCATTTATAAAATAAATCAAATATATTATTTAATTTAATTTAAATAAAATATAATAATTTCTCATTAATTCATATAGTCATAAAATTAAATTTCTCGTTTATTAATTATATCAAATTATTAAATCTCTAATTGATTATTAAATTAATTAAAATAATATTATGCTTATTAAATATTTTATTTAATTCAATAAGCTCACATAAATACATAGTTTGAATAATAAAAATTCTCCACATTAATTTAATAAATATAACACATATAATTAAATTAATCTACCACAATTTCATCAATTAATTATTTAATCCCATACTTAAATCATCGAAAAATATTTATTTAATTCAATAAATATTCAAATTAAATTACAAAATCTTGTTCGTCACAATCTCAGCCATTGAAGCACATTTCAACGAAGGTCAAGCAACCTTGACATTCTTCAGACATTGGCAAATAAATCCAGTGAAGCATCAGAGGTGTTCCGAGATCACAGTCGTTGAAGCATATTTCAACGAAGGTCAAGCAACCTTGACGTTCTTTAGTCGTTGGCAAATAAATCCAGCGAAGCATCAAAGGTCGTCTGATGATCTCATCCGTTGAAGAACATTTCAGCGAAGGTCAAGCAGCCTTGACTTTATCATCCATTGGCAATAAAACCCAGCGAAGCATCGGGGATGGTCCGATGATGGTATCCATTGAAGTACATTTTAATAAAAGTCAGACATCCCTGACAACACAAACTATTGGCAGTAACTCTGACAGAACACTGAAAAGACTTGGAGATACAAACCAAGGAAAGCCATCCTCATCGAGGAGGATCAATGATGGAATCAAATATTCAAATATTCATCAGACCAAAACTCATTCCCCAAGAGTCTCTTGCACATGAGAGGAACATCTATGGTGGAAAGTCTGTACCAAGGATTAAGGACTTTAGTGATAACCCCAATGTCAATATCCTAGAAGTTCTTAGGAGCTTTTAAATAGACATCCAAGCAGTTCATCAGGATCATCAGTGCTAACTGCAATCCCCAACAGAAAGTGTGGGAGCAGATAGTCATCACATCCCGTTGTAAAACGGTCCAACAAACCACATTCAACATACATTTGCATCATGCTACATTACATTACATCATGATTATCTTGTCACATTTCAAGTGTCTAGTATTCTTTATCTGATCCATGCAATTATAATTCATGAATATTGTAACGCCCGAGAATTTCGAATTTTTAATGAATTAAATTTTTATTTGATTATGTGGATTAAATGAATTTAATTAAGTAATTATGTGAGTAAGATGTTCGAAGGTCATTTTATGACGTAGAATGTCCCGATATGGTTAGTATTATGGCTTTGTGCTAGAATTAATTGTGGTGAATTATCAAGACGAAAATGAAGGTTTTCTGAGAATGTTTGCGTAAAAACACTATTCATCTAATTTCGTTCGGAGCTAGGGTTTGAGATTCTGAGAAATGCGTAATGATAGAATATGAAGATAGTATGGAATATTCAATAATAATTTTGTTGTGGCAAACGAAGTTTTCGGCTGCAGACTTAAAACCTAAGGGTTGAGTATATTGATTTCCGAGAAGGAAATGAAATGCGTGGAAGTAATTTCGTTAGGGTTAAGGCATGTGTTATAAAATTAAGATACTATTTAGTATCTATGTATAATATGATGAGTTAATACGAAGTACAATATGATTATCTTACTAGTATTATACGAAAAGAATGCGTGAATTATACGTAGGGAATACGAGTTGTATTCTAGAATTTAGTTAAGACTTAATGTTAATTTATTTAGGTTGGATTATGTTTATTCTAATCAATTGAATGAGAAAGCCCAAGGGATTAAATAATATGCCCAAGTCAAGGCCCAATATTAGATTGGTTAAGCCCAATGCAAGAAAACCGAACCGTGGATCGAACAGGTGGGTCACCGAATGGGTAAAACCCATGGGGCAACCACAGGGGATGACCCATGGGCGTTCTGGGCAGGCCACTTGGTGTGCAAGCCAACCATATCACTTGGTCACCAAGTACTTTAATTGGTGACAAAGTGGTAAATAAGTAAGGAGGTGGAGAATTGGACTATTTTGTTGTCATTTGGTTTTCTATAAATAGAAAGCTAGACTTAGATTTTTGTTGTTTTACAAAGCTTGTCCAAATATAGTGAGAAAGAGAAAGAGCTAGAAACATTAAATCCTTCTACTTCCAAGCAAACCAATAGGCGTTTATCAAGAACGTGAATTACTATAAAGGTAAATTCTTATAAACCGTAATATTCATCTTTTTTGATTTCTTTCTCGTAGAAGAATCGTAGATTAGTGGAGTGTGTTTATTGAGGAGATATAAGGATGCCTATTAATGATCAAATCATTGATAGGTCATGACCAAATAGAAATCGTAATTGTTTACATGAGTTAAAAACTATAAGTGTCTTGAACGTTAACTTAGTTATTAACGAACGTTTTGAAAACCGTTATAGCTAAGGGATGTGCCTATTATTTGGGTAGGATGACTATGATGAATCAATGGAGTTTTCCATGTTATTTGGCTTAGAGAACATTAGTAACGAAGTTATGGCGAATTGTACGGAAATAAACGTTAAACGTAGAAAGCCCGAATTAAAGGTCAAAAGTTGACGTGGGACTTGAAAACGTTGGTTTCCAATGTCAACACGTGAGATAAGGTAATTAAGAGTCGTTGGCGAAAGAATCGTCGCATTCCGACTTATAACGAAGAAAACGAGTATTGAACGGACGAAAACGTTAAACAAACGCTTAAAAATGAACTTAAAGGTGAATTCTGAGTTAACGAATTCAGAAATATGAAATTCTTATACGAACACGTAAAGGATGTAATTCCTGACTTGTAGGCTTTCGAATGGGTCAATTTGGATGTAAAACGAACAAATTAGGAAGTCGGGAGTTTCGTAAGGAAACCAAACTGTTTTGGCCAAATGGTGTGCAGGTTCGGCGCCGCAACGCCAAACCTAGTGTTTTCTGTCACATCGCAGCGCCATGTATGGCTAAAAGATAATGAAAACGTCTGGAGACTCGACTGCACATGCAGTCACGATAGTTTATTACATGGACTCATGCCAAATACGAGTCCCGAAAAACATCTGGAGAGTGACGCCGCAGTGCCACTAGAATACATAGGATGCCGCGCCGCAGCGCCGGCAGTAGAAAAAAATTCTAACCAAGTTAGTTTTTGTTCCATTTTGAATGAAGACTTAAAGCAAGACAATGAAGGTACTTAATGTACATGATAAGACTTACCTTAAATCACTTATAAGGTGTTAATGTAAGAAGATCTAGTAAGGTTTATTAGAAATTAAACGAAGAACATAAAGACGTAATAAGTGAACCATGATTGACGTTCAACGTTGTTAGTTAACCAATAATAATCGAATGTCGGTTAAAGACGTAAGAACGCTAATGAAATGTAACGAATTATAGAAAGTTGTATTGACTTTAATAACGAAGTTAATTCAAATAGAACATAGAAGAGAAAGAAGTTGGTTAGAACCGTAAAGTTAGTTTATTTGATAACTAATTGCAGTGTGCTATGTGAATGTATCATGTAGATCCTGTAAAGACTGAGAGTAGTTGAATTATAAATTCGAAGACACTTGAAGGCAAGTCTTTCTTAAATGCTTGCCTAACCTTCATGTTAGCCAAGTTGTTATGTGATGCATGTTATACAATGCACAAATGGTATTAAGGAAAGAGTCGATGCCTATTTTATCCTGGCTAGACAAGTATTGAAGAATAAATTGAATTGTTTACAAGTTTGTTGATATAGAACTGTTAACGCTATCCTATGAAAAGTATTTGGTACGGATGTAAAGGTAAGTTTGTCTATGTACAAACAAAAGTATTTTTCATCGATTATTCGATGGGCACGCGAGGTTGCCAAATGTTGAACGTAAATACGTTTAACGTAAGATTGTTGATCAACATAGAGTACAATAGGCTGATCACCTAGAAGTGCTCGTAAGTAAAGACGGGTGGATGGCCTTAGTGCCGGATATCCTTTTCAAGTATGAAAATGAAGAGTATGTTCATAGTCTATTGACCGGTTCATCATTCCTAAGTTATTATATATGCTCTGGAATTGTTGTAGGAGAAGTATTAGTCAAATGTTTCATAATGCTTCGTAGATAATTGTTCAGATATGGAAATAAAGCATGTATTTACTGATGTGATATTCATATGATTCGTTGTTAAGACTTGCTGAGCTAGTTATGCTCATTCTTGCTTGAACCATATGTTTTAGAAGAAGTTTAAACTAACCGAGAGTTCTAAGAGAGATAAAGGCAAGGCTAAGATGGACAATTAATCGTACTGTAATAGACTAGTGAATTTGTATGTATTATACTTGTGACCAACAACAAATGTATTCGGTTATGAACATAGGAAAGGATTCATTACAAATGTAATACAAAGATAGTAATTACACTCATTTTGTTGTTATTTCAATGGAATGATTGTATGAAATGTAGTATCGTGGAGCACCATATGTCGGGTTTGAAGATAAGTAGATTTGGGGGCGTCATAGGTTGGTATCAGAGCATTAGGTTAAAAAATTAAGGGGGGAAGAACCTTAGGCTAATAACCTCGTATGAAAGGAAGAGTCCGAAGAAAGTTAACTTGAGTTAAATGAGTTAATAAGGTATTGAGGAAACTCAGTACCAAAAGATTTAAACGATGGAAAGTAACCCTAAATGGATTAAATGTGATTTATGCTTATATTATTGTGTTTTATGTACTAATCAATTTGTTATGTGTTATTGTAGATGTCAGTTGATAGCTTGATGTATAAGGATATACATGTGATCAGCGAGGTGTTCGTGAACCGAGTTGAGACAGTACATGTGCCTATAGCAGACATACCTGTAGTGATTCTAGAGGAGTCAGAGCTCGAGAAATATTACTCGGAGGAGGACTATTCTGAGGAGACCATAGGGATAACATCATATTTGAATATGATGATTGATGTGGAGGATGACATGGAGGTGACATCGATTAATATGGTGATGCTTGCTTTAGAGTAGCACCTACAGAGTCATGAATTTAGTAGAGGTATGAGGCAATGTACCTCTCGAACTTGGATCAGTAACGCGTAATCGCATAATATGGTGCAGACACTGTAAGGAACAGATCAGTGATATTTATGGGGAAAAAGAGTCTGTAGAGTCAGACTACGAGATAGAGCATGATGAGAAAGTGCACACTTACAAGGACCGGGACTATAAGAACGAGGTCATAGAACTCGTAAGTAAGAAACTGTTGAAAAAAGACCAAAGATAGCACGAATGTCATATATAAATGACAAGTCATGCGACGAGGATTTCAAGCTTAAGATAGCTTGTTATTCTATTGAGTCGGGACGGACTCGACATACTATAAGTCGAGATATTGTGTCGATTATTCGCATACCGAAGCATGAGAATGTTGTTAAGCAAGCATTAGACTAGAGTAGTATGGTAAATACTTTTTGTAGTGACGAAACCCTCTTTTATAATTAAAGGGTAGTCTTTTGTAAATCCCAATTTTGTAGAAAGTCAATCATGGGGATGTATATGTACTAGCTTTTGGGCTATGGAAAGCAACTTGTAAATAGTTTTGAACTATAAAGAAGCATTTTAATATAAAGAAGTTTTAATTTTTATTTGTTGTGCTGTGTATGAGTTATTGTTCAGTTATTTGATGACTAATAAAGAATTAAGTAAATAAGTAATAACGGAACTTTATTTATTAAATCAGAAATGCCGCCAAGAAGAAGGAAACGTAACCAAGAGGCAGAATCGCATAATGAGAACGAGGGGGGTCCTAATAACCCAATGCAAGAGTTCGTTAATTTATTAACGGCTGCATTTAACCAAGCTGGGGGTAGAGCACCCGTAGGACCTAGGGTAGCCCGAACGACTACTTTTAAGGAATTTAAGAGTGTTGGTCTACCCGAATTTAGGGGAACAACGGACCCAATGGAGGCCCAGACATGGGTCAAGAAAATAGAGAAGGCGTTTGTTATTACAAACCTATCTGAGGCGCAAAAGACTTCTTTTGCGACCTATATGATGAAGGGGGAAGACAACTACTAGTGGGAGGCTCACCAGGGTGGGGCTGGAGTGGAAGCTATTATATGGGAACAGTTTAAGAAGGTATTCTTCGAGAACTATTTCCCTACTAGCATGCAAGGAAGAATGGAGATTAAGTTCTTCGAACTTAAGCAGGGGGACGTGACTGTTCCCCAATATGCGGCCAAATTCAATGAATTGACAAGGTTTGCTCCACACCAAGTAGACACGGAGGAGAGGAAGGCTCGTAGGTTTGAGCAGGGTCTAAAACCCTGGCTCTATAGTAGGATATCAGTTTTTTAAAGTGTTTCCTACGGGACCATTCTAGAGAAGGCGATAATAGCAAAGGGTGGTAGTGAGGCGTTGACCCAATACCACAAAGATAGAAAGAATAAGGGTAAGGAAGAGGGAGTAAATAAGGCATATGTTGCCAGTGGTAGTGGAAATATGCATAAACGGAAGAATTTTAACCCTTGGAATACTGGGGCAAAACAAGGGGATCCTAAACGTAGGATGGAGGCATGTAAGACATGCAGTAAGACTCATCTGGGAGTCTGTCTAAAGGGGAAGACCGGTTGTTATAACTGTGGGCAGAAGGGTCATATATCTCCCAACTGTCCTAATCCTAAGAAAAGCCGGGGATGTTTTGTATGTGGGTCGGTGGACCACATGGCAAGAAATTGCCCAAAGAAAGGGGCGGAGGGTAGTAAGGGTTCTGGTAGTGGTAATTTAGTCATTACTGGACCAACACCATCATTGGGTAAACCCTCAGCCCGAACATTTAATATGACAGTCCAAGATGCAGTTGCATCAACGAATGTAGTAGTAGGTATCATTCCAGTCAACGAAATAAATGTTTACGTGCTATTTGACTCGGGTGCTACTTGTTCTTTTTTAGCATTTGGATTTGTTCAAAAATTGGGATTAAATCCTGAGAAGTTAGAAATACCTTTAGACGTTAAGGTAGCAAACGAGGAGATAATTCACATTGAACATATTCATAGGAATTATTTCGTAGATATCAGGGCTATTAGATTATTGGTAGATCTTTTACCGATAAGGTTAAGAGAATTTGATGTGATTCTCGGTATGGATTGGTTAATTAACCATAGAGCGATAATAGATTGTCATAGAAAGAGTGTAAACTTAAGGCTTCCTAAGAAACCGGAGGTGGTGTTTTATGGAAATAAATCACCGGGACGTTCTGGTTGTCTAACCATGACACAAGCTAGGAAGATGTTGAAGAAGGGGTGTAAGGGTTATCTATGTCATGTGGTGAATACTCAAAGAGTGGGAACATCATTGGAACAGATAGAAGTGGTTCAAGAATCCACGGATGTGTTTCCGGAAGAGTTACCCGGTATTCCGCCAGATAGGGATGTAGAGTTTGTGATTGATTTGTTGCCGGGTACGGCACTAGTTTCAAAGGCACCATATAGGATGGCGCCAGTTGAGATGAAGGAGCTAATGGTTCAGTTATAGGAACTGTTAGATAGGAAGTAAATTCAACCGAGTGTGTCTCCGTGGGGAGCACCGGTATTGTTTGTAAGGAAAAAGGACGGATCGTTACGACTTTGTATCGACTATCGAGAGTTGAACAAGTTAACGATTAAGAATAAATACCCATTGCCCAGGATCGATGATCTATTTGATCAGTTAAAAAGGGCGAAGTATTTTTTGAAAAAAGATTTGCGCACAGGGTATCATCAACTGAAAGTGAGGAAGGAAGATATACCTAAGACAACATTCAGAACTCGTTATGGGCATTACGAGTTTTTGGTTATGTCGTTTGGGTTGACGAATGAGCCAGCCGCATTCATGGATATGATGAACAGAGTGTTCAAACAGTATTTGGACAAGTTCGTCGTAGTGTTCATTGATGATATTTTAGTCTATTCTAAGACGCCAGAAGATCATGCTGAACATCTAAGAATAGTGTTGGAAACACTACGGAGGGAGAAGTTGTTTGCAAAATTCACTAAGTGTGAATTTTTTCTCGAATGAGTGCAGTTTCTAGGACATGTTATAGACAAAGATGGCATATCCGTAGATCCAGCGAAAGTGGAAGCGGTGAATGAGTGCGAGAAACCAAAAACGCCAATCGAGGTTAGTAGTTTTCTGGGGTTAGCGGGATACTATAGAAGGTTCATTCAGGACTTTTCTAAATTAGCTACTCCGTTGATAAATCGGACAAGGAAGTCGGTGAAGTACGAGTGGACAGAAAAGTGTGAGCGTAGTTTTCAAGAACAAGAAAGGAGGTTGAGTGAGGCACCTGTATTATCTTTACCATATGATACGAGAAATTTTGTAGTTTATAGTGATGCTTCGCATAGAGGACTAGGTTGCATGCTTATACAGCATGGCAAGGTCATTGCGTATGCGTCACATCAGTTAAAGGATTATGAGAAGGTCTATCCTACACATGACCTAGAACTGGCAGCTGTAGTGTTTGCGTTAAAAATATGGAGACATTATTATACGGGGAGAAGTGTGAGATATACACGGACCACAAAAGTCTAAAATATATCTTCACACAGAAAGAGTTGAACATGAGGCAGAGATGGTGGTTAGAATTGATAAAAGATTATGATTGTGATAACTTATATCATCCGGGGAAGGCGAATGTAGTAGCCGATGCGTTAAGTCGGAAGGGTAGAGAAAAGCTGTCAATGTTAACGACTCGGAATGAGTTGATAACGGAGATGGCCAGGATGGAATTAGAAGTAAAGTTGTCAAGTGAAACAGCAGAGATGTTATTTTCAATAGAGACTCAACCAACGATAGTGGAACGGGTTAAGGAGGTACAGATAAGTACTGAAGAATGCGATCATGTGAAAAAGATAGTGAAGGATGATGTGAAGACTAAGTATAACCTTGATAAGGAAGGTTTACTTCGTTTTGAAGGAAGAATTTGGGTTCCAAGTAATTCCGAGTTAAAAGAAGAGATTATGTGCGAGGCCCATAGTTTGAGGTACACGATACATCCTGGTAGTACTAAGATGTATCAAGACCTTTGTCAGAACTTTTGGTGGACGAACATGAAGAGGGAGATTGCAGAATATGTTAGTAAGTGTTTAACTTATCAGAAAGTTAAGGCGGAACACCAAAGACCGAGTAGACTGATACAACCATTAGAGATTCCGGAGTGCAAATGGGAGCATATCACCATGGACTTTGTGGTGGGACTTCCAACGACGAGAAAAGGATACGATGCTATTTCGGTAATTGTGTATCGATTAACTAAATCACCTCATTTTCTACCAATAGGAGTTAGGTATAACCTAGAGCAATTAGCTAAGCTTTATGTTAAGGAAATCATTTCCAGACATGGAGTACCTGTTTCGATTGTGTCCGATCGTGATCCACGATTCACGACGAACTTTTGGAGGAGTTTGCAAGAGAAAATGGGAACGCATTTGAGATTGAGTACGACGTATCATCCACAGACGGATGGACAAAGCAAACAGACAATTTAAATGCTAGAAGATATGTTAAGATCTTGTGTTATGGATTTCAAAGGGACTTGGGACGAGCATCTACCTTTGGTAGAATTCGCTTACAATAATAGTTTTCACGCTAGTATAGGCATGCCGCCTTATGAAGCATTGTATGGAAGGAAGTGCAGAACACCACTTTGTTGGGATGAAGTAGGTGAACGTCGAATGTTGGGACCTAAGATGGTACAACAAATGGCAGATATGGTAAAGCTGATAAGAGCTCGATTACTAGCGGTTCAAGATAGACAACGGAAGTATGGAGATCTTCATCGAGAGAAGAGGGAGTTTGAAGTAGGTTCATATGTTTTTCTAAAAGTATCGCCTTGGAAAGGGAAGATACATTTTGGAAAGAAAGGGAAGTTAAGTCCAAGGTTTGTAGGACCTTTTGAGATTTTAAGAAGGATATGGGAAGTAGCTTATGAAGTAGCCTTACCTCCAGAAATGGAAAGAATACACAATATGTTTCACGTGTCTGTGTTGCGTCCTTATAAACTAGACTACAAGCACGTAATAGATTATGAATCTATTCATGTAGAAAAAGACTTAACTTATGAAGAGATTCCAATTCAGATTATTGATAGGAAGGAACAAGTCTTGAGAAATAAAGAAGTACCTTCAGTAAATGTAATTTGGAGTAACCACAATGCTGAAGAAGCAACGTGGGAGCTGGAAAGTAAAATGAAGGAAAAGTTTCCTCATTTGTTTATGTAAGAATATCGAGATTCTGGGGACAGAATCCTTATAAGGAGGGAAGAATGTAACGCCCGAGAATTTTGAATTTTCAATGAATTAAATTTTTATTTGATTATGTGGATTAAATGAATTTAATTGAGTAATTATGTGAGTAGGATGTTTGAATGTCGTTTTATGACCTAGAATGTGCCAATGTGGTTAGTATTATGGCTTTGTGCTAGAATTAATTGTGGTGACTTATCAAGACAAAAATGAAGGTTTTCCGAGAATGTTTGCGTAAAAACATTATTCATCCGATTTTGTTCGGATCTAGGGTTTGAGATTCTGAGAAACGCGTAATGATAGAATACGAAGATATATATGGAATATTCAATAATAATTCTGTTATGGAAAATGATGTTTTTGCCTGCGGACTTAAAACCAAAGGGTTAAGTATATTGATTTCCGAGAAGGAAATGAAACGCGTGGAAGTAATTTCGTTAGGGTTAAGGCATGTGTTATACAATTAAGATACTATTTAGTATCTATGTATAATATGATGAGTTAATACGAAGTACAATACGATTATCTTACTAGTATTATACGGAAAGAATACGTGAATTATACGTAAGGAATACGAGTTGTATTCTAGAATTTAGTTAAGACTTAATGTTAATTCATTTAGGTTGGATTATGTTTAGTATAATCAATTGAATGAGCAAGCCTAAGGGATTAATTTATAAGCCCAAGTCAATGCCCAATATTAGATTGGTTAAGCCCAATGCAAGAAAATCGAACCGTGGATCGAACCGGTGGGACACTGAATGGGTAAAACCCATGGGGCAACCCATGGGGATGACCCATGGGCATGGTGGGCAGGCCACTTGGTTTGCAAGCCAAGCATATCACTTGGTCACCAAGTACTTTACTTGGTGACAAAGTGGTAAATAAGTAAGGAAGTAGAGAATTGGACTATTTTGTCGTCATTTGGTTTTCTATAAATAGAAAGCTAGACTTGGATTTTTGTTGTTTTACAAAGCTTGTCCAAATATATTGAGAGAGAGAAAGAGCTAGAAACATTAAATCCTTCTACTTCCAAGCAAACCAATAGGCGTTTATCAAGAACGTGAATTACTTCAAAGGTAAATTCTTATAAACCGTAATCTTCATCTTTTTCGATTTCTTTCTCGTAGAAGAATCGTAGATGAGTGGAGTGTGTTTATTGAGGAGATATAAGGATGCCTATTAATGATCAAATCATTAATAGGTCATGACAAAATAGAAATCGTAAGTGTTACATGAGTTAAAAACCATAAGCGTCTTGAGCGTTAACTTAGTTATTAACAAACATTTTGAAAACCGTTATAGCTAAGGGATGTGCCTATTATTTGGGTAGGATGACTATGATGAATCAATGGAGTTTTCCATGTGATTTGGCTTAGAGAACATTAGTAACGAAGTTATGGCGAATTGTACGGAAATAGACATTAAACGTAAAAAGCTTAGATTAAAGGTCAAAAGTTGACGTGGGACTTGAAAATGTTGGTTTCCAATGTCAACACGTGAGATAAGGTAATTAAGAGTCGTTGACGAAAGAATCGTCGCATTTTGACTTATAACGAAGAAAACGAGTATTGGACGGACGAAAATGTTAAACGAACGCTTAAAAATGAACTTAAAGGTGAATTCTGAGTTAACGAATTCGGAAATATGAAATTCTTATACGAACACGTAAAGGATGTAATTCCTGACTTGTAGGCTTTCGAATGGGTCAATTCGGATGTAAAATGAACAAATTAGGAAGCTGGGAGTTTCGTTAGGAAACCAAACTGTTTTGGCCAAATGGTGTATGCGGTTTCTAAGTTGCAGTAGCCAAACCTAGTGTTTTTTGTCATCTTGCAGCCCATGTATGGGCCGAGAGAAAATGAAAACATCTCGAGACTCGCGCGCACACAAGGCGAGAGTTTGTACACGGACTCAGCACCAGCCAATGAAGTCCGAAAACCTCTCTGAGAATGACACCGCAATATGCACTAGAATACATAGATGCCAGCGCCAGCCACGGCAAGTAGATGAAAAATACTGACTAAGTTAGTTTTTGTTCCATTTTGAATGAAGACTTAAAGAAAGACAATAAAGGTACTTAATGTACATGATAAGACTTACCTTAAATCACTTATATGGTGTTAATATAAGAAGATCTAGTAAGGTTTAATAGAAATTAAACGAAGAACATAAAGACGTAATAAGTGAACCATGATTGACGTTCAAAGTTGTTAGTTAACCAATAATAATCGAATGTCGGTTAAGGATGTAAGAACGTTAATGAAATGTAACGAAGTATAGAAAGTTGAATTGACTTTAATAACGAAGTTAATTCAAATAAAACATAGAAGAAAAAGAAGTTGGTTAGAACCGTAAAGTTAGTTTATTTGATAACTAATTGTAGTGTGCTATGTGAATGTATCATGTAGATCCTGTAAATACTGAGAGTAGTTGAATTATAAATTCGAAGACGCTTGAAGGTAAGTCTTTCTTAAACACTTGCCTAACCGTCGTGTTAGACAAGTTGTTATGTGATGCATGTTATACAATGCACAAATGGTATTAAGGAAAGAGTCAATGCCTGTTTTATCCTGGCTAGACAAGTATTTAAGAATAGATTGAATTGTTTACAAGTTTGTTGATATAGAACTGTTAACGCTATCCTATGCCAAGTATTTGGTACGGATGTAAAGGTAAGTTTGTCTATTTATAAACAAAAGTATTTTTTATCGATTATTCGATGGGAACGCGAGGTTGCCAAATGTTGAACGTAAATACGTTTAACGTAAGAGTGTTGATCAACATAGAGTACAATAGGTTGATCACCTAGAAGTGCTCGTAAGTAAAGACGGGTGGATGGCCTTAGTGCCGGATATCCTTTTCAAGTATGAAAATGAAAAGAGTATGTTCATAGTCTATTAACCGGTTAATCGTCCTATAATAGACAAGTGTATTTGTATGTATTATACTTGTGACCAACAACGAATGTATTCGGTTATGAACCTGGGAAAGGATTCATTACAAATGTAATACAAAGATAGTAATTACACTCATTTTGTTGTAATTTCAATGGAATGATTGTATGAAATGTAGTATCGTGGAGCACCATTTGTCGGGTTGGAAGATACTCGGATTTGGGGGCGTCACAAATATGATAAAGAGGGGCATCTGTAGACACTCGAAATTTTTCATTCCTGTTACTAACCTTCCAGGAGGGCAAAATCGTGTTTTGGAGAAAACCCTAGAAATCAAATCAGCTTAACCCTAGAGATAACCCCGGGATACTTAGTTTTCCATCTCGGAGACAACCCCGAGATACTCAGTTCCAATCCCGAAGACAACCCCGAGGAATGCAGTTGTAGTTCAGGAGATAACCTCAGAAGTCCGTTCTAATCCCCAGAAGTCAGCTTCAACCTCAAAGATAACCCCGTGAGGTTAGGCACAACTCAGAGACAACCGTGAGGACAGTACCTACAACAGCCCAATCTCAGAGATAACCTGTAACAATCTATATTTTTTTTAATTATAATATTTAAATATTTATTAAATTATCTAAATATTTAATGGATGTGTTTGTTGTTGAATAAGTATTTGTTTAATTGATTTGATGTGATTTGATTATTTATTTGTTTAATAAATAATTAATGAGTTAAGGAAATTATGAGATAGTATTCTAATTTAACTTAATTAGAAAGTTTATAAAGATTAAATGAATTATTATAATGTTTTATTTAATTAATAAAATAAAGTGTGACAAATAACTTTATTATAAGTGGTTATTAAAATAAATTAAAGTAGTTTTAATTTAGTTTTGCCAAACAAGGCTTATGTATATTAAGTCTTTAAGCTATAAATAATTTTGCCAAACAAAGCCCTATTACTTTTGGATTTTTAAATTTGATTTATTAATAATATAAATTAAATTAAACAAAATATAAATAATATATATATTAATTTGGTAACTGTTAATTTAATAAGGTCATTAGTAGTGTCAGTTTTTAGACGTTTTAAATTATTACGTTGGTTTTATTTTTTGTTACGTATAATCTATTTGGCTAAAGCCTAAGTAAGAAAAGGGAAGAAATGTTGTTTGAGAAAAAGTTCAGAGAGAGAGTTTGAGAGAAAAAGGGATATGATTCCCAAAACAAGTTCTGAGTTCGTCAAAGCTATTTGATTAACAAGTGTTGTTCGAACAAATTAAAGGTATTTTTTATACTCTTAACATGTATGTTTTATAGTATAATTACTTAGTCTCTATGTTCTTGAAATCCATTCAATGTCTATATAAGGTTTTTACAAAAAGTGTCTGTAAACCATGTTTTAGAATTGGTTATGATATTACATGTAATTATAATTGTAATTGTTATAAGTAACATGTATATATGTATATATATGTTGTATGCTAAAATACGTTCAAAGAGAAAGAAGAATTGGTTTTACAATGAAAACGTGTATGAACTTGAGTTGTACAAAATCAAAGGTTATAGATTCAATTGTATGCTAGTCGTGAAATTAAAAGTCGGGTATGTTAATTGGATATGAACTACAGAGAATTGTAGTTTAAAAGTAATCAAATTGGTGGTTAGTAGGATTTATAGTATTCACTGTGTTTATCAACTATCAATAATGGAGTTTTGTTTTAAAATATGGTTTTCAAGGAATTAAGTTTTCTGTGATTATTGTTTAGTAATTTAAACTAGTATATGCATGTTGGGTAGTGTGTATATGTGTAATTTATTTAAGCTAGCATGTTAATTTAGATGTTAACAGTGTTAAATAGACAGAAATTAGTTGTTCTGTTCTCCGATGGTTGAATTCTACAAGTTTCGGGTCCCCAGCGCTGAAATTCGCGCCCCAGCACTGAAATTTGCATCCCCAGCGCCAAAGTTCACGCCCCGGCGCCACTTGTTAGCTTAGTCCTCGCGCCCCAGCGCTGAAATTGTAGTCTGAGTCGGATAGTTTTGGCCTCATGTAGTAAAATGACCAAAACTTTCTCATACGAACTCCGATTGAGGTGATTCAAGATGATACGGAACGAGGACGAGTAGACCTACAATTTTCGTTCTTTAAGTTTTTCAATTTGAAGTCTGGAACAGTAGTCAAAATGGTCATATTTAGGACTGTTGTGTTTTCGGTGGTAATCAGAGGGCGTCGGGCATGCACATATGCATGTGTAGTGCTCCTGACGATAAAAGATGATGTTCTAAGTTATAAAACATGTATGTTAGTAAATATAATGATGCTTAACATTAATAAATAATATATTAGATAAGTTATAGAAGCATAGTAAGCATACACAAGAGATGCAAATCAAGCGTGTGACGATTGAACGTCGAAACGCCGTGCCAAGTGTTAATGAACTTAAAAAGTGTTTCAATTCAATTGAAATGAATAGTATAAGATATGGAATGGATTTAATATAAAACCAATAAGTAGTCTTAGCAAGACTTAAGTACTTGAATGAACTTCGAATATGAAATAAAGTGAGATATAAGTCGAAAAGTTAACACAGTCTAATGAGACATTGTGTGCTAATTAATAGGAAAGATTATGAGATGTGGAGTAGAGTTTACATTACAATTACTTTGTGTTGTTATGTGACTAATAGTTGATGTGTATGGTAATATAATTGTGTAGGGCACGTGAAGTGCAGATAACTGTAAGCTGTTAATCTATTATTGGTAAACAACGATCAAGGTAAGTCTTTCGGTTCCTATTTTCGACATGGACTTGATGAACTATTTTAAATTGCATGATATTTTATGCATGTTGAAATCATGAAATGTTAAAGTCAATATATGACTGCATTGTTTTGGCTAAGTAATGATGATTGAGTAAGGAACTCAATCTTTATATTTGCTATGTGAATTAAAAGCATGTATGCCATGTTACTTTAATGAGATGTATATCGAGCATGTTATTATGTGTTATGTGATGCATGAAAACTTTTAGACTTTGCTGGGCTGTCGAGCTCACTCTTGCAAATAACCACTTTTACAGGTCAAGATTTTAAGGTAAATATATGTGCTAAGTGAGTTATAGAGATCTATATTCATGAAGATTACTTATGTTTTATGAGAAATGTATTTCATATTTTGAACGTAACATGTTGTTGAATTGTAAGTTGAGTTATCCAATGTATATGGATATTTAGTTATGATGTAAAACTTTGTATAGTCATTTTGTTGTAACGATTCATGATATAAGATTGAATCAAAGAGATGTAATGTAAAGGTTGCGATTCAGGGAAAGAAAGAAGGAAATGTATAAACGTTTTAAATATTCCGCAATTTTAGTGTTTTTAATATCGAATAATGATGTAAAATTAGAGATTTAATGTATGGTTAACGACCGAAGTTGAGATTTAAATGGTATGAATTTTGGGGTCGTTATAGTTGGTATCAAAACCGTAGGTTATAAACCTTAGGTATGAGTACCTTAGGCTATAACCTTAGAGAAGAGAGGTGAAGATAATGAAAGAATAAGCTCAAATAGAGTTTGAATTATACGAAGTTATTTAAGAAATTTATAAAGAAGGGATTTAAACTTGCGTGAAATGGTTCAAAGAAGAATCTAGCAGAGTTATAAGGAATATGAATGTGGGGTTACCCAACAACAATAATAAGGATGTAAGGTGATAATAAATGGACAATGTCTAAAAAAAAGAGAGTGATAAAGAAGTTAAGAATAGAGAGTTATATTTAAGTATGGTGCAATTGTACTCTTTAGTAGTTGATGTATGGTATCTGGGCTAAACGATTCCTTCATTGAGCGGAAGTATATACGAACTAGTAACTCGAAACCTAGTTTGTTGGTTGTTTGTGGGAAACCACTCAGCGTACCATATTAAAACTGTTAGAGACTCTATGTGTACCAAGTATAGAAATGGACACGTATGATGAGAGTTTAGAACTTGAATGAAATTTTGAGCGATGTAAATGAAGTTAGAATTCTTAAAGGAAGAATTGTTATATAAACAAGAAGATTCAAAGAAGAATCTTGAAGAGATATAAAGATAAGAAATGGGAGTTTCCAAGCTCCAAAAGCCAAGATAACAAATAATGTCGTAAATGATGAAAAAGAGAAAGAATGAGGATCGTAAAACAAAACGATCACGAGTTAAGAAAATAATTTTAAGGGAGATGATTATAGAATAAGATCACGACGTGGTCTGTTTAAGTTATAAATGAAAGATGGTCTGTGATGTTTGAATGATTATAGCTTGATGCTATGAAGATATTGTACTATGATATAGTACGAGATAAACTCGCGAGGAGTTATAAATGATGTGATACGAGGAATTCGTATCGAGAAAAGAGCAAGTTAAGAGCAAGATAGAGTTAGGTGGGGTTTCAATTGAGGACTCCTGTGATGGCTGAGTTGTACAAATCTTTGTATGGGCGAGGATTTTGTGCTTGCACTCATTTTATCACATTGATAATCATTGGAATGTTTGTGTCGTGCTATTTGATATATGCCTGTTGAGAAGGTGATTCTTTTCTCATGTGTATAACAGATAGGTAGAGTATAGTTAGAGAATATTATAAGGTTAAGTGCGAGTTCTTAAAACTCATACTTATGGGAGGTTCGTGACTCATAATTATATGGTATGTTTTTGAACCCCTCAAATGAATGGGCGCCTTATTATTCGACTAGGATAAGTTCTTAAACTCATATGATTGTGGCAAGTTTCTGAACTCATAACGTGTGGTAAGTTTGACGAAGTGGGTATAGATAAATGTAAATGAAGTATTGAGGATGATAGGATTAGATAGACCTATTAAGAAATGGATCATTATAGAAAGTGGAGTTGATGGTGGAAGCATAGGTATTCTAAATCTACAAGCTATGCTAGACTTTCAAAATTTATTGACTTTGTGCTGATGTTTACACTTTTATTTTCTTGAAAATATTGGATCAAATGATGGAACCAGTGAGTTTTAACAATAATATTGTTATTCGTATGTCAATGCTAATTGCTTCGGCTAGACAAAAATGAATTCCAATATATCAAAATGTATTTTATATCATTAATGCATCATGTAACCTGGTGCAAAGATGATAAAAATGGAGTCATTAATGCAGTATTACCTAGTGTTGGATGTGATCTAAGGATCGTCAGCCCACTATGGTATGATGTAGTATGATAAAATCACCAAATGACGGAATCCTCAACTGTGAGACCCCGAATTTTATGAAATAAAAGTATTCAATTTTTTTTTTCTATTTTGGTAAATAGCACGGTATTGATTATTGATGCTTATGTGATAAGTCACTTTCGTTTTTGTTTATTGGTATTATTAATGTAATAAAACAAAAAAGCTTTTTATATATAAAATGTAATACTTTTATAAAGTTATTCTATAAATAGAATATATTATATTCTATTATGCGTAGTGTTTTCGTATAGTAAAATCTTTTTATATAAAACATAATACTTTTATAAAGTTATACTGCTTTATTAGACAATAATTAAAATAATTTATATTTTATTATGCATAGTGTTTGCATAGTGCATGCATAGTATTTGCATAGTAAAATCTTTTATAAAGTTATTCGTTTTATTAGATTATAAATAGAATATATTATATTTTATTTAAAAGATTTTGCTTTAAATATGGACCGTCAGATTAAAGTAAATCAATCTGGACCGTTCATGAGTTAGTTACTATGCAGTCCATTTTTCTATAAATAGAAGCTCATTCCTTCATTATTTCTTACGAATTCACTGAAACTCTAGAGAGAGAAATTATAGAGAAGCTATAGAAAAGTATTTTGTTCCTTCCCTACTCTTATATTCAGTTTCTTTTATGGTAAGGGATATTATTTGTTATACTTGTAAGGAGTATTATTTCTTTTGTATTCATGAAGAGAACTTTTGTTATTCCATTCTTTATTATTACATTGGAATAACTCGTATATATACGCGATACCCTATACTTGGTGAAATTCTTACATTATTCCGTTCTTTATTATTACATTTGGAATATCCCGCTTGCTGCGTATTACTTTGACACAGTTCCATTATTTATTATTTAGCTTTTATTATTATTACAATAAATATCCACATGTAAATGCGTTCTGTGGGACCGGTTCTATTATTTATTATTACATTGGAATATCACGTACAATGCGTTCTATTGGACTGGTTCCATTATTTATTATTACATTGGGAATAACTCATTAAATGACAGATCTATCGCACGATGGTGAATCATTACATTATTCCATTCTTTATTATTTTGTTGGAATAACTTTTATCATGTGGATTACCACATGCATGGAGAATGATCCTTCGTATTCATACGAATAAAGATTTTCATTAAAAAGGGTTTTACGCGAGAAGGCGATTCGTAATTTTTCTAACCCTCAAAAAATTCTGGAAAATTTTGAAATGATAATTTAATGAGTTTTCTAAATTGTGTCCAAAAATGGCGATTTTTGGATGTATAGATTAAGAGTAATGGATTTTATGGGAAAAGACTATTTTAAAAGTAACTCTTATAACTCTTTGTGGTTAACTCCAAAATTGGTGAAATTTTTATTGGGAGTACATGTATATATAATGAGAGTATACCTCAGAAATTTGAATTTTTGGACAAAAGTACAATTTATGATAAATATCTAAATAGTCGAAAATTTTAGCCATATGAAAAATAGTAAATGAATTTTAAAAATTCTGAGGAAAATATATTTTCAAGATGGGACTATATTCTGCTAAATCCCACAAAAGAAATATTTTTGGGACTGATTTGATATTTTTCATGAAAAAGAACTAGTTATGAGAAAATGAATTAAATATGTTATGGGAAGTAATAAAATTGGAAAATAGGATTTTATGGCTTGAGAATCCTATATAGGGTATATGCAGATTTTTGATGAGGGATTTGATCATTGATGATGAAATCTTATGAGTATGGCATTTTTGAATGATTAAATGCATTATTTGATAAAGTGTAAACAATTGAAATAAATTGTTTATAAGTTTAAGAAATGATTAAAATATTATTATAATATTAATGAAATTAGATTATGAGATTATTAAGTGATTGATAACATTTGGTTATTATTGAGCGCTTGGATAAATTGTATTATAAATGTTTAATATTTATCATTTATCTCATTTGATTGATTCTTATATCATTGTCATCATCCTCATGCTTATATTGTGTTGAAAGTCATCTTTGGGTACATAGTGCGTAGATGGACTTGGTATGATTATGACCGTGGATTATTCGGTATAATCATGGCCGTAAATGTTACAAATGATGTGGAAAAAGTCCTCATTGGCCCGTAGTGCATTGATGGACAGTTTTTGGTATGATTATGGCTATGGATTCTCTTCGACTAAGGGTGCAAAGATGAATTATTTTATGGTATGATCAGGACCGTTGATAAAAACACGATTATCTTTGGCCCGTAGTGCATGGATAATTCGTGGTCATGATACTAATGAATATCCTTGGCCTGTAGTGCAGGGATGATTCGATGATGTGGATTAATTATTGAGCTGAGTCTCAGCGATGAAGTATTAATTCATGGATGTGATAATAATGAATATCTTTGGCCGTAGTGCATGGATAATTCATGGATGTGATACTAATGAATATCCTTGGCCGTAGTGCATGGATAATTCGATGATATGGATTATTTAAGCTAAGTCTCAGCGATAAAATATTGGTTATACACTTTTAATTTGTAGAAGATAGTAGATATCATGCTCTACTTGACTCTTCTAAAATATAGTTGTATGTCTTTGGCTTGTAGTGCAAAGATTAATTGTTAATGAATATCTTTGGCCGTATTGCAAAGATAAATTTATTAGTATGATTATGAACAAGAATTGTGATTTGGTATAACCATGATTTTTGATGTTTCAGGTGAAGATAGGTGATGAAAATTATCTTCGTCCTGGGTTCAAAGAGGAATTTAGAATCACAATTATGATTATGAGTTATTCATATGATTGTGGATAAGAATTGTTGATTGATGTTACAGGAATAAAACATTATTGGTAGACTTTTAACATAGAGAAGATAATAGATCTGATGGTCTATTTGACTCTTCTAATGGATTGCTCGTTCCGCTGCAACTATGGTTGAAAAGTTTTATCATCTACCATATGTTCTAAATCTATGATTTATTATTGATGAAAGCTATTGATAATTTAATTATCTTTAGTCATGATATTCCTTACTGGGCTAGTTGTGCTCACCCTTTCTGATTCACAATTCCTTTTAGGTAATAAGAGTGTTGCCGTAAGAGTGTTGCCGGGTCTAGTGGGGATAACAGGGGAATAGAACAGTGGTCTCTAGATGTGGAGGTTCTCCTTAAACAGTATAGAAAAGTGTGTTGTATTCTCTACAACATTTAGTAGTTATATTTGGTGAATCAAATAGGGTGAGGTGAACCCAACTTTGGAAGGGTGTTTTGTCACTATCATACAAGATGTCTAATGATATACAACCTCGTGTTATCATAAGACAGGGTTGTGCACATCCAATTGCTGAGTATATTTACGGGCACTACCTATATGATCTTGGAGTTGATTTAAAATATAATATTCACTTAGAGACAATGGAGATAGTTATATGTCAAGAGAAGACTCACCATTGGAAAGAAGATGATAGTAATCTTCTCATTTTTCTTTGGGGTCTATTGGTTCAACTAAGGATAATTCTGTGGCCATATGATATCTATTATAACCTAGACGCATGGCCTCCCATGTACGAAGGTTTCCTTGAGCACTTCCCAAAGATTTTAGTTTCTAAAACAGTCTTTGACTATACTTTTATGTAAAGTACCATTGTAAGGTTGTGGTCGAGGCACCATGAGAGTTACATATATTTGTATTAAAACTCACAATTAACTGTGGTCGTATTCTATACGACAGCTCAACAGTTGTATAAATGAAGTTATATTTAAATTTTGTACCATGTATCTGGCGACTCAGAATGGATGATGTATACCTAATTTTGGGGGCGTCACATCAACGGACTGTAAATACAGTGCGGTATCATGACGTCATAAAAATATTTTTGAGATTTCTTAAAGATATGAGAATACATATGTATGTATGTATATGTATATTTCGGTTGATGTCCGAATTATTGTAGAGGTCTATGCTATTTGATTCAGCTAGACAAATATTGAAAGTTGTTTATGAAATTCAAGAGTTTCTTGAGAAGTTATGCCAAACCAAATTATTTTGGTGCGATTCGGATGTTGAAAAGTTTGAGATGAACAACCCTATTATTTAGGGGTCATGGCTTAGTTTATACTTTCTTATTTGAAATGTTTGAGCACAATACATGTACGAAGAATTTATCCCGTAAGTACCTTGGAGTCGTTATAGTCGTATGCCTGTTAAAGTTAAAGTTGAAAGATTACTTATAACTATGGACATGGTTCGTGGTCATTAGACCCTCAGTTGAATGCTTGCACTCTAAATTCTGAGATGAACAACTCTTTTATTAGAGGTTGCGCTTAGTTTACACTTTGCGCTGAAATGTTTGTGCACAATACATAGTACGAAGGGCTTAACACCCTAAGTACTGAGCGTAACGCATATAGTCATTACAAAACATTACGTTGCGAATTGAACGTAGTGGTACAACATAAATCATTGGCCACCTAGTTATGCAGTGGAGGGTGTTTTCAGTCTTTGTGATTGATAAACATTCAGCCAAAGAGGGTTTAAAGTGTGAAGAACCGGGGGGTGAAGCACTATTAAACCTAGAGAATAGAGTTCAAGGTCTTATGACCCTCAGCATGATTTGGAATCTTTTAAATTCCTGAGTTATTCATACTACTTCCCAATTATTGAACAATTGTGGAAGATTCTTATTATTCGGCAAGATGGAAGTGAAAAAGGAAAGTATTCCTTAAAAGAAGTAAGTCATAGAATGCGACACTTAATGATGAATATGTTGAATAAGTGAGAAAAGAGATTTTGAAGTGAGAAGGATATGAGTTATCAAAGAATAATATAAAACTTTTAATAGAAAAGTTAATAGTTGTAGAATGATCTTTGTGGAAAGAAAGTGGTTATAGAAACCAATGAATAAATGAAGTAGTGACGTAAAAATCTACTTTAATAGATTGAATGAATAAAGATTAATAAATAAAATTTCGAGGACGAAATTCTTAGAAGAAAGGGTGAATGTAATATCCCGAGTGTTTATGATAGTGATCCTTAGAAAAGGAAATGAATGGGTTAAAAGATTTATAATACTCATAATATAATTGAGTTCAAGTGAAGGTTATGAAATAAAACCAAGAATTTGTTAAAGTAATGAATGTAGTAGGAAATATAAAACCTATATTTTGATAAAATGATGAAAGATTACTCTGAGTTGTTTGTTTAATTTGTGTCTTCGATTCTGGGGACAAAATCTTTATAAGTAGGGAAGATTGTAACGAATGAGCGGTTTGAGTTGTGATTCTGAGGACAGAATCCTTGTAAAGAGGGAATGATGTAACAATCCATATTTTTTTAAATTATAATATTTAAATATTTATTGAATTATATAAATATTTAATGGATGTGTTTGTCGTTGAATAAGTATTTGTTTAATTGATTTGATGTGATTTGATTATTTATTTGTTTAATAAATAATTAATGAGTTAAGGAAATTATGAGATAGTATTTTAATTTAACTTAATTAGAAAGTTTATAATGATTAAATGAATTATTATAATGTTTTATTTAATTTATTAAATAAAGTGTGACAAATAACTTTATTATAAGTGGTTATTTCAATAAATTAAAGTAGTTTTAATTTAGTTTTGCCAAACAAGGCTTATGTATATTAAGTCTTTTAGCTTTAAATAATTTTGCCAAACAAAGCCCTATGACTTTTGGATTTTTAAAATTGATTTATTAATAATATAAATTAAATTAAACAAAATATAAATAATATATATATTAATTTGGTAACGGCTAATTTAATAAGGTCATTAGTAGCGTCAGTTTTTAGACGTTTTAAATTAGTACGTTGGTTTTATTTTTTGTTACGTATAATCAATTTGGCTAAAGCCTAAGTAAGAAAAGGGAAGAAATGTTGTCTGAGAAAAAGTTTAGAGAAAGAGTTTGAGATAGAAAGGGATGTGATTCCCAAAACAAGTTCTGAGTTCGTCGAAGCTATTTGATTAACAAGTGTTGTCTGAACAAATTAAAGGTATGTTTTATACTCTTAACAGATATGTTTTATAGTAAAATTACTTAGTCTCTGTGTTCTTGAAATCCATTCACTGTCTACATAAGGTTTTTACAAAAAGTAATACGTAAACCATGTTTTAGAATTGGTTATGATATTACATGTAATTATAATTGTAATTGTTATAACTAGCATGTATATATGTATATATATGTTGTATGCTAAAATATGTTCAAAGAGAAAGAAGAATTGGTTTTACAGTGAAAACGTGTATGAACTTGAGTTGTACAAAATCAAAGGTTATACATACAATTGTATGCTAGTCGTGAAATTAAAAGTCGGGTATTTAATTGGATATGAACTACAGAGAATTGTAGTTTAAAAGTAATCAAATTGGTGGTTAGTAGGATTTATAGTATCCACTGTGTTTATCAACTGTCAATAATGGAGTTTTGTTTTAAAAATATGGTTTTCAAGGAATTATGTTTTCTGTGATTATTGTTTAGTAATTTAAACTAGTATATGCATGTTGGGTAGTGTGTATATGTGTAATTTATATAAGTTAGCATGTTAATTTAGATGTTAGCAGTGTTAAATAGACAGAAATTAGTTGTTCTGTTCTCCGGTGGTTGGGTTCTGCAAGTTTTGCGCTACTACTAAATTCAGCCCCATGTAAAATCGAGCCCAAATACCAAAAAATTCGCTCTCCCAGTATTGAAATTCGCGCCCTCAGCCAAAGTTCAGCCCCCTTGGCCTCTTGGTTAGTTTAGTCCTCGCGCCCAAACCTTAAAATTGTAGTCTGAGTCGGACAGTTTTAGCCTCCTGTAGTAAAATGACCAAAACTTTCTCATACGAACTCCGATTGAGGTAATTCAAGATGATCCGAAACGAGGACGAGTAGACCTACAATTTTCGTTCTTTAAGTGTTTCAATTTGAAGTCATTAACAGTAGTCAAAATTCTCATCTTTAGGACTGTTGTGTTTTCGGGGGCAATCAGAGGGCGTCGGGCATGCACATATGCATGTGTAGTGCTCCTGACGATAAAAGATGATGTTCTAAGTTATAAAACATGTATGTTAGTAAATATAATAATGCTTAACATTAATAAATAATGTATTAGATAAGTTATAGAAGCATAGTAAGCATACACAAGAGATGCAAATCGGGCGTGTGATGATTGAACGTCGAAACGTCGTGCCAAGTGTTAATGAACATAAAAAGTGTTTCAATTCAATTGAAATGAATATTATAAGATATGGAATAGATTTAATATAAAACCAATAAGTAGTCATAGCAAGACTTAAGCACTTGAATGAACTTCGAATATGAAATAAAGTGAGATATAAGTCGAAAAGTTAACACAATCTAATGAGACATTGTGTGCTAATTAATAGGAAAGATTATGAGATGTGGAGTAGAGTTTCATTACAATTACTTTGTATTGTTATGTGATTAACAGTTGATGTGTATGGTAATATAACTATGTAGGGCACGTGAAGTGCAGATAACTGTAAGATATTAATCTATTATTGGTTAACAACGATCAAGGCAAGTCTTTCGGTTCCTATTTTCTACGTGGACTTGATGAACTGTTTTAAATTGCATGATATTTTATGCATGTTGAAATCATGAAATGTTAAAGTCGATATATGACTGCATTGTTTTGGCTAAGTAATGATGATTGAGTAAGGAACTCAATCTTTATATTTGCTATGTGAATTAAAAGCATGTATGCCATGTTACTTTAATGAGATGTATATCGAGCATGTTATTATGTGCTATGTGATGCATGAAAACTGTTAGACTTTGCTGGGCTGTCGAGCTCACTCTTGCAAATAATCACTTTTGTAGGTCAAGATTTTAAGGTAAAGATATGTGCTAAGTGAGTTATAGAGATCTATATTCATGAAGATTACTTTGTATAGTCATTTTGTTGTAACGATTCATGATATAAGATTAAATCAAAGAGATGTAATGTAAAGGTTGTGATTTAGGGAAAGAAAGAAGGAAATGTATAAACGTTTTAAATATTTCGCAATTTTAGTGTTTTTAATATCGAATAATGATGTAAAATTAGAGATTTAATGTATGGTTAACGACCGAAGTTGAGATTTAAATGGTATGAATTTTGGGGTCGTTACATAACCCTGACCAACGATTGCTAAATCAGCCCAGAACTAGAGATAACCCTGGTGAGGGGCAAAATCTTCATTTTGCCACCTCGATCCCATATTCACGACGTCTAAGCATCATTTCATACCACATTCTACACATAAGTGTCCTACAATAACCATATCTCAAATCTCGAGTGACTACTACGCAAGACAGTACACCGGATAGAATTTGAAGACTTGAAGATCTGGTAAGGGACCCACCTTCCCGGCTTCATACAACCTCTTATCACATGTCATTGTGTAGCTCTCGACAACAGCATTCCAGAAAGGTATTATATGCCTCAATCGAATACCTGAATTGAAAGTTATGAAGGTTCAAGCAGACAAACGCGTTGCATGCGTGCACTTACTTCGAGACGACAGGGCCGACAGAGCCCGGGGAACCCTGGGTAGCCGCAGGTACACCTGCGGCTCCCCTTCTATAAATAAAGGGTTTGGGGTGGCCATTTTCAAGAGAGAAAAGGCGAGGAAGCCCTGTCCATTTTGCTTTGTACACACTTTAAAGGGTTTAGTTTGTATCACATATCTCAATGGTCTCTATGCCCAAACAGAAAACTATTTCTAAGGACCTCAACATAGGTGACAAACCGTTGATTCTTACATTTACCAAATCTCCCGAGCCATGCACAGATAATAATTGAAGAGCTGGACAATTCGATTAGATATTCTCCAGAGCTTCTTCACCAACATTTACACACTACAAAGAAAGATCTATAAGAGACTTAAGCCTAAGAAATGTACAAGGCTCCAAGCTAGGAAAATTGAAACACGATCTTTTCAAAGAAGACCATTTAACTTGAGTCAAAAGCTTGTGAGGAAAAGCATAGTTACGTGAAAAGCATAGTCTCTCCTTTTTCTAACAGGTCCAATTCAAGCTTCTGAACTCTCTTTCCTATTGCAAACTTAACCCATATGTCAATAGCTCTTTTAGAACTTTTGTCCAAATCAAAACAATTCTTAAAGGCATCTATAGTAACACCTCTATGCTTCCTCACAACCCGATTGACCCAATTGATATACTTTGGCCTTTTCCATTCTACACAACTTTGGTTCTGCTGCATTTTTATCCAAAGCTGCATTCGCATCAAAATCCAATCCAGTGATACAAGTCCACAAGTACCCCCATCGTCTGGAGAGGAGGCTAGTAGCTAGCAGCTGCCTCCTAAAGTGATAAGTGAGACAGTATAATGACAAGAATGTCATCCAGTAATTGACTAATCCAATCCTCAGATTTACAGTCTCCCTGATCCTAAAATGAGCGATTGATTAGAAGAATATCTACTCTTACTTTCTACATTTGTACACATTCCATTCCTTTTTAATTGATGTTTTAGGTGAAAGCACAAATATTAAGAAAGGTACTTAATGCTTTGTCTGATTGATCAAATTAGATATAGAATGTCAATATTACTCTTCTAATACTCATTGGAAAAATAAAAGAGAAACAAATTGGTATTTAATAAAGGGATAATTTGGAAAACTAAGTCATTAATGATTCTCTAAATTCTACAAACAACGGTTCAAAAGGAACAAATTTCACTCTAAAAATGACAAATAAAAAGGAATGGAAGGAGAAATATAAAAAATGGGCATATTCAGTTTTTTATTGAAGGCATTCAAGTGATAGCAATTGAAATTACTGTGGCCGCACAGCAATGAGTTCACAACTTAAAACAATTACAACAATTTGAATTACAAGATTCAATTTTTAATATGTAGTCTAATTGCGAGATCACCTTGATTTCATTCTTTCGAACCATTTTACTCATTGGGGGAAGAGGGTTTACTTTAGCTCAATTCCAAGCTGCTAGTACCCATAATTGATAATGAACCAGTTCCAGCTTCCTACATAAATATATTTACATTGAAGGCAATAAATTGTTTGAAACAATTGAAAGATATTATTATGATCAAATGATTTGTAATCAAATGAATTGTGATCAAACCAAATAAGTAGTGAATGAATTAAAATGACATGGAAACGACAAGGATTGGATTGATTTTAAACGAAATTGAGAAGTACCTCTGATGAATTAGCAGCAAGAAGATGATGCGCCAATTCCAATTTATGTTCTAGAGGTGAATACAATCATAAAACCCATAAAATTCCCCAAGTCTCTAACGTATTCTTATGATGCGCCAATTCCAATTTATGATGCGCCAATTCCAATTATGAATAAAATCATAAAAGCAACAAGTCTTTAACGTATTCTTAGTGCAAAAGAAAAAGATTTGAATATTCTCAATCCTTCTTACATTTGTAGCATCAGGTAACCACACATTTACCCGCCTCCAACACCAAGCTCTCTTAGTTTTTCTGGTTGAGCTTGCAATTTATTAGAGGCGATGCAGATCTATACACTTTACATTAGTTGCAGTAGGAATTGGGATAATATGTAACAGAGTTAACTGCTAAAAAGATTTTTTATATGGAAAATAGTCTCGTCGGAGATGTGACGCCCCCAAATTCAGGTACTAGGAACCCGAACTCTGTGTTTCACGATACCATTTCTTTGAGCAGAATAATAACGATAATATAAATATCAAACTTAATTTACATATATCAGAGTCTGATCCCATTTTCTCAACCTTTACTACATTACATTACATGATAGATAATAAATATTATCATCTTAATATAGACTAACTATTACATAAGAAACCATAAAGTTTATTATGTTAGCTTTCCCTTTCCTTTGTCATTGTCTGAACCTTCAGGTTGATCACGCTTAGCTGAAAACATTTATATTTAAAGCAAGAATGAGCATTTGGGTGCCCATCAAGTAATAGTAGACAATAAACATTAGCTGAAAGAAGTAAATGTTTTCTGTCAATGACACTTCTACAACGAATCAACAATTGTGAAGTAAGCTAAACCAATAATAACAACATATCAAATCTATCTAATTTTTTTGAAACTACGTACTAACTATACATGGAGAGCAGTCAACCGACTATGAACTTTGCTTTTGATTTTTCGATATTCAATTAAATAACAAGAATTTATTCTACACAATAACAAAGTGGAATTGTAATGCCCCGAAATCCGGTCTATCTTCGCACCCGGATTCCGTACGTCACGAGTACATCATTCATCCAACATACATCATTATATACTGAAATATAATGACATACACTCTCAAATCCCAAGTTCTGGAAACCATATAACCTTTTTCATTACAAATAATAATAAATACATTATTCATTTCATCTTACAAGAGTGACTTTTATCCACCACCAAGGATACATAATAGTTCATTAAACTATTCTATAGTTCAGTTTTATCTTTCTACATTACAAGTCTTCATTTGATCTTCTCGCTCGATCACATTCTGAATGGCACTTCATCTGGATTTCGGCAGCTTGATCTTTACGGGATCTTTAAGTTCTTCTAACCTTGTTCGCTGAAAATTGTTTTTCATTTAAAGCAAGTGTGAGCATTCAATTGCCTAGCAAGTCATACCAGTTGAACAAATAACTTCAGAATTAAAACATTTCTTTAGAACTTCTATAACCGAACAAAGGTTATGAAGCAGCTTGAATAATAGGAATAGTCTCGATTCCTATCATCTTAAAACCTCAATCACTTTCACTTTGAAATACTTTCATTCTTCTACCTTTTTCATACACATTTTATCTGGCTAGAATCATTAGCACAGACTTAACAATAACGGTTCATGTATAAACAGAACATACTTGTATTGAACAGCTCAATCACAGAACAATGCATATCATAGAAACACCAAAATGTTCAAATTGTGGCTCAAGGCCTCATACGTTCTACCACATTGTACAAATATCGTACATTCGCACAAAGACAGAACTTCTCAATTACAACATCTGAGAAGTTTAAGAAACTAGCATTCACGTAATATGAATGAAGTTAGGAAACTTGCCTTACGCCCAGCTACAGCTTACGCTGAACTGCTCATCCCAATTCCTATATAACACATAAGGAAAAACATAAAGACCAATTAGTCATATATTGAACTTACGCATTGGTTTACATAACTTTACTTCTTAGGGTTCGCGTTCTTGCAATATAAGTTTACGCGACTAACTTCCTTTACTAATTTACGACTTTGTGACATACGGAGATGTCTTACTCATACGTTCATCATCTTGGATGATTTATATTCTAATCTTCTTCTTCTAACTTCTCTAGGACTCAGCACACATCGCGTCTCTGCTAGTAGTCCATATGGTACTCTGAGTGGTGTCCCACAAACAACCAACAAACAAGTTCCCGTCTCATCTACACTGCCATCACAGTGAGTTAGATCGGTTGCCAGTTTTGTATATACCTTCGCTCTCTGAAGGAATTGTTTAGCCAGCTCTCATATGTCAACCATCAAAGGTTACGATGGTACCACAACCTAAACTTATCTTAACTGATACGAACTATTAAACTATAATGTTCATTAAGTCAATTTCTTATTCTTTACGGCTTTCTGGCAACTAAATGTCATCCCTCCGGATTCATTCTTTATCAACTCACATTCGGCTTTCATTAATCTTATTACCGTTTGTTACGGCTTTCTTGATAATTCATATACTATTTAATACTTTTGTTATCCATTACATGAACCTCAGGTTCATTACCCTCGTCGCTCAACTTCTAAGGAATCACAACCATAGCAATCCCTCACATTCGTTCATCGTGACTACGGTCCCCGGATATCGGTTACGTAACCCACGTTTATATTCTTTGTCATTTAATCTTGCTTAATCTTTACGTTCAACCTTTAATAAAGGTTTAAGTCATTTGCTTAAGTCTTATTTTAGGTGAACTACATGTTCATATTTCTGTCTTTCACATCCCCTAGTATCTGAGAAATAAAAATCTCATTCCTGGGCATTGTCCTGCACCAGCGCTGCGCTGCGGTGCGGTGCTCCTTCCTCTCTCTCGCGCTGCGACGCCCCCTACTTCACCTTCTTCCTTTAGTCTGGCGTTGCGGCGCCAAACCCTTTGTTATCTCTCGCGCTGCGGCGCCACTCTCCAGAAGTTTATGGCCGAGCTCGCGGTGCGGCGCCACTTCCCAAAGCTCAGCCGGCGTTGCAGCGCCGAGCCTAAACCCTAGAAATTTCTCTAAGTCTTAAATCAATTTTGAGATGTTTACTTCGCGATCTCATAACTCCTTCGTTATAACTCGGAACGAGGTCGTTCCAAAGCCATTCTCTTCCTTATCTTACGTACTTTAATACCCCTCGAGAAGAAATTCATTATAAATCCGTTAACGTGCCATTTGATTGGCTTGATCTTCACCCTTTGTTCATTTTACTTTTTTAATGCTCTTCGTTCGTTCGTCCGTAATTCGGTCATCCGAACTCGGAACTCGTTCGTTCTTGAGTCCGCGACTCATGTTTTCTATGTTCTCTTACTTTCTTATGAAACTCTACCCACTCGAGTTCATTTACTAACTTTCTAATTCTCGTTTGTCTTTTATAAAATTTTTGCCATAACTTCGTTATAGCTAAGTTTTAATACATTCTTAATGAACTTTTCTACCGTTCCTAACCAAGCAATACACATATAACTTATACGCAATGGTTTTAAACTTGTCCATCTACAACAATTATCCTACGATGGTTTTAAATTTGTCCATCAACAACGTTCTTCGTGTTCTTCGTTCGTTCTTCATTTTAATCGATATTTTGGATTATGATTTCACTTTTTATTGGAATTTAATGTTATAGAACATTATTCCTTACTTATTTCACCTATTTATTCATATAATCCACTCGGATCGCTCTAATTCATTACAAATCTTATACTTCCTTAAGAAATTTATTAACTAAATTTCTAATTCTTATTTCTTTATTTTCTCATGATTTCAATCATTCCAATCTTCTTTTACTTCTTAATCCTATTAAGTTATGTTTTTAAACATAGAACTTAAAGAAATTAAAAAAGACACTAAGTTTTGGATTACCATTCTCCTTTAATCTTCTCCCGTCGAACAATGTTTGCACGTGAGCAAGCTCTTCATCCTCCTTCTCCTTCTCATCCGACTTCTCTCTCTCTCTCTCTCTCTCTCTCTCTCTCTCAAGTTTGAGGATTTTCAAAAACCCAAAATAAAGAGCTCAAGCTTCCTATTTATAGAATTTCCAAGCTAAGGGTATTTTAGTCAATTTGCCCCTAACCTCCTTACTATTCATACCTTCTTAGTATTCCCACCTCCTTACTACACCTCCTTACTATTCACGTAGCTTCCCTTGGAAGCTTCGTGCTTCCGTCTTTCGATTTTCGTCCGACAGTTCGAAAACTGCGATTCCCGGAATCCAAATATTTTTGGATTTTTTGTCTTTCCTTTACCGACCAATTTTTACGTATTCTTCGGATCTTCGAAAAATTGAAAAACACTTTTCGACGATGAGCATTTTCCTTTACGTTTTACCCTAACGTACCTAAACGAGTGAAAAGTACACAGCAGTACTTTTCGTCATTTTTATTTCGTCGGCTTTCTGCACGTTTTTCGAGAAAAACTTTTATCGACTTAATTAACTTTTCACAACATATTATCGTCAAATGTTTCGACGGAATGTCATTTTGACATACCGAACTCTCGAAATGGCCTAGGTTATTCAAACCCTAACCCTTAGGGTTTTGTCGGGTGAATAGTGCCTATTTCTTCTTTTTCCCTGAAAAATATTTTTTTCCCGAAAATTTTTTATTTCAGTCTTGAAAATTCTTATTCGTTCAGTCTAGCTCGTAGCCAGAATCCTCCAAATTTATAATTATCCTAGGTTATAGAACGATTAACAAACACATAGCATATGATAGTATTAATAAAATTCATTTTATTAATAACTAATTCTTTAAACTTAAATTCTGGACAACCCGAATTTCTGGGTCGTCACAAGAATAGTTTCCAGAGTTTATGTTGAGTGATCCTTAAGGATCTTGAACTTAATTCTCTAGTAACTATCAAAGATTTACTTTGATATACCAAGGTGTATTCGATAACCATAAAGATTAAGTCATACCCCTCTACAAGTATAACAAGTGATCAGCTTTATTATAACTTATATTATGCATAATACTTAAAAGCGCACTGGCCGAATATACGACCAATAGTTTTTCCCTTTAAAGGTTGTTCTTCTCAGTCTTACAATCAGAATTTGAATTATAACAAGGAAATACTATGATTTCAATATATAATCGCTTTTTCGATCAAGCCAAAACAATTGGCATCGATCTGTCAATAATAATTGAATTCTATACTCGAACCTATCAAGTTCTAACAAATATTCGTCTAGCCAGAATAATTAGCTAAGACATATCTCAATGTTATCTTTAAATCTATGTATAGCCGAGTCAAATAGCATAGATAGCTTTTAATCAATGTATACATACCAGAATTTAATAAGTATGTATCAACAAGTACAACAATTATCCATGTGAGGACACTTGTATAACAATATTTAAAAATTAACTAACAGAATAAATATCTGAATTATACGATAATACTGAATTGATAACCAATAATTGGATTAAATTCAAGAACTGACATATCGACAAAAGTATAGATACATGAGCAATAACAATAACAATAGAGTTCTGAAACTGGCTTACACATGTCCATTGCATAAAGTAAATGCAAAGGTTAGATACTTGCTTAGCATGCTGCTTACAGTTACGCAACTTAATTTTATCTTTTATGTCGAGACATATCATTAATAAGATCATTCTATCGATTAGAAATACATATCATAATACATAGTACTGCTTTATGCAGTCAGCACATAACCTAATCACATTGTCACATAGTTATATCAGTTATTAGATCATAAACAAACACTTATCAAGTTAACTATCTAGGTCTGGATCAGTTTCGAAGTCAATTTGGTGTACCGATGGCTTTATCGGGTAATTATCGAGTTTAAAACTCTGTCATGCAGTTCAATATTCATTTAGATATATAAAATATCAGTCACATTATTTTTCATAGCCTGATAATAATTTTATAATAATTTTTAAATAATTATTATTATTAATCATAATTTTTTAAACACTGGAATGATTTAAATATTAAACAATTCTATTCTCATTAATATTTAATTAATATTAAAGTATTAATGAAGCCATTGCCAAAATATTAAAGTTATTTATCATAACTCAAAATATTTTTAAAACATTTTTATTACCCTTAAATAATTTTTAAAGTATTTTAAATCATTTTTTAATAATTACTATTAATATTTAAATATTAATGAATTATTCACCAAAATATTAAAAGTCATTTATTATTACTTAAAATATTTTTAATTCATTTATTTCCTTTTAAATGATTTTTAAATCAATAAAATAATTTTAAACTATTTATTTAATATAATTATTAAATAAAACTAATATCATTAATATTAAATTATTAATGAAATTTACCTTTAAATATCAAAAGTTATATTTTATAACTTAAAATATTTTTAAACTATTTATTTTTATTTAAAATGATTTTATTATATTAAAATAATTTTTAATTAATTTATTTAATATAATTACTAAATAAATCTAATATCATTAATATTAAATTATTAATGAAATTTATCTTAAAATATTAAAAGTTATGTTTTATAACTTAAAATATTATTAAATACCTTATTACCATTTAAAATGATTTTTAATATAATAAAATAATTTTAATTAATTTAATTAATGCATTTATCAAATAAAGTGAATATCAATAATATTCAAATAAATACTAATATTTATGAAAAATATTTCAAATTATTAAAAGTTAATTTTTATAACTTCAAATTAATTTTAAAATTATTTTTGTAATTTTTAGAAATAAATTTCTATTTTTAAATGATTTTTAGAATTTATTTCTTTTTTAATCATTTTCCTGAAATTATAAAACAAAAATATTTAAATCCGTTGCTAAAGGCTTTAGCGACGGTTTCTGTCACGGTAGGTGTTCTTGAGCACCAAGAACACTGACAGTCAGTGTTCAAGGGTGTCACTTTAACCTTGATTAATTCCTAAGATATAATGTTTCTGGGCTACCTATCGATTAACTGTTGTAGTATATATGTAATAGTACAAGTTCGTCACAAATTTCTGGACCAAAACATAACACATGTGCAAGATCTAAAGCTGAGAACATGATGTCAGAGTTATTCTTCACATTTATGGGATGCCTAGAATCATATGGTCATGGTCGGTCAACGACCTTGGTGGCCTTATATCCTGCAATATGTTCATAGAATATGTGTTCTAGACGTTGGGCTGTGTAGAGTAACTAATAGAGAACATGCTTCAATCATCTACAATGTTTATACATCATCAAGATGAAAGATCAAAGGCATTGAACAAGCTGTCAGAGTTGTTCTTCATTTTCTGGGTTACCCAGAAATGAAGAACAATTCGATTGGCTATATTTGGGCTTCCACAACTTGAAATATATGAAATGTTTTTGTGATTTAAAAGTTCTAGATTGTAGCCAACATGTAAGACAACAGATCCATTACACAGAATCACTCTAACAACATTACAATCATTAGATCTGGCCTGGTCAAACCATGTCAGAAGACATGATCATCAGTTTTCTGGATTTCCCAGAAAACCGATTCCATGATCTTCTACTTGGTTTGACCAACCACTATTTCTTTTAGATGATTTACAGGCATAAATGTGTAGTCCACATAACATATTACAAGATGAATACAACAAAAATAACAAATCATCGAATCACTGTCAGATCCGAGTCCATGAAGAACTTGTCAGAGCGTTTTGGGTTACCCAGATTTTGTTTGGTCATGGTCAGTCAACCGACTTTGACCATGATTAACTTGTAATCTATGCATGATCTGGTCATGCTTTAAGTTCCAGAACAAAGACCACTAGATATACTACATAAGTCAACCTTTAAAACACTAAAAAACATAATCATCACAGATCTGTGAGGATTGGCATTCGACTGTCAGACTCAAAAACAAAAATTTCTAGATTTTGTAAAACTTCAAATCCGAGCCTCTAGATGTTATGGATCTAACATCTAGCAACATGGATCACTTAGTTATACTCCATACAACATGTTTTAACACAAAAATCTAACATCTAATAGATAGATCAAGATCAGATTTGAAATAGGGTTTTATACCTCTTATGAACAATTTCTTTATCTATGGTTCTTGATCTGTTTATGGTGATCTAAGAACTTGATAAGGGACTGACATGCTTGCTAAATTCGTAGGTTTAGAGAGAGGGCTTAGTGGAGTGTATGTTGGACAAATGAACTTAAAATATGACTTTTCTCTCTCCAATTCTATATATATCACTTAGATGCAATGTATGTAGCTGGTAAATGACTGATGGATGTTAATTATTGTCAAATAACAAGTCAAGAGTTGTTCAACAACTCCAAATATGGCTAGATCTACAAGTTACCAATTAAAGAATGTGCAAAAGGGTATTTTGGTCAATTGTCTTGTGATTTTAATGGCAATATGATAATCTTGGCAAACCCTTAGGGTTTGACCCTTAGGGTTTAACCCTAAGATTTTCAAAAATTAAATTTTCTAGGCTTTCAATTTAGGGTTTAAAATATAATAAAATTTTTAGTTTCTAAAAATAGTAAATTAGTTTCCTTAATTAAATTAGGTTTCCTAATTATCTATACTTACAAATTAGGTTAATTTAAAGAGTTACTAATTAGCATTAAGATGATTACATTAGCGATTAGGACTCCTAATTAGCAAATTAGGGTTAGCAATTAGGATTTCTAATTAGTTATTAGGTTTTCTAACAATTAGGGTTTCCAAATATTAATAATTAGGGTTTCCCTAATTAAAATTAATATCTATATTAATTAACATTAATCACATAACACAATCTCTTACCAATCATAAACTCCAGTTTGAGTTTCAAATTTGGGTTTATTACCGTATGTAGACACTCGAAATTTTCTCAGACTCATCGTTACTAACATTGCGGGAGGAGGACGAATCGCCTTTTTAAGAGAGAACCCGAAGACAATCCAAATCCATACCGGATACTCTTGAGAGTTCAAAGATCAACCCCGCATCACACTCGGGAGAAATAGCCCAACCCTGGATATAACCCCGAGACCTACAAATACAATACCAGAACACACACCGTAGAAGACCGATTAATCTCGGAGATAACCCCGAGGTATCCAGTCTCAGTCCCAACCATGGGAATAGCCACCAACCTTGGTGATAACCCCAAGGAATGCAGTTTCAGAGATAACCCCGGAAATGCTTGTTTCAAATGCCACCAACTTCAATCTCGGCACTCACAACGAGATACACTTCACCAACCCGACAATAACATCGGGAGGACATGCACACCTCAAAGATGACAATGAGGACCTTCAACAATTGCAGCAGTCCAATCTCAGCGAAGTCTGAGCAACGTCTGCTTTATCAGCTCAATCCGGCGATAACACCGGTGACAAACACGATGCCACGTCATGTCTGCTTTATCAGTCCAATCTCAGCGAAGTCTGAGCAACGTCTGCTTTATCAAACACGATGCCACGTCACGTCTCTACGCAATGATGTTCCACAAGGATAACCAATCCCGAGTGACTATTGTGCAGGGTAACGGATGAAAGTTGAAGCTTGAAGACCGGAGGGCATCGTCCCATCTTCAATGACTTCGCACAAACTCTAATCCCATGCCATTGCACAACTCTTGACAACTGCGGTCCGAAATATGTCTTGTATACCTCAAACGGATGCTCGGATTGCACTTCTGAAAATCCGAGTGGACATTACAGTGCCTGAGTGCACGTACTTCGAGGCGACCCGACCCGACAAACCCGGGCCGACCCGACCCGCCTCTGGTACACCTGCGGCTCATATGCCTATAAATAGAGGGCTTGGGTGCTGATTTTTAAGAGAAAAAAGACGGGGAAACGCTGCACAATTCGCTCTGCACTCGCACATATAGTGTATTTCCCACTTTCAAACACCTGTGAGCTCATATATAGCCTCTTTTGTACCCACAAAAGCCAGTGTTTACCCACTCAAAAGATATAGAAGCCTTTTTTATCAGTCAGCTGTAAGCCTTCTCACACACTTTTGAGTCTTTCGCTTCATCATTGCACACACCCTTCTACACGTTGAGAGTCGTGTTGCTTGCTTTTGCCTCGAACTTGATCAAGTAGTTTCATTCCACCAACATATATATATATATATATATATATATATATATATATATATATATTGACTAACATTATCGAGTTATGCCTCGATTGAGCCTAGACTTCGGTCTGGAGCGTTTACTTACTTTTCTATATATATATATGTATATATATATATTTATATATATGAACTGTGTCGAACTTTGTTCGATAAGCCTGAACTTTGCAGTGCGTTTATCGCTTTACTATATATATATATATATATATACATTTATATATATATATATATACATTTATATATATTAACTGTGTGTCTGGACTGCTCGATGAGCCCGATTTTATATCCGTGCGCTTATATATATATATATATATATATATATATATATATATATATATATATATATATATATATATATATATGAACTGTGGTCGAACTCTGTTCGATGAGCCTGGATTTTACATCCGGTGCATTTATTACTTATATATATATATATATATATATATATATTTTCGTCCTGCCTGGAGTTTTCTTCGTTGCAGTTGATCGCTTTACAGCTTTATTTACGTTTTGTCCCACCTGGAGTTTCCTCCGTGGCGGTTGATAGCTTTTAACAGCTTTATTTACATTTCTGATCCCCCATGGAGGTGCTTCATGGTTGGTGATCATGTATATATATATATTAACCGCTTTTATATATATATACCTGCTTATTGCTTTTATACAAATTGCAACATTCTGTGCGCCTAGGAATCATGTGATCACAGATTCATCCCATTGGATCTAGATTCGGTTCCGTGATGGACATTTTTCAAATTGTAAGCGTACTTATAAATTATTCTGCGATATGTCGAATTTCCTCGGATGGTTTCCATACCCATGAGGAAGCTCGGCATTATTTTTGTATATTATTTTCATACGGATGCCTCGTCATCCGTCAAATAAAAATCAATCCAAATTGATCACTTAATAAAAATGGGAGTGTAAAAGGTCTCAATTCCTATTGAGCATCGTGGTTTGAAAAACCTCTTTATAAAAACATAACCGCCATATCTTGCTAAAACCTGAATTTTACATAAATTCAAATCTCGTATATATAGGTTCAAACAAGGCCTCGCACAACTTCCATATAACAAACACATTAACCCACACACACACACACACACTCGATAATAGTTTCTTGAAAAGAGGCGGTCACCGTGGTAACACGGATGTCTGGGTGCCTAACACCTTCCCCAAGATAACCAAGTCCCCGGACCCTAAATCGAATCTCTTTGCTTTCACCGACCAGATATCGATGTCACACCACCGGGTCAATGTGCAAACCTTTTCTCGGTTGTGTTGGTACAACCATTTAAAAACCAATCACGACTCTTAACAAATCCCATCATCGACATCATACATTTCGGACCTTTTTCACTTGTTTTTCAAACAAATCTCACCTAAAATGAGAACACCAAAGAACAAGTAATCTGGAAGGGACACACAAAAAATCCCGGCGTCGACAGTGGCGACTCTGCTTTAGACTACCAATGAAGAGGACTTAAGCCGCTATTGCAATCTTTTCAAAATCTGTTATCTCCGCTTGTGTGTGGATATTGCATTTACATTGGATGAATGTGTACGAATGCATGTCTTGATTGAACTTAGTGCTTCGCATCATATCTCTGCGTGTGATGTTAGTGCTTCGCACTATAAAAGCGCTTATGGTATTAGTTAGTGCTTAGCACATGTCATCATTTCATACGGTGAGACGCGATGTATTTGAATGTATGTTGTGTGGTCCCTCCACCAGGAGGCTATCCCATCGGTGTTTGATTACTGGATTCGTGGGAAGACTAATTCTCCGAGGCTCAGGAAAAGCACCAGCCAAATTCGCTCCAGTTGAAAGACCAGATTAACTTCTCGTCAAGTAGATTGCGATGATTTGGGAACCTTCACTCCAAAAAGCCGCGAGAATAACCTAAGATAGGTCAACCTTTGATAAACCCAAAATGGAGGAAAGTCTCTTCATGCTCTCTCATTTCAATTACTTGTAAACACGATTTCTTGTAATTTAATGCCATATATATCTCCATGTAATGAGAAATATGAAGCAATGTGTCCACATACATGTTATAAACAACTTACACCCATTTTGCAGGATAAAATCCCTAAAACAAACACATCACATAGCATGTTATGGTACACCTCCCCTAAAGACTAAACAGTGCAAGTCTTTCGCAGGGAATCAATCGGACCTATCACCCGGTCAAAGTCCAAAAAGGCAACAGGCCCACAGTCAATCATGTCGTCATCCGACCGGACTGAACTTAAACCAGTTTCTCACAAAGAATTTGATGGATTAAGTAAACAAATTACAGATTTGGATGTTCTATTAAAAGAATTACACCAGTCTACACAGGGTTAAAAAATACCCGTACATACTGAATCCTCCAAACAAGGAGGAATCCCGGTCATTACCATACCTGAACTACAGTTGGATATAACCAACAAAATTCATGATGCTACCCATCCCACTGGAGATCCAGACACTGGTGACATCAAAAAGAAAGTCCTCCAAATGGAAGAGACCCTTCGCACTATCAAAGGAATTGGAACACACGGGAGTGTTCATATGCTGATCTATGTATTTTTCCTGGTGTTCATTACCCAGAAAAATTTAAAAATCCTGACTTTGAAAAATATGACGGGTTAGGAGATCCTTATACACATTTAAAAGTATTTATTGGAGAACTGGGATCCTATGCAGAGGATGAAAAACTCAGAATGCAATTGTTCCAAAAGAGTCTAACTGGAGAAGCCTGTTCGTGGTACACAAGATTAGACAACTCCAAAATCCACAGCTGGGAAGAGCTAGCACATGCCTTCCTCACTCAATACAGTTTTCAAACTCAGATGGCTCCTGATCGGTATCAAATTACCAAGATCAAGAAACAATCTAACGAGTCTTTCAGAGAGTATGCTCACAGGTGGAGACGTCTGGCTGCCCAAGTTAGTCCTGCCATGACAGAATCAGAAATGGTCATGACATTCATAGACATACAAGAAGCTCCCTTCTATGAGAGAGTTTTAGCCAGCATCAGCAAACCTTTTTCTGAAATGGTTAAACATGGGGAGATGGCTGAGATGGGATTGAAGACAGGAAAGATTCAAGACCTAGCTGTACTCAAAGTTGTTGCAGACCACATCCAATCTGGAAATTATGGAAACAACCCCCGGAGGGTCTATAAAAAGTAAGAAGAAGATGTTTCCTTGATACTACAGAGGCAAAAACGCAATCAAAATATTCCCATTCAAAGGAGAAACTACACTCCCTTTCCAGCACAGTCTGCAAACCCTTCAGTACCAAAAGGTGGAGAAGTCAAACTCCATCGAGTGTTTACATCCTTAGGGGATACCCTCAAGAACATTTTAAATCTTCTAACAACACAGAAGAAAATAACGCATCTTCTTCCACCAGCCAACCCTAATGGACGGGGTTTCATTGCTGCTAGGAAATGTGCTTATCATGCCGGGGCACCTGGACATGATACTCAGAATTGTTGGGCCTTGAAACACAAGATCCAGAACCTGATAGACAACGGGGAGATCGTAGTCACCAAACCCGATCAGCCTCATGTACAAGAAAACCCTCTTCCTCAACACAAAGAAGAAGAAGTCAACATGATCAATTGGAACAATGGATATAATTCCAACTTCAGCTGTGAATCTTCACAGACCCTCAAAGATGGTGATGACAGATGGGATTATGCCAAGTTCCAATTCACAATGGAACGAAAGATCAAAGCTCTCGGCAAACAAATTGAGCAATTGGTGGAACTGGTGACTTATCAGCATCAAGTGACTCGACAATTAATCAGCCAGGAGCATGCCAGTCTCCTACCTATTATCATGAATATTCCCTCATCACTTTCAGAAAATGAAATGCTGGAAGATAAATTGACGAAGAGAGCAAATGCCAAAGCCCGTCGGGATTTCGCCAACAAAAGGGAATTCACCTATTTGGGCCAACCCATTGAGGAAATTCTTCATATGTTGATCAATGAAGGAAAGATCAGTTCCCTTCTACCTCCAATCAACCCCCGTTCAGGACGGTACAACTCTGATGGAGTATGTCAATATCACTCCCGATCCTCGTGGTCACAAAGACGAAAGAATCTTTGGGCACTCCGCCACCTTATTCAAAAAATCTAATCGACAAGTGGTGTATACGGTATTGGCGGATGACGACAACGTACACTGTTACGTCTGCAAAGTGAGAATGCAGGCCCTACTAAGTGGAAAAGTGTGGTAGCAGTCATATCCCATGAAGATGATGGGATTAATGCCTTACTCACAATGCCAACAATTCAAGTAAAGGGAGGCAACAATCCTTTGAAAGTGGCCGCTCCCAAGCCAATCAACTTGCCATGCAGAGCACAACATCCTATTGTTAGCTTGCGCAAGGTTCCATGGAATTATGGAGAAGGTGAAGGATCCACCTCACATACAACTGCTGCAGTATCGAAGGAAAATCCACTGTATCTACCCCATCGGGTGATGAAGCCCACCACCAAGTTAAAGGGGAAAATACCCATGGAGAAGATTGAAAACTTCCTCCGCGTTGTGGGTCAAAATGAAGCTATGGTGGTTTTAAGCTTGAAAGAAGCTCCACAATAAATATCAATTTTGGACTTGGTCCTAACTTCCGAGAATCACCGGAAGATCTTGTTAAAGGTTCTAGAAGAAGCCTATCTCCCGACATCAGTGGATACGGAAAAGTTTCAACATATGGTTGATCACATTTTCAACAATAATGTGATATCTTTCACTGATGACGACATACCGCCCGAAGGGACCGGTCATTGCAAACCGTTGCACATCGCGGTCTTGTCCTCCAGATATATGGTAGCTGGAGTCTTAATAGATGAAGGTTCATCTCTGAATATTTGCCCATACGCTACCTTGGGGAAGATGAATATCAATCTCAACAAAATTCAGAGTAGCCATACTATCATCAAAGCTTTTGATGGAGCCCGCCGTAACTCGGTAGGAGTAATTGAGCTGCCAATCGAAATTGACCCTCATACATTCTGCGTATCTTTCCAAGTGCTCAAGATAGATTCGGGATACAACCTGCTCTTGGGACGACCATGGATTCATATGGTCAAGCGCCCCTCCACTCTTCACCAATAATTGAAATACATCATCAATAATAGCCTGGTCATAGTCAACGCTGAACCAGAGATTCCTCAGCACGGGGACAAGCCGTTCATCAATGCCAATACAGACGTAGAACCAGTCAGTTTTCATGCTTTGGAAATAAGCAACACCCAATACCATGCTATTGGAGCACCATTGCCCGAACCTAAGATCTCTGCCGAGGTGATGTCAGCTACTCAAGAAATGATGTTGTTATGTCATAAACCGGGACAAGGGTTGGGTAAAGATTGCCAGGGTATCAAGTACCCCATTCGATTAACCAAGCAAGCTGGAACAGCTGGACTAGGCTATTCTGCCAACTCTAGTCACAGGAATCCTCATAAGCATCAGCAGATTCCTTCAGCTTTAACCATGTGGCGTTTGGCTTCACCTTTATACTCTGAGTCCGCACAACCTCTAGTAAAGGTGCCAGCCAATGTAATGGCTATGTTATTTCCCAAGCCGGTACCGGTGAAGGAGAAAGAAATCGTTGTTCCAAATCCCGCAATGGAAGAAGACGAACGAAGAATCAAGCAAGAGGTCATACGGATGATGTTCGGTATACGCATCATCGTTCATGATGAACATACCAACAGATACACCCAGACGATGATTGCCTAAACGTAATGGCCATCATTCGGGACAGGGAGGATGATGACAATCCCTCCATCATCATGCGGTCCACCTGACTTTACCTCGCTAATTAGGGCAAAGATTCCTTGCTTTGGTCGACAAGGGTAAAGCGGGCAGAAACTCTTTCTGCCTTATAGATATAATAACTGCTTACTTTTCTGTACAGTATAAGCAGTTTATTTTGCCAGTATATGCTAACACTATGTATGATCAACACATTTCATATATACTAAGTGAAAGCATATTTTGTTTCAGGACTCTGAATTTAGATGTGCCTATACTTGTGGATACGATGTCTCTCCTACATAAGGATTGTACCTTTGATGTAGAGATGAATTCGGCCTTGATGGATGTACATGATGACATTGAGGTGCCTCCAAAAATTCAAGAATGGGTCAAAGACAAACCCAAACCCAACCTTGATCAAACCACTTCTTTCAATCTCGGAACCTTAGAAAGCCCTAAGTTAATCCAGATTGGTTCAGACCTTACCCCAAACCAACGGAATGACAAGGATACACTATTAACCCAGTTCCAGGATGTGTTTGCATGGTCTCATGAAGACATGGTGGGTTTGTCCACTGACATTGTCCTTCATCGCCTTCCCATCAAAGAGCGATTTAAGCCAGTCAAGCAGAAACTCAGGCGATTGAAACCGGAGTGGAGTCTAAAGGTGAAAGAAGAAAATGTAAAACAATTTCAAGCTGGCATCATCATGGTGTTTACATATCCCGAGTGGATATCCAACATCGCGTGCACTGCATTCTAAACCCGGAGGGGAAGGTGCGAGTTTATGCGGATTACCGGGACTTGAATAAAGCTTGCTTAAAAGACGACTTTCCGTGCCATTTATCCACATTCTCATTGATAATATCGCTAGCATTATCGACATGTACTCCTTTGTTGATTGCTTTGCGGGGTACCATCAGATCATGGTTGCCGAGGAAGATCATGAGAAGACTGCTTTCATCACTCCTTGGGGAACTTTTTGCTATAGACGGTTGTCATTCGGCCTCATCAATGCCGGAGCTACCTATCAATGAGCTATGATGGCTCTTTTCCACGACTTAATGCATAAAGAGATTGAGATCTACGTGGATGACATCATTATCAAGTCCCGGAAGGAGGATGACCATATAGTCCATCTCAAAAAGTTGTTCAACAGATTGTGTAAGTACAACTTGAAGTTGAATCCAGCTAAGTGCGCCTTTGGCATTAGATCAGGCAAATTGCTAGGATTTCTAGTCAGCCACAAAGGGATAGAGCTGGATCCTGCCAAAATCCAAGCCATCACTGAAATGCCCATTCCCAAACAAAGAAGGAAATACGGGGATTTTTGGGAAGAATCAACTTCATCAGCAGGTTTATCTCCCAACTCACAGCAACCTGTGAGCCAATATTCAAGCTATTAAGGAAGAACTCCTCCATGAAATGGAATGATGAGTGCCAGAATGCCTTCCTTACAATCAAGAAACAGCTAGTCAAAGCTCCTATCTTGGTACCACCTAGGGACAATATTCCCCTGTTCATGTATCTGTCCGTAAGTAACAATGCCATGGGCTGCATGCTGGGACAGAAAGACGATAGAGGCCAAGAACGAGCTATCTATTACCTCAGTAAAAGGTTCAGCAGCACTGAACACAAGTACACGCTGATCGAAAAGATGTGTTGTGCTTTAGCATGGGCTTCCATGAGGTTACATCATTACCTCCATGGTCACAAAACCCATCTCATATCCCGCGTGGATCCTCTCAAGTACGTGTTCAACAAACCCATGTTAAATTGCCGGCTGACCAGATGGCAGTTGATCCTACAACAATTTGACATCATATATGTGACTCAAAAGTCCATCAAAGGTCAAGGAATCGCGGATCAACTAGTCGTCGCACCTTCAGGGGATTTCAAACCCTTGGAAATATATTTCCCTGATGAAGGAGTAATGACAGTGCAGCAACACCATCAGTACAATACGCGCCAATCATGGAAGATGTATTTTGATGGAGCTATTAATATGGAAGGCTCTGGAGCTGGAGCAGTTCTAGTATTTGGTACGGGGGAGCAGTATCCCGTTGTCGTCAAATTACAGTTTGTCAGCACCAATAATACGGCTGAGTATGAAGGCTGTCTCATGGGGCTATAACTTGCCCATTCAATGGGCATCAGGCGATTAACTGTCCTTGGAGATTCAGAGTTGGTGATCAGACAATCCACCAGAATCTATTAAACCAAGGAACTACATTTGCCGCCTTACCATCGGCAGGTTTTGAAGATGGCTTCGAAGAAATCTCCTTTCTACACATTCCTCGTAATAGGAATGACTTTACGGACGCATTAGCCACTTTGGCCTCCTTGATTCGCATATCAGACAAGGAACACTTGCCAAGTGTCATAATTTCCCTGAACAAGGCCCCTGCCTATGGGAATTACATTGGAGAATTATCGGATGAGCTACCTCCCATCCAACCTCCTTGGTATCAGCATATCAAGGAATATCTGCGAGATGGATCTACACCCGCTGAGGCGAGCCTGACTGAGAAAAGGCGGATCCATCGACTTGATATGAAGTTCTACATGAGTGGAGATGCGCTCTACAAAAGAGATGCAAGGCTAGGTCTCCTCAGGTGTCTAGACAAAGATCAAGCCCAAAGGCTTATGGATGAAATCCATGGTGGAGTCTGTGGCCCCCACATGAGTGGCCCCCTCCTTGTCAAGAAAGTCCTCAGGACGGGACACTATTGGCTATCTCTCAAGGCTGATTGCAATGACCACGTCAAAAGATGCTATCGCTACTGCATTCATGGGAATGCTATACACGCCTCTCCACGGGAACTCCACAATATGAGTTCGCCTTGGCCCTTCTCAATGTGGGAATGGACGTTATCGGGCCCATCAAGCCTAAAGCCAGTAATGGTCACCGATTTATCTTCACCATGATCGACTACTTCACCAAGTGGATAGAAACAACTTCCTTCCCCAGGGTCACTAAAGAAGTCATCATTGCTTTCATTAGAAACAATGTCGTTTGTCGATATGGACAACCAGAGGTGATTGTGTTAGACAATGCCAAAAACCTCAACAACAAAATGATGGAGGAATTATGCAAGAAATTCCACATCAAACATCTTAACTCATCATCTATCGTCCAGAAGATGAACTGGTCATTGTTGAAGCGGCTAACAAAAACATCAAAAGATTATGCAAAAGATGTCCGCCAACCACAAAGATTGGCCCGACCTATCGCTTTCTGAGAACCACAATGCGTGCGCATTTCCACCGGGCAACCCCTACGCTTTAACTCCGTGGGATGGAAGCAGTGCTCCCCATAGAAGTTGAGGTGGAATCTCTCAAAGTGTTGATAGACGCTCAGCTGGATGAAGACCAATGGGTACAAGACTGGTATCACCAATTGTCTTTGATAGACGAAAAGCTAACCGCGGCTATCTTCCATGGTCAGTTATATCAACAAAGGATCGCCAGATCCTACAACAAAAAAGTCCGGCTACAGCAGTTTAAACAACATGACTTGGTTTTGAAGAAGATTCTTGACAACCAAGATTAGGCTAAAGGAAAATTCGCTCCTAACTGGGAAGGCCCGTTTATTGTCAAGGAAGTATTGACAGAGGCGCACGATTGCAAGAAAATGGATGGCGATGAATTTCCTCAACTCATCAACTCGAACCAACGTGAAAATGATATTATATGCAAGTGACCAAAGAAACACCTTGGTGCATCATCATTAGGTCACCAGTCATTCCGGTTCTTTAACCCTTTACCGCATACAACTTATCTACACTTTGCCCCTCAGGGAAACATACTCTTCAAGCTAACAGCCTAGCTTTCTCCTTCGCGCTCATACAATTCAGGTTATCCCCCCGTGGATTGAACCTCTTGTGTTTATAGTTTGGCTACCCATTTCTGGGATCAAACTTTTCACCTGCAGTTTATCCTCAACCTAGGATTAAACTTTCTCCTCCCCGCACTGTGACCTGCACATGGGATTACGATTTTCTTCTAGCCCTGAGGGGCGAACTACATCGACCTGATCTCCTCTTCAATAGGAGTACGTAGGCAACCATTTCATATGGCCCGGTCGCAATAAAACAAAAATAACAAAAACATTTCTACGCTTCTTACATAAAAAAAAACAACAACCAAAACATTCCTACACCATGTCAGCCATATACAGCGTTGAACCTCTTACACCAGGTTCGAACTACGCAGACCTGATCTCCTCTTCAATAGGAGTACGTAGGCAGCCATTTATGGTTCGGTCTCATCCCCTACCAAAACACAAACCATTGTCAACTGGTACTGGGATCCTCTTTCAATCCACTACATTTCATTCGGCTTCAGACCAAAGGGATGGAATTACCTGAACTCCTCCCAAATAGGAGATTCAGCGAACCATCTAAGCTGTGGTCATGCCTTGAAGAGCAACACCAACCCATAAGAGGTGGAATCAACTAGGCTTCTCCTGAATAGAAGTACTGGCGGCCATCTGTGGTGCGGTCAATCTCAGAGAGGAAAGCCACACCCATCTCCATATTCTCCATTCAAAAACAAGTCCCAAGACACCAAAGATGGTAGGGATACGTAGATCAATGATCCATTCTAAACTATCTAGAGACAACTCAATGTCCATCCACCTAGGAGGAATTCAGAATACATCAAGATCACAAGCCCTGAAGCAGCAGTCAAAATATCAAGCAAATAACAGGACATATCTAAAAGGGAAGTGATCCAAAATATATTTCCTCGCATATATATAATGTCGTTTTGATATATATACAATGTAAACCGTATACATGACAAAATGGCTAAGCTAGAAGAATACATGCGGTGAATATATAGCTCATCTACGAGTCAGGGTACATGCGAGCTAGCAAGACCAATATGGCGTCCCTCTCAGATGAAGGAGGTAATGTCAAGTTTGAAATATTCATGAACGCAATCAAATTGCAAAAATAAGCGGAAACGTGTAAAAATCAGAGTTTAAAAATTTTATAAACCATATACCCGGATCACCCTTTATGCACAATTATTAATTAAACGAAAAAGAAAGAACAAGAATCATACCCTTGAAGATCCGAGCTTCCTCAGGTACAAGTTTACCTCCAATCCTTTTTCGCGTTCATCTTGAATCCACCGGGTTTGGTTCCTTCCTTTGATCAACGTTAGCCACCCAAGTATTTGGCCTCTAGAGGTGATCCACCAAGGAAGAAGAAGGATTCAAGAAGATGGGTGGTTGGCTAAACCCTAGTTTTTCTATCTCTATAGAAAAGGAGCGTACTTTCCAACCATTGGAATTATTACGTAGTCTAGATATCTGATATAAGACTCCTCTTATAAAGATATCAAGTAACCCTATTAAAATAAAGTATTATTTAATTAAACCCTTTTAATTAAAGGGGCTCCCTAATCTTATTAGGGATAATTAATTAAACTCCTTTAACTAATTTTCCTTCCTAATCCAATTAGGAATAAATGAGAGTACTTATATTAAATTAATTCCTAAACTCTTTTAGAAATTAAAAAATAATAATAATTGTAATAATATTAATAAGACTCCTCTTATTAATTTATATTTAATATTTCTAAAATATTAAATAATAAATATTAAGCTATTTAATTTATTCTATCACCATAGATTAAATTAAATATACATAACATATATTATTACGATTATGCCATTAACTTCTTAAATAATTATTCTTCCTTTTATGGTGTGACCCTTTAGGTTCTCCATATTAAACCTACAGAATAAATCAATTAAAACAATTCTAATCTTATTTAAATAAATAAATTAAATAATTAATTTATTTAAATAAATAATATTTATTCTACAATAGGATAAGCCTCCCTAACGATCAACGACTTTCCGGATAATATAGATTTCAACATTAATCATAAAAGAACCTTTGAGTAAATAGTTACCGTACAATTCAATCCTTCCACCATACAATGTCCCAATTAAATATAAGACATGGAATTACTGTCAAGTCTTATTTTATTTAATTATATGTATTTTCGACTCTTAAATGCACAACTCCAAATAATGCAAATTAGAAACTCCTTTCTAATTTCATTCTGCCTTGGCCAAGGACTACTGGGTTGTCATTTATCGAATCACATAGGACATTTCTCTTCATTTATTAGAAGTGGTAGATTTTTTATTGATCATATATTATCTCCATGTACAACTTGTTATACCCAAGCATACCCTTTGATATACCCTAAGGGTCTTAAGGAATAAGTCAAAGTATAACTCATCATACACAAGATACTATGATGATCTCAAGTCCAAAGATTACTTGTACTACTATCACTACAGGAATTCCTATTGACAGGCAAGTAAAACTCCATTAGGTATTCCTTTGAGAGCCACTTTCAGTGAACTTATTCTCTAAGAAGCACCTACATAATTGCTTTAGTGTCTCCACACAAATGATCATGAGATCAATCATCCTCATCCAATGAGCAAGCAACGTATGTACCAATCTATCCGGATTCACTAATCCCCAATTTAGTAATCCAATGATTGGGAACTATTTTAGTTTTAAGCTTTCTAAGAATTTAGATCTCATTAGAATGATCATCATCATTATTCTAAAAGCATTGCTTAAAACTATGGGTTTATCACATATTATAAAACAAAGATCATGTAGATAATTAAAAGCCTTTAATAAATTAATACTTTTTTATTAATAAATGAATAAGATTGTTACAAAGTATATGCTTTATCATCAAACATGATTGGCTTGTATGCATACTACTTTCAATCTCCCACTTGCACTAAAGCCAATCATCATGGTATCTCATACTCTTCTTCTCTAAGTGACGATTATCCTGCTGTTGGATAAGCTTCAGTAAATGAATATGTAATGTTGTTCATGAGAGTCTACTATCTCTATAGTGATTTTCCATCTTTCAATGATTCTAATAATCAAATGAAAGTGCCACAACACATGTTTAGATCCAAGATGAGACTTAGGAACTATTCCTAGTTCTGTAATGAACTTTTCATCCAAACAATCAACTTGTAGCTTCATTTATAGCCATATACTTTGTCTTTATCACTAAACCAAAGAACTCTTTTTCATTTTGAACCTTTCCAATTCACTACACCACTTTGCTCAAGGTAACACTTTACCTTAAAGTGGATTTTCGATCGTCTTGTCTCATCCGAAAAACTTGAGTCTCAGAAAGCCCTCTAGTTTTAATTCGCACCCACCATGTATGCTCACATCCTTAGTGCTTGGTTAAGAACTTTAAGATGTTTTTCACCGCCTTACGGTGATCTTCTCCAGAATATGACCGATCAACATTAGATCTTGTATATTTCATTGCATACATGATAGTCACTCATACGATCTCTCTTTTCAGGAGTCTGTGGGGACTATTAAGAGAGATACACTCCATAGCTCATCGACATGAGACATCTCTTGGAGTTTTCCATGCTAAACGACTTTAGCATCAAATGAATATACGTTCCTTGGGTTAAGTCGAGCATCCTCTTGTATCTATCTATATAGATTTTATCCCCAATTAAGATACTCTTCCCAAACTATTCATGGAGGAATGTTTAGACAACTTTATCATTACTGATTGTAGCATTAGTATGTCATTCCTTATCCGTAGTATATCAACATATAATACTAGGAATGTCACGACGCTCCCACTGTCCCTTTTGTAAACACTAGAACTCTTACCTCATCGTATGTAACTGGATCATCATCTTCTATGATGTGTACCTCATCATCATCATCTATGATGAATCCATACCTCCTAGGTATCTTCTTGTACTATTCCGTTTTTATCTTGGCCAGGTATAATAGGTCTATCTATAGGTTCCACTTATTTGACTTATAGTGTTTTGTGGTTCTTGAACTCTTCAAGATCTATTATCCTCCCACTAGACCCTTCAATAATAAACACATTTATCTTAGAAGGCAGCGTGTTTTGCAACAAACACCTTTTGCTAAGTAGGATTATAGAACATATACCCTAAACTTACTTTAGGAAGTCCCACAAATTGTACTTGTGAAATCTTGTCCCAAGCTTATCCTTTGAAACCTTTTCACATAAGTTGGACAACCCCTTATCTTAACATACTTAAGATTAGGAATCCTCCCTATCCATAACTTTTATGGAGTCTTGGGGCCGAATTTTGAGGTTACCATTTTCGTAGATATGCAGCCATTTCTAGGACATTATCCCAGAAGGATACTGGAATGTCGGTAAAATCATTATGGACCGCACCATGTCCAACAAGGTATGATTTTTCCTTTCTGATACACCAATCAATTATTGCCTATCAAGAGGCGTCCATTATGAGAAAACCATTTGAGATGATCTAGAAACTCATTGCACAAGTATTTATTCCTTGATCTAATCAAAGAATCTTAATACTTTACCAATTTGTTTCACTTCTGAATTCTTTGAACCTTTCAAATAATTCACACTTGTATTTCAGCAAATACACACATTCAACTCTTTGAATGATCATCTCCTTTTCTTATACTAGTTTGTTCAATTTGCAAAATTATTTTCATGTACGTCAAGTATACAAAATTTATTAAGTAAAATTCCAGTTCTATACAAAACATTATTATTATAAATAGAACAACAATTGTTCTTAATAATAATACCAAAGATTTCATTGTCCAACAATAAAATGGAAATAATATTTTTAACAAGAACTGGAATACAATAACAACTTATTGACTTAATAGATTTGCCCGTATGCATTGCTAAATTATAAGTTTCTATGGCTAATGCAACAACCTTTGCTTCATTTCCCACACATAACATTATTTATCTTTGTTTAGCTTTCTACTTCTTCTTGGTCCATTCATAAATCTATATTTATGATAACCAAAGTCGATATCCAATATCCAAGTAGAACCTTGACTTAAAGAAAAATTTATTTTAAATCTTGAACAAAATTGTATTTATAACCAAAACTTCATTAAGCTTCTTTGGTTAGCCTCTCGCAAGATGCTTCTCGCAGCTTTCTTTCCAAAGGTCCGTGCTTATTGCGGTGGGAAGCAAGCTCCTTTGCTATCCGTATCGCTTTTGTTCTTATTATCCTTTGTTTTTGCCTTTCTATTTATACCTTCTTCAATCATTCTTCTTTCGTAAGATCCTTTGGCCCCTACCAATAAGACTTGGTTTTTCTTGTTTGGAAAGTGACTCTCAACATTTTTCAACATGTTAAGCAAATCAAAGAAAGTCGATATCTAGCTTGTTTATATTAAAATTCACAACAATTGTGAAAGGAGTCCGGAGTGAGTGCAAGATCAAATCTTGGCTCAACTCTCCATCCATGACAAAACCAGTTGTCCTAATTGATCAATCAAATAGATTATGTTAAGAACTTTTTGTCTATACTATAAAGTGCCATTGGCCATTCTAGATCTAAGAGCTCCTTAGATATCTCGATATCTATCATCCTACTTTTCTCACCATCAACTACTTGATGTGTAGGAATATAGTAGGAGCATCCATAGTTTCATGCCGACGTCAAGCTCAAGCACACTCATAGATGCGAGCATGATGCATTGAGCCAATCAGGCATCATCTTGCCACTTTCTAAAAGTAGCAATGTCTTCCTCGGGGCATTGTTCGCAACCATTGTAGGATAGACGTATTAAGGATATAAGATAACTTTTCAGCCATGAGAGCTATTCTCAAATTCCTTAACCAATCCGCTTAATTCGGCCTTCGTTAATTTAGCATCTAATATGCTTCGCAGTGGATATAATTTAAACATTGTAAAATTCTGTAAATGAATTTGTAATTAACAACATTTTAACATACATTCTTTTATTAATTACCAAAATAATTTAGGTTTTGTTTTAAATTGGTATCTCCCACTATTTTCTTCAAACTATATTACCCTCAATATATATAGTTCGGCAAAATCTAATTAAAGATTTGCTAGTGAGAATAAGGATCCCATTTCAAATGTATATAGCCTTGTGGTGACACAACAAACTATATATAAATAAATAGGTAGACAACTTTTGTAAATTACATCAACTATGCAACTCCTTTTCTTTTGCCTCGTAGATTATTTTGATCAAGTGGTGGCACATCCGAATCAAAATTATCCAAGTTAAGTCCAACCTAGCACTCCATATATTCAAAAAAGAAAAATATCAGCCTTGTGGTGACACAACAAAATAATATTCTTCAATTTTCTTTATAAGCATCAAATGTGATAAATTAACATCTTAAATACTTAATACTTGCCTTGTGGTGACACAACAAACTCATATTAAATATTTAATACTCTATTAATTTTATCATGCTAGAAGGCGACGTTCGATATTCCAAATATCTTTGAACGCTTAGGACTTAATATAAAAAAATTTGAGGGATTTATTATTAAATTATCTCATCTTGTTTAGCGCGCATGCACATATATATATAAAATACGCGTCATATTAATGAACATGCGAAGCATGTTTGCTTAATATATAATATATATAGTATAAACATGCACATATAGAATACTATATTCTACCCGGATTGATTATGGACTTTTATTCTAGTTTGGTTCACTAGAGCCACCAAGTGAACCAAAAGGTCAAGCCCTAGGGGTGCAAGAATTAATATTTAAATATAACAATTACATTTAAACCCTAAGCTCCATTACAAGCGTGTCTTCACGCCTTCCTCTCGCTCCTTTGATCTCCAATTCTTCAAAATTAATTCTAACTATTCCTATTACAAAACTATTTAAAATAAATAGAAACCTTGATCAGCAGTCAAGGGAAGTACATAGGAGGGAGATAGAATTTACATTAAGAAAAAATTAGAGAAGACGAGGTACGCAGACCCCATTTAATAAAACCCATACATTCATGCATCCAACTAAAAGAAAATCCAATCACATTGGTCAATAGTCCATAATCAATCCCATTTATTATCATACACATCATCATATGCATCAATAAATAACATTCATCTTATGAATAATAAACATTTAATATATATATATATATTGATATCATTTAATGGGCAAATTTAGTTAGTATAAAATCTAATTTTGAATCAAAATAAACTCCTTTATTTTAATCCAAATTTAAATCAAAATAAAACTATTTTATTTTAATTTATCCAAATTTGAATAAAATAAACTATTTTATTTTAATCAAAATAAACTCCTTTATTTTAATTAATTATGGAATCCAATTCCATATATAAAAAAAATAACTCCTTTATTAAAGGAAACATGATTCTCTTTCCTATTCACAAATAAACTCCTTTTTTTTGAATAATATGAAATCTTATTTCATATCTAAATAAACTCCTTTATTTAAGGAAATTATGATTCTCTTTCCTATTCACAAATAAACTCTTTTATTTTGAATAATATGAAATCTTATTTCATATCTAAACAAACTCCTTTATTTAAGGAAAGATGGATTTACTTCCTATTCACAAATAAACTCCTTTATTTTAGAAAAATAAAATCTAATTTCAACTCCAATTAGTTATCATGGAATCCAATTCCAACTCTAATTAGTTAGCATGAAATTCTAATTTTGAAATTAAAATAAATCTTTTTATTTTAATATTAAAATAAACCTTTTATTTTAAGATTAAAATAAACTTTTATTTTAAAATTAAAATTATTAAGAATATAATATATATATATATATATATATATATATATATTCAAACGTAATATATATAATATATAAATATTTTCGGTTATTTATATATACTATATATATATTATACCAATCCCTTGAACCATTAAACCAATCTTGCACATGGCACATGAATCCTTAATATATAGTATATATTAATTAAAGGAATCATGCCAAGCATCTTGAAGACATAAGTACGTGATTCCTTGTAAACTAAAAGTTGGCCACGAAAATTGATTGCTTCTTTAAAAAAAAAAAAAAATTTCATGCCATGTTAACAAGCACGTGAAACAGGAATTATTATGGTGACCACGTGAATCATTTTCCAATAGCCACGGATCAGCTAAATAAAATAAAAGGATTACCGAAATCAATTTCCGCAAATAATTATTGCGAATTAAATAATAGCTCATGCGCAATAATTAACAAGAACAACTTTTGATTTTCGTTTTTTTTTAATAAATTTTATACAATAAAATTATGCGCAATTAAATTGTTCTAAACACATATCAATATAGATATTAAATTAAAACAATAAATAATTTACATAAAGGTTTGGCTCTGATGCCACTGTCAGGTTTGTAATATTCATGAACGCAATCAAATTGCAAAAATAAGCGGAAACGTGTAAAAATCAGAGTTTAAAAATTTTATAAACCATATACCCGGATCACCCTTTATGCACAATTATTAATTAAACGAAAAAGAAAGAACAAGAATCATACCCTTGAAGATCCGAGCTTCTCGTGTACAAGTTCACCTCCAAATTCTTTTTCGCGTCATCTTGAATCCACCGGGTTTGGTTCCTTCCTTTGATCAACGTTAGCCACCCAAGTGTTTGGCCTCTAGAGGTGATCCACCAAGGAAGAAGAAGGATTCAAGAAGATGGGTGGTTGGCTAAACCCTAGTTTTTCTATCTCTATAGAAAAGGAGTGTACTCTCCAACCATTGAATTATTACGTAGTCTAGATATCCGATATAAGACTCTCTTATAAAGATATCAAGTAACCCTATTAAAATAAGGTATTATTTAATTAAACCCTTTTAATTAAAGGGCCCTAATCTTATTAGGGATAATTAATTAAACTCCTTTAAGTAATTTTTCTTCCTAATCCAATTAGGAATAAATGAGAGTACTTATATTAAATTAATTCCTAAACTCTTTTAGAAATTAAAATAATAATAATAATTGTAATAATATTAATAAGACTCCTCTTATTAATTTATATTTAATATTTCTAAAATATTAAATAATAAATATTAAGCTATTTAATTTATAATATCACCATAGATTAAATTAAATATACATAACATATTATTACGATTATGCCATTAACTTCTTAAATAATTATTCTTCCTTTTATGGTGTGACCCTTTAGGTTCTCCATATTAAACCGGGTTGTGAATAAATCAATTAGAACAATTTAATCTTATTTAAATAAATAAATTAAACAATTAATTTATTTAAATAAATAATATTTATTTTACAATAGGGATAAGCCTCCCTAATGATCAACGACTTTCCGTATAATATAGATTTCAACATTAATCATAAAAGAACATTTGAGTAAATAGTTACCGTAGATAATTCAATCCTTCCACCATACAATGTCCCAATTAAATATAAGACATGGAATTACTCACAAGTCTTATTTTATTTAATTATATGTATTTCGACTCTTAAATGCATTAACTCCAAATAATGCAAATTAGAAACTCCTTTCTAATTTTATTCGCCTTGGCCAAGGACTACTGGGTTGTCATTTATCGAATCACATAGGACATTTCTCTTCTTTTATTAGAAGTGGTAAATTTTTTATTGATCATATATTATCTCCATGTACAACTTGTTATACCCAAGCATACCCTTTGATATACCCTAAGGGTCTTAAGGAATAAGTCAAAGTATAACTCATCATACACAAGATACTATGATGATCTCTAGCCCAAGGATTACTTGTACTACTATCACTACAGAATTCCTATCGACAGTAAGTAAAACTCCATTAGGTATTCCTTAGCAAGCCACGCTCAAAGAACTTATTCTCTAAGAAGCACCTACATACTTGCTTTAGTGTCTCCACACAAATGATCATGAGATCAATCATCCTCATCCAACGAAAGCAAGCAACATATGTACCAATCTATCCGGATTCACTAATCCCCAATTTAGTAATCCAATGATTGGGAACTATTTTAGTTTTAAGCTTTCTAAGAATTTAGATCTCATTAGAATGATCATCATCATTATTCTAAAAGCATTGCTTAAAACTATGGGTTTATCACATATTATAAAACAGCATCATGTAGATAATTAAAAGCCTAATAAATTAATACTTTTTATTAATAAATGAATAAGATTGTTACAAAGTATATGCTTTATCATCAAACATGATTGGCTTGTATGCATACTACTTTCAGGTAAAGCTGTAGTCTCCTGGGTGAGAATATCCACATGACCCAACAGATCTGTAGCCATCTGCATGATGACCATATGCTCATCAATATAAGCGCTCATCTCTGCGATCATACCAAAGGGTAAGGGACCTCACATAAAGATTATCTCGTGATGTACCCACATCCCGGCAAGATATAGTGATATCCCGCTTAGCTACCACTGCGTCTATGGCTGACCTGGCCTCATCACGCTCAGCGACGGCGACATCTCTACGAGCCAATGCATCATCTCTCTCTAATAGGGCGGCGTCCCTCACATCAAGAGCAGTCGACATCATAGATCGAATCTGATCTCTCTCAAAGGTCATCGATGAAGACTCGCTCTAAATCATCGGCTGAAAATCAATCACAAAAGTATCGTACTAGGAGAATCAAAAGAAATGTCGGTAACCCAAAGAATGGCTCCTCCTCGATGTAGGCATCAATGTCCTCCATAGGCTCTACATCATATAACTCTCTCTCCGGTACTGCAAATACTGCTGCAGTCGATAAAACCTCTGTCTCCATCCATGCGGAGTACTCTGCGGAATAACCGGGATGACTGACAGGAAAAATAGCTAGCTCATCTTGATCCCAAAGAAGCGATACACTGGATCGGTCCTCTCACGATAGGTATCGAGAAGTCGATCACGACCGTCGCCCTCGAAAGGATGAAAATCCTGGAACTGGTTGAACTACGACATCATGGCCAATGGGTGATAAGTAGTCACGCCCCTCAAGCCAGCCAAAGGGAGGAAATCCATGCCCAGAGCATGAGTAATGAAGCTGTATGGTGACTATTTCCCTGCTTCCTCCGATTAACCTCCGTTCAGTAAGGTTTAATTCTGATGGAGTATGTCAATATAACTCCCATTCTCGCGGTCACAGCACAGAAGAATGTTGGGCACTCCACCACCTTATCCAGAATCTAATCGATAGTGGTGTCCTGCAACTAGCAGACGATGATACTATGCTATGTGAGAGTGAGAATACATGTCCTACTAAGTGAAAGGGATTGGTAGAAGTTATATCCACTGAAACTGATGGGACTAACAAACCACTCGCAATATCAGCAATTAAACTCAGAGGAAGCAATAATCCTTTGAAAGTGGCTGCTCCCGAGCCAATCAACTTACCATGCGGAGCACAATATCCTATTGTTAGCTTACGTAAAGTTCCGTCGAATTATGGAGAAGGTGAAGGATCCACCTCACATACAACTGCTGCAGTGTCGAAGGAAAATGTGATGCCCCCAAATCTGGGTATCTTCCAACCCGACAGATGGTGCTACACGGTGCTGAAGGTCACACAATCATTCAATTGAAATACCTTAAAAGAACGAATATGTCTTATATATATTCAAAGTAATATTAACATTCTCCCAAGTTTTTTATAACCATTACATCCGTTCTTGTCCTAATATAAAATATTATCATTACAATACCTATACTATTACATAGGTAAGCTACGGGTTCGCCTTATCCTTCCTTTTATCCTTGTCGGATCCATCGGTCCGTTCGATCTTAGCTGCATTTATATGGTTCAAGTAAGAGTGAGCCTAACTAGCTCAGCAAGTATAACAATTCTAATAAAACTAGCATGCTTGAAACATAGGAATCATATATCTTCAATAACTGAACAATAGTTACGAAGTACTATCGATGATTCAAAATAACACTTCTTTTCATTCAAAACATTTTACAACAACAATATTCAGTAAAACATCAATTCCGGTTCAAGACCGCGAGTATTTCATAAGTACTTTGAAAAGGACGTCTCGGCACTAAGTCTGTAACATTCCAGAATTTTAAATGTAATATTAAATATTTATTGATATTTAATGGATGCGATTATCGGTAAATTAATATTGTTTAATTGATTTAATATTATTTAGATAATTATTTGTTAAATAAATAATTGATGAATTAAGGAAATGATTATTATATTGATATTTCAATTTAATGATTAATTATTTGTATTTGTTATGTGATTAAAGGAATTGTTTAATTAATTATGATTTGCATTAATTAAAATAAATATTAAAGCTTGATTAAATATAGTGTGACAAATAACTATATTATAAGGAGTTATTAAAATAAATTAAAGTAATTTTAATTTAGTTTTATCCAATAAAGGTTCAAGGAGATTAAGTGTTTAATTTTAAATGATTTGTCAAACAAGGCCCTATGGCTTTTGAAATCCTTTTAATTTTAAATTATAGTATAAATTAAATAAATTAGATAAATTAAAATAATAAATCTAGTATATTTATAATTTATACATTGGTTTTGTTAGTAATCGACATTTTATTAAGTCATATATTAAGGTTGTCGCTTTAGTTTTACGATTATGTATATTGTCTAAGCCTAAGCCTATGAAAAGCTACAAAGAAAAACTACAGAGAATTGAGAGAGAATTGGAGATAAACCTAGGAATTTTACAACAATTTCAGTGAGTTAACAAGGATTGCAAGCAACTTCAAGGTATTTTTACACAACATTAGTATTAGATTTATATATATGCATATATGGGTTTTACGGCAAAAATTGCATGTTCTGTTTATTTCATATTTTGAATTGTTGCTTTACAATGGATTACTTGTGATTATGTGTCTATATGATGATAGAGATTATGCTTAAACATCAACTGCATGCTAATTTCATTTGTCGGTAGAAGAAATTTTCGACAGTATATGATTAAATATATATCATATGTTCATGAAAAGTACCAATTCTAGTGGCTAGTTAGTATGTAAAAGTGTAAATTGAGGCTTTCATATGTTAGTTCAATGAGATATGAGTATAACTTAATTTGAATGAAGTAAATTGGACAAGAATTGAAATCAGAGTGTTCAATTTTGTGAAGGAACTCGAAAATGGAGTTTTTTGTATGAAAACTTGAATTTGGAGAAATTAAAACAGTTTTAGTTAGTGTTAAATTGTGCTAATTGGTTGTAAATGTAAGCAATCAGGTTTATGATAGTTGTATATTTATTATACGTGTTAATATTACTATCTATTGGGTGAAATTTGTGTTTGTTGGGCTAAATTCGGCTACTGTTCATAGCCTTCTTTGCATCTGTCTAACACCTACCATTCATTTACGCTTGGTGACAAGCCAAAATAGATGATGATCTTGTGGGTCCCAAGCCTTTGTATTGACACAACAAATTTATACCATACCATGGTTTGAGATTCTAAGTTCTGTTATTACAGCAGACTTGGGGGAAATATCCTAACGTGGTCTGAAATTGTGTTAGCATATTAAATGTGTAATGTTAAGGTTAACATAACATAGTGAGTTGTGGTTAGCATGATCAAAGTTGCAAAAATGATTAGTAAATCGAAAATGCGTTATATGATAACATAGTTTATACAATGAATGATAGTTAAGTGTTATGATGATTAACACTTGGGAATTCTGAAATGTAAAGGGTAGCATAAGACTTGTGTTAAAATAACAAGTTTAACTAGTAATGCGTTTTATATTGAAATGTGAATATTAGTATGTCTAATAGATGTTATGGTTTTAATACTGTGTATAGGTGAACGTGAGTTTTAATATTTTTAGCTTACGCTCGAGGCAAGTTTTCTAACTCTATACTTTCGTTGAGCTAGTTCGTTTATTTCATTGTGCAAGTTTTCTAACTCTACATTTTCGTTGAGTTAGTTCTATTATTATAAATGCATACTTTTGATTGAGCAAGTTTTTATCTCAACTGTTATTGAATAAGTAAATTGTTCCTAAAATCCATTTGACCAAACTCAAACTCTAGTGTTATTGGAAATTCTCAATTAATTGATTCATTCTAACTTGTTTACAGTTAAGCAAGTTTCTTAAAGTTCAGGAATGTCATTTATAATATTATAAAACTTTAACCTAGCTTATTTTACTGTTCAAGCAAAGGTTAACCATTTTATTCATTCTATTGAATACTTATGCTCTATAGTTATTTCAAGCATGAGTTAAATATGTAGAATCAGTTCAATTATGATTCTCAAATGTTCTAAGTTATGTTGTTATTAAACAACTGTTGTATTAACAAGCATTGTGGATTCAACTAGTTCCCTAGTTGATGATCATTAAACTTGAATTACCCTTGAAAGCTTATCCAAACCAAACTTTCTTTGGTGTGGACTTGTACTCAAAATACTGAGATGAACAACCCTATGTTTAGGGGTTTACGCTTAGTGTTGAAATTGTTGTGCACAATATATTGTACGAAGGATTGATCCCCCAAAGTATGTGGAGTCCTTATAGGTTATATGACTGTTAAAGTTAAAGTTGATAGATTACTTATAACTGTGGGCATGGTTCATGGTCAATTGACCCTCAGTAGTATATTTAAGAATGTTAATAGAATAAATCATTCAGTTCTATTGAGCCTATGAATTGGCAAATGTTGAAATGTTAATAGAACATATTATTCAATTCTATTGAGCCTATGAGTTGGCAAGTATTGAAATGTTAATATATAGAACATATTATTTAGTTTTATTGAGCCTATTATTTGACAAATGTTGTAAAGATATTTATTCTTATCTCAAGTGAGCTTTGTTTGCTCACTCTTGCATATTTATACATTATTACAGCTATGGTTGAGAAGGTAGATAAACCTACAACTAGCAAAGGAAATGGAAAATTGTACAAGTGATGAAGACTTGTAATTTTTTTTTATCGTTATGATGATAGACTTTTAATAATGATGTGATGTAATAATTTAATTTCCGCACTTGAATGATTGTATTAAAGGTTAGAGAACCTGGGAGATAATGTTTTTATTAAAGCAATCCACATGTAAGGTGTTTTTATTATTCAATTTATTATGATTGGGTAGTTAGAAATGAATGTTTTGATTACGTGAACACCAAATCTTGAGGTAGTGAAGTACCTGGATTTGGGGGTGTCACAAGTTGGTATCAATGTGACGCCCCCAAATTCAGGTACTTGAAACTCGAACTCAGTGCTTCACGATACCATTTCTCTGAGCGGAATAATACTAATAATAATAACAATAATATAGATTATCAAATTTAATTTACATATTATCAGAGTTTTCAATCCCAAGTACGAAACCTTCAAACGTTCGTTACATCACATGATAATTAATATATATCATCATTATCCTAATAAAGTCTACTGTAAACCATCATAATTTACGGGCATGGGGGGTGATTAGCCCGTTATTCCCTGTATTGATCAATACTACATTATAGAACGATATTTTCGTCCAGCATTTCTGCCTTAGGCGCATAAAACTTTCCTATATTTGGGATGTTCATACCAGTCTTGAATCCGAACCAAGACAATTCAGTTGGATAACAATAAAGTTCTTATATTGTTCAACAATAATTTTAAGTTAGTGTCTAGCCAGATCAAATAGCTTAGACGACTTTTAATTCAACTTGTACATACTGGACACCGATAAGTATGTATCAACATGTGATAAAATATAATGATTATCCAAGTGAGGATACTTGTATAACCATGTTTAGAAATTAACAAACATAATATATTTCTTGATATGCAATAACAGAATTAAGGAACTTGTACAACAGATTATAATTTAATAACTTACTTATACAGAATCATTGCATAAGTATATACAAATCTTGAAATATTTGAACAATTGAAAAGAATAGTTTAGATATTATCTTATGCATGTCCATTGCATAAAGTAAATGCAAAAGGTTAGATACTTGCCTTGTCTGTTGCTTACACAACTTAGATTTATCTTTTATATCAAGCCCTATCATTAAATAGATCATTCGTTTGATTAGAATAACATATCATATCATATTGAACTGCTATTTGCAGTCATCACATAACCTAATCACATTGTCATGTAAGTTTAAAAACCATTGAATCACAAATAAACATTTATCAAGTCAACCTATCTAAGTCTAGATCAATTTCTGAAATATGTCAGTGTACTGACAACTTTATCGGGTATTTATCGAGTCTAAGACTCTATACAGTAGTTCAATATCCATTTAGATGACTTATATATCAGTCATATTATTTTTAAATGACTTATAATAAGTTTTAAACATTTATTCTAATTTATCATAATTTTTGAAATATCTAATCATTATTAAATGATTTTAATATTAAGTAATTTCATTATCATTAACATTTAATTAATATTAAACTATTAATGAAACCATTGTCAAAATATTAAAGTTATTTATAATAACTTAAAATACTTTTAAAGTATTAATATTATCTTTAAATGATTTTTAAAACATTTAAAATTATTTTAAATAATTATCATTAATATTTAGATATTAAGGTACTATTTATCAAAATATTAAAAGTCATTAACTATAACTTAAAATACTATTAATTCATTTATATCCTTTTTAAATGATTTTAAATTAATAAACCATTTTTAACCTATTTATCTGTAAGACCCCAACTTTTATGAATAAAGAATAATTTTCTCGAATTATATTTTTGAATATTATGGTGTTGATTTGATATAATGTTATAGTTGTGGGTAATATTTATAAATTTTGCAAAGTAAGCAAGTGGTTATATAATATTCGATTGGTCGGGGAATATTCTTTTTGTTAGGGAATATTCGTACGATGACACAATCATTGGTGGACCCCACAATGGAAGTAGTGTCGTAGTTAGAAAACGACAAAATTATCTTTCTATAAAAATAACGGCGAAGGTGTTACCGTTAAAACCGTTGAACTACCCTAGTAGTAAAAAGTACAAGAATACGTGTGGTTGATAAGAGCACACTTATATCGATTATCGATGCTTACGTGAGAAGCCACTCGGCTTATACTCAATTATTGTTACAAGAATTGCGCATCATATCTCTTATATTATTGATTCAATTATTGTCACAAGATTATCTCAGATAATATGTTATATTATTAAATCAATAATTGAGACGACAACTTATAATATTAATGATTAATAATTGTTGAAAGATTAAATATGTGTTGATTAAAAATAAAATAATTTGTGGTAATATTTATTCAATCCTTGATGTATATAAAGAGTCTATTATGAGACGTTTGTGGTAAATTTGGTTATTCTATGGGGGCCCATATGTCATCATCTAAGAGTCTCTTTCGCCAATAGTAATTACCTTTACCAAACGTCAAACCACTTGCCGTTTATATTACAAAAGGCCGAACCAATTGTCGTTTCACATTACAAAGGCCGAACCAATTGTCGTTTCACATTACAAAGGCCAAACCACTTGGTGTTTCATATTACAAAGCGCCAAACCACTTGGTGTTTCATATTACAAAGCGCCAAACCACTTTTCTTTTCACATCACCAAATTAAGTCAAGCCGCTTGCCTTTTCACATCAGTAAGTGCTAAGCTAGAAATCTTCTATAAATAGAGGCCTAGTTCTTCATTATTTTCACGAATTCATTCAAGCTAGAGAGAGAAAGTATAGAGAGAATAAGAGAGAAAGAAGAAGAGTATTCTGTTACTACACTATGCGTGTTCAATCTCCTACTAATGTAAGGGGGTGTTATTTCTTTTGTATTCATGAAGAGAACTTCATTATTCTATTATTTATTATTCATTGGAATAACTCAGTATCTATGCCGTTTACCCTATACTTGGTGAAATTCTTCTGTTATTCCAGTCTTTATTATTCTGTTGGAATATTCTGTCTATGCGTTTTACGCCGGACCTGGTTCCAGTCTTTATTATTCTATTGGAATATCTTGTTTGTGCCTTTTACACCGGACCTGGTTCCATTCTTTATTATTCTGTTGGAATATCCTGTCTGTGCATTTTACGCCGGACCTGGTTCCGTTATTTATTATTCTGTTGAATAACTCACTGTATGGGACTATCGCATGCATGGTGATTTCTTTTGTTATTCCATTCTTTATTATACTCAGTTGGTTAAAACTTTGACTTCTATACTCTATGAAATTAGTGGAATATCCTTGATATTTAAGCGCTTCATCCAAAGATCTTTCATGGAAATATTCTTCCGAGCATTCTTGAATTTTAATCTACAAAGCAAGATCATGTTGTAGTTTGGGCGTTATTGGTGCCTGGATAAATTAATTCTTAAACTTGTTTTTATTGAATTCTTGTATCATTGTCATCATCCTCATGTTTATATTTTATTGAAAGTCATCTGTGGCCTGTAGTGCATAGATGGACTTATATGATTAATAACGAGGATTATCCGGGTGTAATCATGACCGTAATGTTACAAATGATGTGGTAAAAGTCCTCATTGGCTGTAGTGTATTGATGGATGCTGTTGGAATGATCATGACCATTAATGAATACACAAATATTCTTGGCCCGTAGTGCATCGATAATTGTGGTCGTGATACTAAAGAATATCCTTGGCCGTAGTGCAGGGGTGATTCGATGATGTGAATTATTTATTGAGCTGAGTCCCAGCGATAAAAGTGATAAAAAACCTTTTAAATCATAAAAGATAGTAGATTTTATTCTCTACTTGACTCTTTTAATGGAGTACTTGTTTCGCTGCAATTAAACTTGATGTTTGTTATATTGTATCAGTTTAACACGTTTAAGACTAATGATAATTTATTATGCATTATCTTAGTCATAATAATTCTTACTGGGCTAGTTGAGCTCACCCTTTCTTTCACTATTCTCTTCAGGAAATGAGAATATAGCTGGGACGAGTCGGGGAACGGAGTGATGGTCCTAGATGGTGCATTAGTAGTCCTCACTATTCTGTGATATAGTGTGATAATAATTGTAACGAGGACTCCTTTTGAGTTCGTATACTCTCTACTAGACAATATTTGTATTCAAACTCACAGTTTATGTTTTGTCGTATTGTACACGACAATTGTATTATTAAGTTGTATTTGAATTCTGTACCATGTATCTGGCGACTCAAGATGGGTGATGTATACCTAATTTTGGGGGCTTCACATTATTTAATATAATTATTAAATAAATTTAATATCATTAATAATAAATTAATAATCATTAATATTTAATTATTAATGAAATTATTCTTTAAATATTAAAAGTTATATTTTATAACTTAAAATTTCTTTAAACACTTTATTTTCATTTAAAATGATTATTATAATATTAAATCATTTTTAAACTAATTTATTTAATATAATTATTGAATAACTTTATTATCATTAATACTAATTAATTAATGAAATTTACCTTTAAATATTAAAAGTTATTTTTTATAACTTAAAATATTTTTAAACTATTTATTTTCATTTAAAATTATTTTTATAATATTAAAATCATTTTAATTAATTTATTTAATTTAATTGTTAAATAAATCTAATATCATTAATATTAAATAATTAATGAAATTTACTTTAAAATATTAAAAGTTATATTTTATAACTTAAAATATTTTTAAATAACTTATTATCATTTAAAATAATTTTTAATATAATAAAATCATTTTTAATTAATTTATTTAATGCATTTAATAAATAAATTAATTACCAATATTATTTAAATAAATACTAATATTTATGAAAAATATTTTAAATTATTAAAAGTTAAATTTTTATAACTTCAAATTATTTTTAAAATTATTTTTGTAATTTTTGAAATTAAATTTCTATTTTTAAATGATTTTTGAAAATTTAGTTAATTAAAATTAATAAAACTGTTGCTATAGACTTTTAGTGACAGACAGTGTAGTCTATGGTGTTCTTGAGCCTTCAAGAACATTCATAGTCAGCTTCGGGTTAACTAGTTTGACCACGTGTAGATCTTAGCTTGTTAAGTTTCTAGGAATTCTGCTCGTTGTACCTTGTAGTACTAGTAACATACTACACGCTCCAACAATCAACATGATCACAAAGCAACTAAGAAAGGAGATCTAATCCTCCAAAGTACCTGCCAGAGCTGGTCTTCATTTCTGGGTTGCCCAGAAATGAAGAACAGTTCGACTGCCCTACTTTGAGCTTCTACAACATGCAATTCTGGTGATGTTTTAGTAATATAAAACTTGCAGTGTGTAGCCAACGTGTATATGAAGAGATCCAGTACATAGCATCACTATAACAACAACATAAGAGCCATAAATTGTCCGGTCAAACCATATCAGAAGCCACTGACTTGAGTTTTCTGGGTTACCCAGAAAACTCAACCTGTGAACTTCTAGCTTGGTTTGACCATCCTCCAGATACATACTGTTTGTAATATAAGCGATCCAAAAGCATTAAACTGTAGTATAACGACCATAATATAACATAAATACAATTGTGGCGCCCCCAAAATTAGGTATACATCACCCATCTTGGGTCGCCAGATACATGGTACAGAATTCAAATACAATTGTCGTGTACAATACGACAAAACATAAACTATGAGTTTGCATACAAATATTATCTACTAGAGATTATACAAACTCAAAAGGAGTCCTCATTACAATTATTATCACACTATTTCACATAATAGTGAGGACTACTAATGCTATCCTCTGGACCATCACTGTGACGCCCCCAAAATAGGTATACATCACCCATTCTGAGTTGTCATTACATGGTACAGAAACAACTACAACTTTATTATTACAACAGTAAAACTGTGAGTTTGAATACAAATATTATCTTCTAGAAAATATCCATACTCAAATAAATCCTCATCACATTTATTGATACATTATTTTACAAAAATGGTGAGGACTGCTAAACAACTTTCTCTAAAACCTTCATTCCATACCCCGACTCATACTCGCTATATTCTCGCCTCCTGAGAAAAATGGAACAAAAAGGAAAAGGGGTGAGCTTAACTAGCCCAATAAAGAATATTATGACTAAGATAATATACAACAAATTACCGTTAGTCTTCAACAGGAAAAAATCTAATAGAATACAATAGACAACAAATTTTAAATCAATATTCGCAGTGGAAATAATAATTCATTAGAAGAGTTAAGTAGAGAATGCAAACTACTATCTTCTATGTATGAATTTAAAAGTTCATCGCTCATCTTTTATCCCTCAGAACATCAATCAATATACATCCGAATCGAATATTCATCTTTGCACTCTGAGTGCCAAAGATATTCATCGATTAATCATGTTCATCTAAACACTGCTCATCTTTGCACTACTACCAAAGATATTCTTCAAAATCATTCATCTTTGCACTCACGGTGCCAAAGATATTCAATAATATCACCATTTAAGACCGAGGATGATGAAAATATTTTTAAAGAAACGAATCCAAAGAAACAAAATTACAAGGATTAAGGATTAAGGATTCGTACTTTGTTTTATCCATGTTCAAAAATAATACCTCAAAAATAATCATAGTGGTGTAAAATTCAAGAATGATCAAAACATGGATACAATCAAAGCTAGTATCCGAATAGATATTTTGGACAAAAGAAGAAATTTTATTTTTTCTATGAATAGTGCCGTATATCGTGAATAGTAACTCCGACACACCAAAGATAGAAATTCCACAAAAAACATCTTCACGCTTCATGAATAGTACTCGTGAATAGTAACTCGTGAATAGTAACTCATAAATAGTAACTCGTGAATAGTAACTCATGAATAGTAACCCCGATATGAAAAAGTTCCAAATTTGATAAAAAGTTTCAACCAATATTTCAGCATAATGATATTGAAGAAATAATATCATTTGAGAAGAAAATAACATCCTTACTTACCTCGAAAGATCAAGATTTAAATTTGAAACACGGATATAGGCTATGACTTGACTTGCACCGCATACAAGAATACTCAAAGTATACTCAAAATACTCACAAGAATACGCTCGATAATATAGAGAGAAAACTTGAGTTTACGGTGTGATTTTCAATTCTAACCTAAGCACCCTATTTATAGAAATTGCTTAGAACACCAAAGCGTAAAATTTAATAAAATATTAATATATATATTATAATTTCCTATGCACACTTTCTAAGATTCAAATTATCACCAAACAAATGGTCCCCTCACCAAAATCAATAAAAACGTTTTTCTTAATAAAATTAATAAAAACTCCCAAAAATCAATTATTCAGAATTTCGAACATCAATAATTCATAATAAATAACCCTTTTATCAGAAAATTAGAATCTCGTGAGTTTTTATAGGAAATTCAATTCTCTACAACTTTGCGTAAGAAAGTTTTTCCAAATTCCAAAATGTAAAATTGACCAAATCCACAAACAAGCGATTTTACAAAAGCTATAATCAAATTTCAAATTCGATAAATGGGGTCCACCGACATGTTTAACATGTTTTAAACATTTATTGCAACAAAAATAATCTTCCTCCTCATATACTCATATATCCCACATTCGTTGTAAAAATATCACCATTATTATATTATTAAAATATAATTATACATTATCTTATCGAGAAAAGATAAAATTTTAATTTTCAACAATTGTCACATTAAAATTTTTCTCCATCTATATCCACATAAAATCAATATTTTCTCATCATATGAATAAATAATTAATTATTCACAAATAATATTACAGTAATCACAATATTGACAACCAGCGGGCTCAGAAAGAGGGGGCTTTCAATAAGAATTTCTTCTTCTTGGCGCAATTAGGTGACCAAACCTCTCCTTAGATGTAACTTTCTAGACATTGCCAATAATGTTATCTAATAATATTATTCAGATAATATGAATTATTGCTTCGATAATGAAAAATATTATGTAATGACAATTATTGAAATAACAAAGAATATAAAATATCAACGCAAAGAATTATTAACTCAATAAAATCTTGAATAATAATTACAGTAACCATTATTGAGTAGTGCCTTCTTACGTAAGAATCAATAATTGGTGCAATACTGGTGCTAACTCTTGTGTTTTAACCACGAAAGTATTTTAACAAGATTAACTTGAATAACTACTACTGCTATTTTTAACCAACTTATATTTGTCTGTTTTCTTCATCCAATCGCTTTTTGGTTATGGGGCCCACACATGGTCACATTGCCAGTATTTAATATTCCCCGATAGTACGAATATTCCACGACCAAACGAATATTCTCCGACAACAATGAATATTTTATAACCACTTGCTTATTTTGAAATATTTATGATTTTTACCCTAACTATCCACATTAATCAAATCAACCCTTACTATTTCAAAATAATAAATAGAGAAAATTAAATTTCATTAAGAATAAGTTGGTGTCTTACAATCACTCTGTTCCCTGACTCATCCATTGCTATATTCTCATTTCCTGAAGAGAACAATGAAAGGAAGGGTGAGCTCAACTAGCCCAGTAAGAAATATTATGACTAAGATAATGCAGAATAAATTATCATTAGTCTCCAACAATGTTAAACCGATAAAATATAATGAGCATCAAGTTTAACTGCAATGGAACAAGCAATCCATTAAAAGAGTTAAGTAGAAAATAAAATCTACTATCTTTTATGATTAAAAAGGTTTTTCATCACTGTTATCGTTGAGACTCAGCTTAATAAATAATCCACATCATCAAATCATCCCTGCACTATAGGCCAAGGATATTCTTTAGTATAACGACCACGAATTATCCATGCACCACGGGCCAAAGATAATCATGTTTTCATCTACGGTCCTGATCATGCCATAAAACAATTCATCTTTGTACTATGGCCAAAGAGAATCCATAGTCATAATCATACAAAAAACTGTCCATCAATGCACTACGGGCCAATGAAGACTTTTTCCACATCATTTGTAACATTACGGTTATGATTATACCGAATAATCCCTCGTCATAATCATACCAAGTCCATCTATGCACTGCAGGCCACAGATGACTTTCAAAAAAATAAACATGAGGATGATGACAATGATATAAGAATTCAATAAAACAAGTTCAAGAATTAATTTATCTAGGAACTGATAACGTCCAAATTGTCAACATGATCACGCTTTGTAGAGTAAAATTCAAGAATGCTCGTAAGAATATTTCCATGAAAAGATACTGGATGAAGTGCAAATATCAAGGATATTACACTAATTTCATGGAGTATAGAAGTCAAAACTTTAACCAACTGAGTATAATAAAGAATGGAATAACAAAAGAAATCACCATGCATGCGGTACTTCGCATAAATAGGTTATTCCAACAGAATAATAATAACGGAACCAAGTCAGGCAAAATTTGCACCGACAGGATGTTCTAACAGAATAATAAAGACGGAACCAGGTCCGGTGTAAAACACACAGACAGGATGTTCTAACATAATAATAAGATGAATCCGTGTCCGGTGTAAAACACACGTATGTGGATGTTCCAACGGAATAATAATAAAAGATTTTAACCAGTCCTGTAAAACACACGACATGTGATGTTCTAACGAAATAATAGAAGAATGTCACCAAGTATAGGGTAGACACAGATACAAAGTTATTCCAATGTAATAATAAGAAATGGAATAATAACAGTTCTCTTCATGAATAAGAAAGAATAACACCCCTTACGAGTACAACAAATAATATTCCCTACCTTAAGAAGAAGAGTACTGGATATATAAGTAGTGAAGTAGTAGAATACTTTCTTCTTTCTCTCTATAGTTTATCTCTCTAGAGTTTTAGTGAATTCGTAAGAAAATAATGAATGAATGAGCTTCCATTTATAGAAAAATGGAATGCATAGTAACTAACTCATGAACAGTCGAGATTTATTTACTTTAATCTGACGATCCATATTTAAAGCAAAATCTTTTAAATAAAATATAATATATTCTATTTATAATCTAATAAAATGAATAACTTTATAAAAGATTTTACTATGCAAACACTATCGCAGTGCACTATGCAAAACACTATGCATAATAAAATATAATATATTCTAATTATTGTCTAATAAAATAGATAACTTTATAAAAGTATTCTGCTTTATATAAAAAGATTTTACTATGTAAAACACTATGCGCATACTACTATAACACTACTATGCATAATAGAATATAATATATTCTATTTATAGAATAACTTTATAAAAGTATTCTGTTTTATATAAAAAGATTTTCTGTATTATTACATTAATAATACCAACAAAACTAAGTGACTTATCACGTAAGCATCAATAATTAATACCGTGTGCTACTATGCAACCACGCGTATTACTGTATTTTTAACACCGGGTGTTTCAACAGTTAACGGTAAAACTTCCGCCGTTATTTTCATAAAGTATTTTTGTCATTTTCTCAATCCGACAATAATTCCATTCATGGGTCCACCAATGATTGTCTTGGTCGTATGCGGATATTCCCCGACAAAAAGAATATTCCCCGACCAATCGAATATTATATAACAACTTGCGTACTTGTGCAAAATTTATAAATACTACCCATAACTATAACATTATATCAAATCCACACCATAATATTAAAAAAAATATTTTGAGAAAATAAAATCTTTATTCATAAAATCTGGGGTCTCACAATCTCCCCTCCTTATGAAATTTTGCCCTCGAAATTTACGTACGTACCTGGTATGCCGAAGAGGTGAGGATCCCTTGACTTCATTTCAGATTTTAATTCTTGAGATATAACCTTTGAGTGTTGAATACGATCCTTCTTATCCATGATTTTAACTTGTATCTCCTCATACGTTAAATCTTCTGCTATATCATTTGGTTCTAATTTAATAATGTGGTTCAGGTCGTCCACATATTTACGTAACATCGATACGTTAAAAACGTTATGAACACGCAACATACTTGGTGGTAAAACGAGTCTATAGGCCACAATTCCTACTTCATCGAGGATTTCAAATGGGCCAATTAAATCGAGGGTTGAGATTTCCTCTCTTCGTCGATTCTTGCTTCTAGAATAACGCCCTCTTGAACCTTCTTCTTCACATTCATCAGCTCCGAGTGTGTAGCTTGAGCGATATAACTTTATCGATTAAAGTCGATTCTACTCGTATATTCGTTATCTTCACGTGGGTCCCTAGAGTCTTTAACTCTATCTTCATCACTTATAAGTTATACGAAATGAGTCTTTGTGTTAACAACATCGCACTCATAAATACATCTGATCTTCTACTCAACACGTCAGCTACCACATTCGCTTTCCCACAATGGTATTGAATGGTACGATCGTAATCTTCAACAGCTCGAGTCAACGTCTTTGGCACGTTATACGTTTGTTTTAGTTGAAGAAATATTTGAGGGTTTTAGAAATGGGTTTTGTACTGGGGTCAATACAAAATTCGACTTCACGCTCTAAGGGTAGGCTAAGAAGTCTTCAAGAATACGTCAAGAAATTTATTAACGATAGAATTATCATTCAAAACTGTGACCCTCATCCAAGACTTGGATAGTACGTCACATCGATACCTATCAACTTGCCATCGTTATTAGCGACATCGCCTACAGAAAGTCTGGCTTCGGTGCATTCCACACAAGAAAGTCAACAACAAAAGGACCGGGGCTCTTTACTTATGGCTTGATATGACAATGATTGACTTTAATGGTTTGGTTGCTTGAATTCGCATAACAGGTTGGTTAGGAATATGAAAACTAACAACCTTACGAAAAGCATGATGAGTAGTGAACCAATCGATTCCTAAAATCGCATCAAAGGCAAGTATTTTCAAAGAGACAAGATCAACACATAACGTGAAAGTGTTGATTTGAACAAGATTTATAAATAGTGGAGGTAACGAAGGTTTCTCCAAACGTAGTTTAAACAGATATATCAAAGTCTAACTTCTCCGGAGTTAACTTCAAACATTGAACACAACTAGGTGAAATAAAAGAGTGAGTAGAACCGGTATCTAACACGGTATAGACTTCGCAAGAGTTTATGACTAACATACCCGTGATAATTTTATTCAGGTTCCTCATCACGAAAAAAAAAACGCTCTCTCTTAAACTACCGGCTTTGGCTTGTCTGGGACATCCTTTGGCATCACTATCCTAGCTGGAATTGACTTCACCATACGATAAAATCGAGCTAAGTGACCTTCTCTACCGCAATTAAAACACGTTTTGGATTGCTGCGTATAGTTTTGACGGATGTGTCCATCCTATCCGAATTTGAAACATACGACCGGTGGTCGTTCTTCTTCCTTTGAAACAGGTGCCGGTGCCGACGTCTTTACGTCATTGTTGAACCTTCTCTTCTTGAAATGTCCATTCTTATTGTTTTAGCCATGATTACCACCGAAGTGGTTACCATTTCTGACATTTTGATTCCTTCCATGCTTACTGTCATCGTTTTGATGACTGTTATCACTGGTATTATCATTTTGCCGGCTGCTCTCTTTTAGTTGCATTGACTCGTTACCGCGCTCCAATAACTGAGCCCTATTTACAACATCTGAGTACAGACACAGTTTATGAGAAATAAGATATTGACGTATCACCAGTTTCAAACCTCTTAAAAACAATCGCGTCATTCGCTCCTCATTATCGACCAAATGGGAAGCAAACCGGGATAACTCAGCAAATTTAGCCTCGTATTGCAACACGGTCATATTGTTTTATTCCAATTTGATAAAATCCACTTCTTTCATGTGACGAATGGTTTCGGGAAAGTACTTATCATTTAACAGCTCTTGGAACTTCTCCCAAGACATCTTGAGTGCGTCAGGTTGGGTACGTTTTACAGATTCCCACCAGTAATCTGCCTCTTCACGCAACATAAAGGTGGCAAAGGGAACCTTGTGCTCCTCAGAGCATCCCAAGACATCAAATATCTTGGTGATCTGCTTTAACCACGTCTCCACCTTAAGTGGTTCTGGCTTCCCAAAAACTCTGGTGGTCCCAGCTCCTTGAATTGCTTAACGGTGACCAACCATGGGTTGCCATTGTTTCCTCCTGTATTATGAACAGGAGCCGCCTTCGCCTGATGTTGCATGAATTCTAAAAAGCTCTTAAACGTACCGTCGTTCATTAATTGATTAGTGTTGTTGTTTACAGGAGGATTATCGCCATCCTGTTGCACATTGTCCTGATTATTGATCTGTGGAGACTCAACGGTCTCCTGTGCTCCATTGCTATTCTCAACATTCTCGGATGCCATTTTCAAACACTTCCACAAAATAAGGGTTAATTAACATATCACATATTATCTCTATACTCTGAACGACCAATTAAATATCAAATAAACTTAGGTAGGTCATACTAGCGAAGGAATTCCCCGTCTCTCCCCTCCTAGTTCAATTCTCACATCCTAGCCAGGGATCATATCCCTAAGCTTTGATACCAACTGTGATGCCCCCAAAATTAGGTATACATCACCCATCTTGGGTCGCCAGATACATGGTACAGAATTCAAATACAACTGTCATGTACAATACGACAAAACATAAACTCTGAGTTTGAATACAAATATTATCTACTAGAGAGTATACAAACTCAAAAGGAGTCCTCATTACAATTATTATCACACTATTTCACGTAATAGTGAGGACTACTAATGCTATCCTCCTCGGACCATCACTCCGCTACTCGACTCGTCCCACTATATTCTCATTTCACGAAGAGAATAAAGAAAGGAAGGGTGAGCTCAACTAGCCCAAGAAGAAATATTATGACTAAGATAATGCGTAATAAATTATCATTAGTCTCCTACAATGTTAAACCGATAAAATATAATAGACATCAAGTTTAACTGCATAATGAACAAGCAATCCATTAAAAGAGTCAAGTAGAAAATAAAATCTACTATCTTTTTATGATTAAAAGGTTTTTCATCCTTGTTATCACGAGACTCGACAATAAATAATCCACATCATCAAATCATCCCCGCACTACTGAAGCCAAGGATATTCTTTAGTATCACGACCACGAATTATCCATGCACCACGGGCCAAAGATAATCATGTTTTCATCTACGGTCCGTGATCATGCCATAAAACAATTCATCTTTGTACTACTACCAAAGAGAATCCATAGCCATAATCATACCAAAATCGTCCCATCAATGCACTACGCCAAATGAAGACTTTTTTCCACATCATTTGTAACATTACTACATGATTATACCGAATAATCCTCGGTCATAATCATACCAAATCCATCTATGCACTACAGGCCACATATGACTTTCAAAAAAATAAACATGAGGATGATGACAATGATATAAGAATTCAATAAAACAAGTTCAAGAATTAATTTATCTAGGAACTGATAACGTCCAAATTGTCAACATGATCTTCACTGCAGTAGTAAAATTCAAGAATGCTCGTAAGAATATTTCCATGAAAAGATACCGGGATGAAGCGCAAATATCAAGGATATTCCACTAATTTCATTGAGTATAGAAGTCAAAACTTCAACCAACTGAGTATAATAAAGAATGGAATAACAAAAGAAATCACCATGCATGCGGTACTTGCATAAATAGGTTATTCCAATGTAATAATAATAACGGAACCAATCGTCGTGCAAAATTTGCACCGATAGGGGATGTTCTAATGAATAATAAAGATTTTAACCAGTCCTGTAAAACACACGTACATGATGTTCCAACGGAATAATAATAAAATTTTAACCAGTCCGTAAAAACACACGCATATGTGATGTTCCAATGTAATAATAGAAGAATGTCACCAAGTATAGGGTAGATCAGCGTATACATATTTTGTCCCACAGAGTTTACTTAAGTGGTGGTTGATCGCTTACTGACTTTCTTTACATTTCGTCTTGCACTGAGTTTACTTCTTGGCAAATTGGCCGTATTCTGACTTAATTTACATTTCGTCCTACCTGGAGTTTCCTCCGTGGTAGTTGATAGCTTTTAACAGCTTTATTTACATTTCTGATCCCCCATGGAGGTGCTTCGTGGTTGGTGATCTTGTCTGTATATATATATTTACAGATTTTATATATATACCTGCTTATTGCTTTTATACAAATTACAATATTCTGTGCGCCTAGGAATCATGTGATCACAGATTCATCCCATTGGATCTAGATTCGGTTCCCGTGATGGACATTTTCAGCTGTAAGCAGCTTGTAAATTATTCTTGTGATGTCTGAATTTCCTCAGATGGTTCCCATACCCACGAGGAAGTCGGCATTATTTTTGTATATTATTTTCATACGGATGCCTCGCATCCGTCAAATAAAATCAATTCAGCCGCTCACTTAATAAAAATGGGAGTGTAAAAGGTCTCAATTCCTATTGAGTATCAGGGTTTGAAAAACCTCTTTTATAAAACATCATTGCCATATCTTGCTAAAAACTGAAATTTTACATAAATTCAAACCCTGTGTATATAGGTTCGAACGAGGCCTTGCACAACTTCCATATAACAGCACATTGACCCACACACACACACACTGAGATAATAGTTTATTGAAAAGAGGCGGTCACCGTGGTAACACGGATGTCGGGGGGTGCCTAACACCTTCCCCCCGCATAACCAAGTCCCCAGACCCTAAACGAATCTCGGTTTCACCGACCCGTATATCAATGTCACATCACTGGGTCATTGTGCAAACCTTTTCTCGGTTGTGTTGGTACAACCATTTAAAAAACAAACTAGCGACTCTAAACAGTCCCATCGTCGACATCATACATGTCGGACATTTTTCACTTGTTTTTTCAAATAAATCTCACCTAAAATGAGAACACCAAAGAACAAGTAATGGAAAGGGACATCCAAAAATCCCGACGTCGACAGGTGGCGACTCTGCTGGGGACTCCAGTAAGAGGACTTAAGCCACTACTACAAACTTTTCAAAACTGTTATCTACTTGTGTGTGGATGTTGCATTTACATTGGATGAATGTGTACGATTGCATGCCTTGATTGCACTTGGTGCTTCACATCATATCTACGTGTAATGTTAGTGCTTCACACTATAAACTGCTTATGATATTAGTGCTTCGCACCATATCTGCTTGTGATATTAGTGCTTCGCACATGTCATCATTTCATACGGTGAGACGCGATGTATGTGAATGTATGTTGTGTGGTCCCTCCACCAGGAGGCTATCCCGTCGGTGTTTGATTACTGAACTCGTGAGAAGACTAATTCTCTGAGGCTCAGGAAAGGCACCACCCAAATTCGCTCCAGTTGAAAGACCGGATTAACTTCCCGTCTAGTAGATTGCGATGATTTGGGAACCTTCATGCCAAAAAGTTGCGAGAGTAACGTAAGATAGGTCAGCCTCTGATAAACCCAAAACGGATGAAAGTCTCTTCATGGTCTCATTTCAATTACTTCTAAACACAATTACTTGTAATTTCATTCCATATCTATCTCCATGTAATGAGAAATATGAAGAAATGTGTACACATACATATTTAACATGATATAAACAGCTGACATCAGTTTTGCAGGATAAAATTCCTAAAATGAACACATCACATAGCATGTTATTATATACATTCCCTAAAGACTAAACTATGTAAGTCTTTCATAGGGAAGCAATCGGTCCCGTTACCTGTTTAAAGTCCAAGAAGGCACTGATCCCACCGTTAGGCATGGCTACACCGGGCCAACCTGATCCTACTCCTGTTTCCCGAGAGGAGTTTGAAGGATTAAGGAATCAGATAGCAGAATTGGTTGTCTTTCTAAAAGAACAAAGTAAAAATACGCAGGGCCAGACAATGCCTACTCAACCAGAGTTCTTCACACCAGGGGGCAGTCAGGGCATTGGTAAAATGATGGAAACCCAGATACCTAAACCTAATTCCAATAAAGAAATCACAAATCTCAGGGATGATCGAGAAACTAGGGATATAAGAAAGAAAGTCCAACAAATGGAGGATACCATTCGATCAATTAAAGGGACTGGAAATTATAGGAGTGTCACCTATTCAGATCTCTGTAAATTCCCAGGGGCTCAATATCCTACCAAATTCAAAGTCCCAGAGTTTGAAAAGTACAATGGGGCAGGCGATCCTTATACGTACCTAAAAGTGTACATTGGCGAACTGGGGTCTTATGCTGAAGATGAAAGCCTTAGAATACAACTATTTTAAAAGAGTCTCACTAGAGAGGCTAAAGCCTGGTATGCCCGACTTGACAATGCCAAAATCCACAACTGGGAAGAATTGGCCCACGCCTTTCTAAATCCCTATAGTTTTCAGTCACAAATGGTACCAGATCTATATCAAGTGACTAAAGTGAAAAAGAAAAGTACTGAATCTTTCCGAGAATATGCCCAAAGGTGGAGACATCTAGCAGTGCAAGTCATTCCATCAATGACAGAAACTGAGATGGTAATGACATTTATTGATATCCAAGAGGCTCCTTACTATGAGAGGATCCTAGCAGGCATAGGAAAGCCATTTACGGATATGATCAAACACGGCAAAATGGCAGAGATGGGCCTGAAGGCAGGTAAGATTAAAGACTTCACTGCCTTGGAAGCAGTCGCCAAACATATACAAACTGGCAAGTATGCGAGCGATCCCAAGGGGGTATCCGATAAAGGCAATGAGGAGGTATCCCTTGTTGTACAGGGGCAAGCTAGGAGACCAAACTACAGTCCCCCCATTTGGAAAATGCAAGACAATCTGCCATCTCCACAACATGCTGCATTCAACCAATACCCAGACAGGAAAAAAAAATTTGAAAGAACGGAAAATCGGGTATTCACTCCACTGGGCGATTCCCTTGAACATGTATTGACGATATTAATGGATCGCAAGAAAATTACCGAACTAGCTCCACCTCTGGAACCAGGGAGCAAAAGATACAATCCAAGCCAGAGATGTGCTTACCACTCAGGGTCTCCAGGACATGACATAGGATTGTTGGTCCTTAAAACATAAGATTCAAAATCTGATCGAAAGTGGCAGTATTGTGGTCAAACAACCTGACCAACAAAATGTCAACACCAACCTTCCATTATGACATGATACGGAAGAACTAAACATGATCGGGTAAGGAAGTGCTGAAATGTATCCAATTCGTAAGTACATACGAAGGATGGAGGAATACGCCCAAAAGCATATAACAAATATCCTAAAGTGGGAAAACTCAGAGGAGGGTATGCCAGTAATGCAAAAATTGGATACGATCCAGAATCAAGTGAACCTGCTGGCTAAGCTGATAGTGCACCAACATCAGGAAACAAGGAAATTTTTCACTCAACTATCAAAAAGCCAAGAGAAAAAGGACTCCACAATGAGCCAGCTAAATGAAGAAGATCAAAGCAGGCTGAAAATACAAGAAAATGGGGATGATAAAATTGCTAGAAGATCTCGCCAACGGAAGAACCAATCAAGGGAATGCGAATTCTCAAAGATGAAAGATCAAACAACCTCCAAAAGAGTCCGAAAATTCACCCTCTCGAGCAAATCCAAAGAAGAAATGCTACACTTTCGATAAGCAAAGGAAGGATTACTTGAGTTCTTGCCTCTATAAAACCCAAGATAAAGAGTTATGACTCCACCAAGATATGTCTCTACCATTCTAACTCACTTGGGCATACGATCAAGAATCTTTGGTCTTTGCGACATAAAATCCAGGATCTCATTGAAAATGGAGCGTTGGATATAGAATTTCCCATGACCAAAAAAGGCGAAAAGGAAATAAAAAGCTTAAGATGTCCATTCGAGACAGGCAATTCAAATGAGGTGAAGGCTATGATCGACAATTCTACCAGAACACAAGGTGGACTGATCCAGATGCAAGAAGTGACAAAAGAGACAAAGGCATCCACAAAGGAGATTCCCCCGCCAACATCAAACGTCATATGGTTCCAAGATATCAACCACGTTTCTGATCTTATCACCTTGGATGATGCGGAGGAAATACTAATCCTTTCCAAGGAAGAAAAAACCAAAAAGGAAAGTTCCTTGCAAGAAATGCAACAACAGTTTGAGGGAGATTTCATGGTTGAATTCTTTGAAACCCATGAAGAAGGAGAAAGAATAGATGAAGAAAAAGGTGTTGAGATTTTTGGGGAATCCAACCCCTTAAAGAATCCAGAGTTCATCCCTTTTTGAAATGCGTCCATTTCGAGCATCCCTGAGGAATGTACTGAATCAGGAAGCGATCAAGTTTTGGCCACAAGCAAAGACATTCAGAATCAAGGGGTAACCTCTATCACGAGCCCTAAAGGCGACATAACCACTGACAATTGGACTATCAGGCCTCAACTAGCCGAGAAGATGTAGATCCAGGGGATAAAGGTGTGAGTTCCAGAAAGTGTTGGAACGGTATCACTTTCTTTGTAGTATGCCTTTTATTTTCCATGCATGTAAAAAAATAAAAAAGAAAAAAACATCTCTACCCTCTTCTCACCACTTACCCCTTTGAACCTTTTCAAACCAAAGCCTGAACTACGAAAGACCTGATCTCCTCTTTAATAGGAGTACGTAGGCAGCCATCAATGGTGTGGTCAAACCAAATAAAAACCCAAACAAACACTTCTCAAACACTTACACCTCAGACGATGATTGCCCAGACGTAATGGTCATCATTCGGGAAAAGGAGGTTGATGATAGCCCCTCCATCACTGCAGTTCACCAAAACTTTGCCCTCGATAATTGAAGCATCACTCCTTGCATTTCCCGACGGGGGTAAACAGGGAAGAAACTCTCTCTACCTTGTAGATAGCAATAATCGCTTACTTTTTCCTCGAACAGTATTAGCGATTACTTTTTTGTCATTACAAAGCTAACACTTTGTGTGATTGAATGATGTTATATACTAAGTGAAAGCATATTTTGTTTCGGGACTCGAATTTAGATGTTCTGTGCACTTGCGATGAGGTGCCTATTCTCCACAAGGATCAGAACTTTAATGTAAAGTTGGACTCGGACTTGATGGAAATACAAGATGACTATGAGATACCTCAGGAGATCAAAGAATGGGTCGAAGACAAACCCAAGCCAAATCTTGATCAAACCACCTCTTTCAAACCTCAGAACCATAGAAATCCCCAAACAAATCCAAATTGGTACAGACCTCACTCAAAACTAAAGAAATGACATGGTTACTCTATTAACCCTATTCCAGGATGTGTTTGCATGGTCTCACGAAGACATGGTCAGTTTATACACAGACATTATCATTTATCGCCTTCCCATCAAAGGGGGATTCAAGCCACTTAGGCATAAGCTCAAGCGATTAAAACCTGAGTGGGAGTTAAAAGTTAAAGAAGAAATTGTGAAACAATTTCAAGCCGGCATCATCATGGTGTCAACTTAACCTGAATGGCTATCCAACATAGTCCCCGTGCCGAAATCGGGAAGGGAGGTGCGAGTTTGTGTGGATTGCGAGATTTGAATAAAGCTTGCCTCAAAGATAGCTTTCACGTCTTGCTTCATCCACATACTCATTGACAATCTGACTTCGATCGACATGTACTCCTTTGCTGATTGCTCCGTGGGGTACCATCAAATCATTGTTGCTGAAGATGATCATGAGAAAACTTCATTCATCACGCCTTGGGGAGCCCTTTGCTACAGACGATTGTCATTCAGCCTCATCAATGTCGGAGCCACCTATCAGTGAGTCGTGTGGCTCTTTTCCATGATCTAATAGAAAAAAAAAGAAAAAAAAAGAAAAAAGAAAATAAAAAATAAAAAGAAAATAAAAAGAAAAAAAAGAAAAAGAAAAAACCTCTTCAACGGGTTCTACAGTTGCTGCCTTACCATCGGCAGGTTCTACAAATGGCTTCAGAGTTCGAAGAAAAATCCTTCCTCCACATTCCTCGTAATAGGAATGACTTTGCAGACGCATTAGCAACTTTGGCCTCCTTGATTCGCATATTAGACAAGGAATACTTGTCGAGCGTCGTGATCTCCCTGCGCAAGCCCCCAGCCTATGGGAATTATGTTGGAAAAGTATCGGATGAGCTACCTCCCATCCAGCACCCTTGATATTAGCATATCAATGAACAGTTACAAGATAAATCTACACCCACTGAGGCAAGCCCGACTAAGAAAAGGCGGATCCATCGATTAGCTATGAAATTCTACCTGAGCGGAGATGCACTCTATGAAAGAGATGCAGAACGATGTCTCATCAGATGTTTGGACAAAGACCAAGCTCAGAGACTATGGATGGAATCCATGGGAAAGTATGTGGCCCACAAATGACCATCCTTCTACTTATAAAGAAGATCCTACAACAGAAAAGTCTGACTACGACAGTTCAAACAACACGACTTGGTTTTGAAATAGATCATTGACAACCATGCTCAGACTAAAGGGAAATTTTCCCCGAACTGGGAAGGCCCGGTTATTGGCAAGGAGGTATTGACAAGAGGCGCTTTCAAATTACAGGAAATGGATGGCGATAAATTTCCACAGCTTATCATGTCGGACACTGTGAAACGGTAATATGTCTAAGGTTACCATCAAGCGAACATCCTGGTTTTGGGATCATTAGATCACCAGTCATTCCGGTTCTTTAACCCTTTACCACATACAACTCCTTTCTACGCTTTGCCCCTCAGGGAAACATCCTTTCAAGCTAGCAGCCTAGCTTCACTACGATCATACCACTTAGATCATCTCACCGCGAATTGAACCTCTCACACTTGCAGTTTGGCTACCCATACCTGGGATCAAACTTCTCATACCAGCCGTTTATCCTCAACATAGGATTAAACTTTCTCCTCCCCGCACTTTGACCTGCACATGAGATTACGCTTTTCTACTGGCCCTGAGGGGCGAACTACGTCGACCTGATCTCCCCAATACACGGGAGTATATAGGCAGCCATGTTATATGGTCCTGTCTCACCACAGAAAAACAAAAACAAACATACTCCTATCCATAACCACATACAGAAACAATTCCCAAGACACCAAAGATGGTAGGGAATACACACAGATCGACGATCCATTCTGAAAATCCTGAGACATCTCACTGTCCATCCATCAAGGAGGAGTTCAGAATACATCCAGATCACAAAGTCCTGGAAAAATAAGTTAATATTAAGCAAGTAGCAAGGCACAACTAAAAGGGAAGTGAATCAACCTATATTTCCCTGCCATATATAATGCTGTTTGATATATACAATGTGTACTGTACATGACAAAATGGCGAAGCTAGTCTGTGCAGGAAAATACAAAGCCCATCTACAAATCAGTGTATATGCGGGCTATCAAGTCCAATATGAATTCCCTCTCAGAAGAAGGAGGTAACACTGTGATCTCCTACCCAAGGGTTTTTACATGAGCCAACATATCCACTGCCAACTACATGCGATATCTCGGGTGGATATAACGTCATCCCACTCAGCAACAACGATATCCCTATTAGTTAGAGCAAAGATCTCTCTAACAAAGCGACATCTTTACCGTAAAGAGTCATCAACATCAAAGCCCACATCCACTACCTGTTAACCAGATGGTACAGATGTAAAAGCCTCTTGCGATCTCGGCGTCTTATCAGCTCATCTATCAAAGCAACTATCCCAGACAACAAGCGAGGCTGAGGAAATTTCAAAATTAGTGATAACTGGATAGTGAATCCTTTACACCAAGATTGGGGGCGATCTCAAAATCAGTGAAAACTCAACACTGGGGCATTTATCAATCATCCTAAAATGGAAAATGCACCAGTTAGCGCCATTAGCACGGTCCATCATTATCTCAATGGCGATTCAGATATTATTCACTCATGACTTCATCAACAAAGAGAGTTTCTCATATGAACCCTCAGCATCAACATGCGAAAGGACTGGGGCATTTTTCCAAATCCAAGAAATGGAAGGAGATTAAGGCGAGATCAAGATTCTCATCAAAAAGAAAGGGGTGAACTCCTAAAAGAAATTATAGCGACATAAGCGTGCCCCTACGAAAGAAGGGGAAACTTCTCAAAAACGTTCTTAACTCAGAAGCAGAAGGTCCATAATGAAAGGCCTAGCAAATGAAATCTACACCATCAACATGCGTTAAGTCCTCATAAGCTGAGGCCTCTACACCGACGTTCAAATCTGGGCAGCGAAAGAATGAGCTACACGCTCCAGGGATTTCAGCGACATTCAAGTCATCAGTTTAGCCGGGTTGCGAATCAAACGCTTAAGGAAATTGGGCACAAGCACCCAACAGTGATCTAGCGTAACATCAGGTGAAGTCTAGTGATGTAATCCGTGGAATACTTCAGCGAAGGTATCGGAGGATCCGGTATTCTTAAACCATTGGAATTCAGCGCAACATCAAGAAATTTCATCGATGAAAGCTTCGTATACCACCGTTCAAGTGGGAACCAAAACAGGTTGGCGATCAACAGGGTAGGCACCATTGTAAACTACTAGCGAATACATCAGGAGGGTCTGGTGATTTCAGAATGGCATCCCCGTCAGAGATATGGAAAGCATCTCAACTTATCTTCATCAAATAATCATCAGCGATTAAATGCCAAACCATTGGAGTCAACACCAGCATAGCCATCAGCAATAATCGGCAAAGGTAAACCGATTTGCGAATACATTTTAACATTCATCATAATATTCATTACATTGCAATTTGCGATATGCGATATGCGGTTTGCGATATGCGATTTGCGATGCGATATGCAAAATACGATATGCGAAATGCGATGTGCGAGTTGCGAAGTGCGATTTGGCCAAATGTAAAATGCGATGTGCAATTTACGAACTGCGATTTGCGAAAACATTGTCACATTCATCATAAACATTCACTACATTGCAATTTACATCACTGAAAATATCTTGTCATGTTTCAAGTGTCTACTAGTCTTTATTATGTCAATTCCATTGCATTGCATGAACATGATAAAGAGGGGCATCTGTAGACACTCGAAATTTTCTTCTACTGTTACTAACATTACTGGAGGATAGATTCGTCTTTTAAGAGGGAACCCTGAAAGACAATCCAAATCAATACCGGATACTACCGGAAGTTCATCATCAAATCCCTTATCGCAATCTGGGAGTAACCAAATCAAACCTCGGAGATAACCCCGAGGCCTGCAGATACAATACCGGACACCACACCGGAGAAGACCGATTAATCTTAGAGATGACCCCAAGGTATCCAGTCTCAATCCCAACCATGGGAATAGGTCAAGCCAACCTCAGAGATAACCATGAGGAACGACTGCTACAACTGCGCGAAAACCGGAGATAACCCCGAGAGGGGCAAAATGGTCATTTTGCCAACTCAAATTCAGTTCAAATCAAATACACTCAAAATACTTCAAAGGAAGTCCCACAAAAGCGATATCTTAACTCTGGAGCGCAAACTACACAAAACGGCTCACCGGATTGCCTGACGAAAACCCGGGAATGCCATTTTGGTCATCGACCCATCTTCCTGGAATCAAAAAATGTCAAATCATATATCATTGTGTAGATCTCGGAAAGAGCTTTCCGGAATGGTATGGCACGCTTCCATCGGACTCCCAGATTGAAAGTTATGAAGCGGCCAAAGCGAACATCACAGCGTCGTCGTGCCGACACAACGGACCCTGCTTGCCGCCTGGGCACCCCAGCGTACCGCATGTACACCTAATACTAGGTGCCACAGGTAGACCTGCGGCTCCCCCCTCTATAAATATGGGGCTTGGGGTGCTGATTTTCTAAAAATAAGACGGGGAAACCCTGCACAATTCGCTCTGCACTCACCCATACAGTGTATTTTCCCACTTTTAAACACTTGTGAGCTCATATATAGCCTCTTTTATACCCACAAAAGCCTATGTTTACCCACTCTAAAGATATAGAAGCCTTCTTTATCAGTTAGCTGTAAGCCTTCTCACACACTTTAGAGTATTTCTCTTCATCTTTGCACACACCCTTCTACACGTTGAGAGTCGTGTTGCTTGCTTTTGCTTTTGCGGACTTGGTCATGGTTTCATTTCAATATATATATATATATATATATATATATTTACATATATATTGACTAACATTATCGAGTTATGCCTCGATTGAGCCTGAACTTGATGCAGGTGTTTATTTGCTTTAATATATATATATATATATATCAACCGTATATGTGTCGGACTTTGTTCGATGAGCCTGAACTTGATGCAGTGCGTTTACTAAGCTTTTATATATATATATATATATATATATATATATATATATATATATATACACACTTATATATATGAACTGTGGTGGGACTGCATTACGATGAGCGTGGATTTTATATCCAGTATATTTACTCGCTTATATATATATATATATATATATCGTGGTCGAACTACATTCGATGAGCACAGATTTTACATCCGTGCGTTTATTGCTTTTATATATATATATACATATTTTGTCCCACAGAGTTTACTTAAGTGGTGGTTGATCTCTTCTGTTATTGTTTTTACATTTCGTCCCCGCTGGAGTTTACTTAATGGCGATTAATCGTATTCTGACTTTATTTACATTTCATCCTGCTTTGAGTTTCCTCTCGTGGTAGTTGATAACTTTAATGACTTTATTTACATTTACGATCCCACATGGAGGTGCTTACGTGGTTGGTGATCCCATCTCATATATATATATTTACAGCTTTTATATATATACCTACTTATTGCTTTTATACAAATTGCAATATTCTGTGCGCCTAGGAATCATGTGATCACAGATTCATCCCATTGGATCTAGATTCGGTTCCCGTGATGGACATTTTCAGCTATAAGCAACTTGTAAATTATTCTGTGATGTCTGAATTTCCTCAGATGGTTCCCATACCTACGAGGAAGTCGGCATTATTTTTGTATATTATTTTCATACGGATGCCTCGCATTCCTCAAATAAAATCAATTCAGTGGCTCACTTAATAAAAATGGGAGTGTAAAAGGTCTCAATTCCTATTGAGCATCAGGGTTTGAAAAACCTCTTTTATAAAACATCATTGTCATATCTTGCTAAAAACTGAATTTTAACATAAATTCAAACCCTGTGTATATAGGTTCGAACGAGGCCTTGCACAACTTCCATATAACAGCACATTGACCCACACACACACACACACTGAGATAATAGTTTATTGAAAAGAGGCGGTCACCGTGGTAACACGGATGTCGGGGGATTCCTAACACCTCCCCCTCGCATAAACCAAGTCCCCTGGACCTAAATCGAATCTCGGTTTCAATCGACCCGTATATCGATGTCACATCATCTTTGGGTCATGTGTAAACTTTTCTCGGTTGTGTTGGTACAACCATATAAAAAATCAACTGGCGAATCTTAACAGTCCCATCGTCGACATCATACATGTCGGACCTTTTTCACTTGTTTTTTCAAATAAATCTCACCTAAAATGAGAACACCAAAGAACAAGTAATGGAAAGGGACATCCAAAAATCCCGACGTCGACAATGCCATAAAACAATTCATCTTTGTACTACGGCTAAAGAGAATTCATAGCTATAATCATACCAAAAACTGTCCATCAATGCACTACGGGCCAATGAACACTTTTTCCTCATCATTTGTAACATTACAATTATGATTATACCGAATAATCCCTGGTCATAATCATACCCAATCCATCTATGCACTACAGGCCACAAATGACTTTCAAAAAAATAAACATGAGGATGATGATAATGATATAAGAATTCAATAAAAACAAGTTAAAAATTAATTTATCTAGGAACTGATAACGTCCAAATTGTCAACATGATACTGCTTTGTAGAGTAAAATTCAAGAATGCTTAGAAGATTATTTCCATGAAAAGATACTGGATGAAGTGCAAATATAAAGGATATTCCACTAATTTCATGGAGTATAGAAGTCAAAACTTTAACCAACTGAGTATAATAAAGAATGGAATAACAAAAGAAATCACCATGCATGCAGTACTTCGCATAAACAGGTTATTCCAACAGAATAATAATAACGGAACTAGGTCAGGCAAAATTTGTACCGACAGGATGTTCCAACAGAATAATAAAGATTTTAACTAGGTCCTATGTAAAACACACACGAACATGATGTTCCAACGAGAATAATAATAAGATGAACCAGTCCTAAAAAACACATGACGTGGATGTTCTAACGGAATAATAATAAAGACGGAACCAGGTCCGGTGTAAAACACACAGATAGGATGTTCCAACAGAATAATAGAAGAATGCCACCAATTATAGGGTAGACCGCGTATACAGGTTATTCCAACAGAATAATAAGAAATGGAATAACAATAGTTCTCTTTATGAATAAGAAAGAATAACACCCCTTACGAGTACAACAAATAATATTCCCTACCTTAAGAAGAAGAGTAATGGATATATAAGTAGTGAAGTAGCAAAATACTTTCTTCTTTCTCTCTATAATTTATCTCTCTAGAGTTTTAATGAATTCGTAAGAAAATAATGAATGAATGAGCTTGTATTTATAGAAAAATGGAATGCATAGTAACTAACTCATGAACGGTCGAGATATATTTACTTTAATCTGACGGTCCATATTTAAAGCAAAATCTTTTAAATAAAATATAATATATGCTATTTATAATCTAATAAAACGAATAACTTTATAAAAGATTTTACTATGCAAACACTATGCAGGCACTATGCAAACACTATGCATAATAAAATATAATATATTTTAATTATTGTCTAATAAAATGATAACTTTATAAAAGTATTACATTTTATATAAAAAGATTTTACTATAAAAACACTATGCAACACTATGCATAATAGAATATAATATATTCTATTTATAGAATAACTTTATAAAAGTATTCTATTTTATATAAAAGATTTTTGTATTATTACATTAATAATACCAACAAAACCGAGTGACTTATCACGTAAGCATCAATAATTAATACCGTATTGCTACTATGCAACCATGCGTATTCTTTGTATTTTTTTAACACCGGGTGTTTCAACAGTTAACGGTAAAACTTCCGCCGTTATTTTCATAAAGTATTTTTGTCATTTTCTCAATACGACAATAATTCCGTTGCGGAGTCCACCAATGATTATACCGTCGTACGGATATTCCACGACAAAAAGAATATTCCCCGACCAATCGAATATTATATAACAACTTGCGTACTTTGCAAAATTTAAAAATACTACTCATAACTATAACATTATATCAAATCCACACCATAATATTAAAAAAAAATATTTTGAGAAAATAAAATCTTTATTCATAAAATCTGGGGTCTCACAACAATAACCAACACATACCAACAAACAGAAGCAAGATCAAAGCCACAGAAAAGCTTGTCAGACAGTGTTCTTCAGTTTCTGGGCTGCCCAGACACTATTGGTCATGCTCGGTCAACTGAGTTTGACCTTGAATAATGTTTGTTCTGGACATGATCTAAGCCTGCTTTCAAGTCCAGAGCAAAGTCCAAATAACATACTACATGATCAAACATTAAAAAAACAAAAACACAAAACATATTGAGATCTATGCGATCTGACATTAGGTTGTCAGAAAATATTTCTCAGTTTTCTAGATTTTGAAAATCTTCAAATCCGAGCCTATAGATGTTATGGATCTATCATCTATCAACCCAGATCATCATTATACACTATATTCAACATGTTTTAATATTTAAACACAACTTTTAATAGAGGATCGAAGATCAGATTTCTAGTTTAGTGTTCTACCTCTTTTGAACAAATTCTTGATTCTAGCCACTGATTTGGTTATGGGTGATCGTTTATCTTGATATTTTCGGAGGTGAGAACTTGAGAGAGTCTAGTTGAGTGTTTGTGAAAAAAGTAAGTAACAAATGTCATTTCTCTCTCTTCCAATCTATATATAGAAGTGTATGGTGCATGTATGGCGGAGATATGTGACTTGTTGCAGTCATTTTAAGCACATGAAGTTGTTGGTTTGTTCATCCACTTCACCTAGAGACAAAACCTAAGTTTGTAGCTTTAATAATTTAAAGGGCATAATGGTCATTTGTCTTTCCAATTTAATGCCAAAAATGGAACTTGGCAAACCCTTAGGGTTTAACCCTAAGGTTTAGCATATAGCATTTATAAAATTTAGCACTTAGGGTTTGAAAAATATAAAATTTTAGTTTCTAAAATTGTAATTTAGAAATCCCAAATTAGATTAGGTTTAGTAATTATATTATACGGGAACATTACGGTTTATAATTTACTAATTATAATTAAGATCACTAATTTATCCATTAGAGCACCCATTTGATAATTAGAGTTAATAATTTACTAATTAGGATTAATAATTTAATAATTAGGGTTAATAATTTGTAATTAGGGTTTCTAATCACATTATTCATGATCATTGGAGTCTAAAGTCCGCTAATGAGCATTAAACATCCTAAATTAGCAATTAGGGTTCCCCAGTTTGACAGTTAGGGTTCCTAAATATCGATTAGGGTTTTAATTTCACCATTAGGGTTTCGAGTCAATAATTAGGGTTTACCTAATTAGCATTTATATTTATAATATCCGACATTGATCACATCATTACGATTACCTAACAATCTTGAACTCTAATTTGTATTTTAAATTAGGGTTTCACACAGTAATACTAGGGTTTGTCATGTAACGCCATAAATGACCAACCATTATCGGTCCACGTATACAATATATATTTATAGCACTGAAAAATTAAAAATATAATTAATATTATATTATTATCATTCCTTATTCCAAAACCAAAATTAGGTTTTGGATTCCATATCTGATTTACCTTGCATAAACAACTTCATTAATTAAGTTAAAATATTTAACTTAATAATCCAAGCTAAAAGTCATATAAATAAATAATAATTATAATAACTACAATAACCATTCCTTATATTATTTAAATAATATAATATCATATTTCCTTTAAAAATAAATAATAAAAACATTTCTACGATAAAATTAATTATATAAAAATATATATAATTTATAATGATCATTAATTCAAAAATAAAATTATTTGTAAATATTCATGTAATAAATATACTTTTATTTACCACATAAATACATATACACATTATCTTGTACAAATCTTCATCCTTAAAAAAAAATATTTATATGCAAAATTTCTGTTTTATTTATATAGAAAATATCGGGTTATTACAATCAAAGCCTTAGGTTATGAACCTTAGGTGGGGAAAAGCCTTAGGAAGTAACCTTTGAAAAGATAGTGGTGATTAACTCCTATCGAGATTTAAGGAAGAAATAATAAAACACTTATGTGATTGTGTGTTTATACTTATGTGCTCGTGAGTGTCGAGTAGTAATGATTAATAATTGAAACTTAAATTTTTGTTGTCAGGATGACTAATGTCGGAGAATCCAGTCAGGCTAGGGAGGATAGACCTCAGATGCCTATAGAGGAGGAGCCTCGAGACATTCAGGTTATTTGGGAACAACTACTACCACGGGAGTCAGCCCTGTTGGTCATAGTGGTTAAAGATGAGGATGATGATGTGGAGACGGATGATGAGGATCCTGTTGAGTTTCCACAGGAGGATGAGGATGATGAGGACGAGGAGGAGGAGACTCGACTAACCTCGATAGCTACTCGAATGTACGATGAAATCTACGACCATAATGTGGAACTTCAGGATACAGTCGAGGAATTGCAAGAGATAGTAGTTGAACAACAGACTGTAATGACACAGAAAGACGATGAGATCCAAGATCGTGAGGAACGACTGACTAATGTCGAGGAGAAGCTAGAACAGACTGAAGGAAAGAAAGAACAATTGATCGAGGAGGTCGCTGAATTGAAGAATAAGCTACGGGAAGAAGCTACGAAGAGGACAAGAGCCGGGGACACATATGAAGTAATGTTTCAACGAGCTAGGATAGCAGTAAAAGACGCACATGCAAAGAGAATGAAGATGGAAGAGATGAATAGAGTATTCAACACCATAGTTAATTGAGCTCAGGATCGGGTCATGGGATATCCTATTCCGTCCGAGACGCTGCCATCGTACGTATTAGATCGCAGAACAATGTTCTGAGTCATGAAGGAAGAACGTAGTAAGGCTAAGCAGTATCTTAGTAGAACATCGTAGTTGTTGTACGATGAATAAAATGACAAATAAATTGTAAATCCTAAGTGTTATGAAAACTATGGGATATGAGGATGATGTTGTCCGGAAACTTTTGTAGTTCAGGAATTAATATAAGTAGGAGTGATGCTATTGTTTTATGTTTTTAAAGAGGTTATTAATAAATAAAAATTGTTATTTTATTCAAAGTGTTATATGATTTGTGGTTATTTCTTTTGTGGAAGCAAGTTAAGTAGAAATTACTTTAAAGAGTTGAGTAATAATCTAATAGGTGTATTTTTAAACCGAAAATGCCTCCCATACGTCAACCACCACGACAGAGAACCACTAAAGGAACCAACAATAATGACAATGTTGATGCTAACCCAGTTCAATAATTAGCGACGTTACAGACAGGAGCGTTGCAGAATCAACCACAGAACCAAGGAACAACATTTAAGGAGTTCAAGGTAGTTGGACCACCAGAATTTCATGGGTCAATAAATCCAGTCGAGGCACAGACTTGGATTATGGAGATAGAAAAGGTGTTCGATGTTGCTAAGGTAGGAGATGATCAGAAGACTGCTTTCGCAACATTCATGTTGAAAGCAGAAGCTAGTTATTGGTGGCAAGCCAATAAAACTCGAGAAGGACCAGAGATGATGACCTGGGATAGGTTTAAGGAGATATTCTTTGAGACCTATTTTCCTGAGAGTTCGAAGGGTCAGTTGGAAGTATAATTTCTGGAACTGAAGTAGGGAACGATGACGGTATCTGAGTATGCTGCTAAATTCAATGAGTTAGCGAGGTTTATGCCTTATCAAGTCAGTACGGACGAACGCAAGGCGAAGAGGTTTGCACAGGGACTAAAGCCCTGGTTGTATAGTAGGGTTTCCCTATTTCAATTAAAGATTTTCGCAACAATGATGGAGAAAGCATTACTCGCTGAAGGTGGAGGCGAGGTAGTGACAAAGTTCAATCAGGAATAAAAAAAGAAGAAGAATGAGGTGGAAATTAAGAATGGAGGTGGTAGTGGTGGAAACAACAACAACAACAACAAGAACTTGAAAAGGAAGTGGAATGGAAACGTGGGTGCTGAAACCTGCAGGGTAACTAGCAGGACAAGAAGTTTGAAGCATGTGCTACATGCGGGAAGTTTAACAAGGGTGAGTGCTTGATGGGGAAATGAGTATGCTTTAATTGTGGCCAGGAGGGTCACATCCCCCCAAATTGCACACAACCTATGAAGAACGTGTGCTTCACGTGTGGATCCAAGGATCACTTTGCTCGTGAATGCCCTAAGAAGAAGGATGGAGTGACAACTAGAAGCAATGGAGGTAATAATGGAGGTACAACATCAAACAAACCCACAGCTAGAACCTTCAACATGACTGTGCAAGATGTTGTGCAATCAAAAGATTTTGTGTCAGGTATTATCCCAATCAATGATATTGATGCTTATGTATTGTTTGATTCGGGTGCTACTGGCTCGTTTATCTCTGATGAATTTGCTATGGGGTTAGAATTGACTAGAGAAGAACTGAATTTCCCTTTGAACATAGAAATTGCGAATAAAGAGATAATCCCTGTTAGATTCATATACAAGAACTGTAGGGTGAACATTAAGGAGAATATCCTAATGGTAGATTTGATTCCGATTAGATTGGGAGAGTTTGATGTTATTTTGGGAATGGATTGGCTATTCAAATATGAAGTGGTAATTGATTGTCAAAAGAAGTGTGTAAACCTTATGACCCCGTCAAAGGTAGTGTTCTTTGGTAGCAAGTCACCTAGACAAATGAAATGTCTGACGATTATGCAGGCCAAGAAATTGTTGAGTCAAGGCTGTATGGGCTATTTAGCTTACATAGTCGATACTCAGAAAATGAATGTGAAACTGGAAGAGATACCAGTTGTGAGGGAATTTGAGGATGTGTTTCCAGAGGATTTGCCAGGACTTCCGCCTGACAGAGAGATTGAGTTCGTAATTAACTTAGTGCCGGGGAAAGTACCGATATCGAAGGCCCCGTACAGAATGGCTCCAGTAGAAATGAAGGAACTGATGGTACAATTGCATGAATTGTTAGATAAGAAGTATATTCAACCAAGCGTATCACCAGTATTATTCGTGAAGAAGAAGGATGGGTCAATGCGTCTTCGCATTGATTATAGAGAATTAAACAAGGTCACTATTAAAAACAAATATCCATTACCAAGAATATATGACTTGTTTGACCAGTTGAAGGGTGCTAAATACTTCTCAAAAATAGATTTGAGAAGTGGGTATCACCAGTTGAAAGTAAGGAAGGAGGATGTACCTCGAACGACATTCAGAACTCGGTATGGATATTACGTGTTTCTGGTGATGTCTGAGGAAGGAGGGTGCTGCATTCATGGATTTGATGAATAGGGTGTTTAAACCATTCTTAGACAAGTTTGTAGTGGTATTCATCGACGATATTCTAGTGTATTCCAAAACTCAAGAAGAACACGTGGAATACTTACGTGTGACATTGGAAACACTAAGAAAGGAAAAGTTGTATGCGAAATTCTCTAAGTACGAATTTTGGCTAGACCGTGGGCAATTTCTTGGGCATGTGATTGACAAAGATGGGATTTCAGTGGATCCATCAAAAATGGAAGCTGTAATCAATTGGGAACAACCAAGAACACCGTCGAAGGTGAGGAGTTTCTTGGGACTGGCCGGTTACTATAGCCGATTTATTCAAGATTTTTCTAAGATAGCCACTCTATTAACAAATTTGACCAGGAAAATTGTGAAATTTGTTTGGACGGAGAAATGTGAAAAAAGTTTCTAGGATTTGAAGAAGAAATTAAGCATGGCACCTGTGTTGTCATTACCAGACTGTAGAGGTAACTTTGTGGTGCATAGTGATGCCTCACATAAAGGGTTGGGATGTGTTCTTATGCAGAACGACAAAGTAATTGCGTATGCATCAAGAAAACTGAAGGATTATGAGAAAGGTTATCCGACTCATGATTTGGAATTGGCTACAGTAGTGTTTGCTCTCAAGATATAGAGACACTATCTTTATGGAGAGAAATGTGAAATCTACACAGATCATAAAAGTCTGAAGTATATTTTCACACAGAAGGACTTGAATATGCGACGAAGGAGATGGATGGAATTGATAAAGGATTGCGATTGTGAGATCTTTTATCACCCAGGCAAAGAGAATGTGGTTGCAGATGCTTTGAGCAGGAAAGGTTGGGAGAAGTTGATGCTGATAACTACTCAGGAGGAGCTTATTTCAGTAATGACGAAGCTAGATTTGGAAATCAAATTTCCAAAGGAATCCGATGAACGACTATTCCAGATAGATATCAGTCCAACTTTGGTGGACAAAGTGAAGAGTGCTCAACTATAAGATAAAGAATGCGAAACGATCAAAGAGAAAGTGGTTGAGGGTAGCGATGTAAAATACAAGATCGACACCGAAGGACTACTACGATTCGAGGAAAGAATTTAGGTTCCAGCAGTGCCAGAGCTTAAAGACGAAATCTTAACCGAAGCACACAACACAAGATATTCGATTCATCCAGGAAGTACAAAGATGTATCAAGATTTGCGGCGTCATTTTTGGTGGCCGAATATGAAAAGAGACGTTGCATAATGCGTTGCAAAATATTTGGCGTGTCGAGAAAGTGAAAATTTGAACATCAACGACCAAGCCAAGTTACTTCAACCGTTGGAAATACCGGAATGGAAATGGGAGCATATCACAATGGATTTTGTGGTAAGACTTCCAACGACTCAGAATGTAACGATCGAGAAATTTGTAATTTAATCTAAATATTTATTGAATTAAATAAATATTTTAAATAATGTATTTATTAAGGAAAATAAATAATTGATAATTATGGTGAATTAATTTAGTAATTAAATTTAATAATGATAATTTTTTGAAGGATTTAATTTAAGAAATAATTAAATTAAATCAATTGCTTAATATTTAAGAAAATAATTAAATTAAATGAATTGTTTAATTTGATAGAAATAAATAAAATAAATAAAGTGGCGTGTCTAATTTATTAATTAAATTGGATATATAATTATTTATTAAATTATAAGTGTAATGATAATAACATTTTTATTATTATTAGTATAAATTATTAAAATGGGTACATGTGTGACAAGTGGAAACTATATAATATAATTATATAATAATAACTTGGTTTGGGAAATAGATGGTTAGCCAAACATGGCCTTGTGGCCTTTGGCTTTTTCCCAACTGACGTCTTTTTATTTTTAAACTGACGAACATAGGTTTCAGTTTATGTTTACACATGTTATACCTAAGGCTAGTATCTAGTTTCTTCTTATTCTCGTATTTGGCTAAGGAGAAAGAGTAGAGTGTTGAGAGAGAGGGCTTAGAAGAAGAGAACACAGAGAAGATCACAGGGGTTTTGAGAGGTTATTATCTTTGTTTATCATTCACTAATCAAGGTATAAACTATTCCTATTATTATTCTTTAGTTTTAGTTGTATATGTGTATATCTTTTTGATACAATGTGAAATCATGAGAATTGTGATGTATACATGTTCTTGTAGAATTTCAAAACTCTGTTGATTATCATGTGTACATGTTATTTGTTATCAAATTCGTGTGAATTTGTGTTTACGGGAAAAAAATATATAACAGTGTTTGTAATAACCCATATTTTTTAAAAAAATTAAATATTAATTAATTTTATCTTATATAATTGTATTTAAATTGGAAAAGATAAATGATTTTGTTTCCTCTTTTCTTCCTTGTTTTGTTTGGAAAATTCAATTCTTTTAGCAGATAATTAAATAACTGATTAAATTAAAATTGAGGAGATAATTTCTTTTGTTAAAGTCTTGTGGTAAAATCATTCGGAGTGGGAAAGTACTTGGGAGATAGAGGAGTCTATTCGAGCGGAGTATCAACATCTTTTGATAATTAAGTACATTCATTCTTTTGATTCCGGGGACAGAATCATTTTTAAGGGGGAGATAATGTAATATCCTGAAAAAAAAATATTAAATTTATATTCTTAAAACATATTGTTTGGACTTTGTTATTTATTGGGTCAAACTAATCATTTAATTTATGTGGGCTAATAAATTAATAAGTGATAGATAATTTGGTAATATATTTGGGCCTTAATATTTAATTGAACTCAATTAGAAGTTCGTTAGGGCAAGACCCTTTTAATTAATAAATAGTTAGACCTAATTTTATTTCACTATACAAACTAATTGAGGGGAGAGAACGGAAAAGGAGCCGCAAAGGAGAACAACTTATATTTCAGTTGTTGATTATTTTGAGGTAAGTTGCTCCTTCAATTCATGGTTGTTGTGAATGGATTGTAAATAAAAATAGTTGAGGTCAATAATAATAAGAGGGATTTCTTGTGATAATGAAAACGTAAAAGTTGTATTCTTATTTTGATAGTTATGGGTCAACATATAGAATGGTGAGAATTAATTCTATTATATATGTAGAATAAATATACAATATGGAGAATTATTAATATTATTATTATATGTGTGTATATATAAGAATGGTTTTGAATGAAGCTGACATAAAGAGTAAAAAAAAAAATTAATTTGTGGCATGGCTTAAGGTCATCAATTATGAAGCAAAGATGGGGATGTATAGTATACATAAAGAATGAGTCTATATTATATTATATATATTATTTTTGGAATGCAATTTAGTATGAATCTTGGTGTACTTTGTATATAAATCTAACATTAAGCTTATATTATTTTATAATAGTAATATTAATATTAATAATAATAATAGTAATAACAAATCATGGAAAAGGGGAAATTATTAATTATGAATTTAATATATTGTTATTAATTTAATTATGTTAATTTGTGTAATTAGATCGGACGGAAGAAACTTAACGAGTTATATTTGGAATATAAATTTTGGAGTATTAATAATTGATATAAAGCGATGATTAAAGGCATATTAAATAGACTATGAATTATTTTAGAATTATTAGTTTGGATTATTTTTAATTTGAGATGAATATATTTAGGTGGTGAATAACGTTTCGTATTTGATATCGTTGGCATGTGAGGGTAAGATTTTGTGGAGTGTGCTATAAATGGTTTAGAAGTATCAGGTACGAATTCCGTACTCTTTCAGCGATACTCTTGTTAAATTTGATTTGTTCGTTTGTTTCTTTATTTCGAATTATGTTATGATTTCACATAATTGTTTCATGTGTAAAAAATATATTAGTTTCATTTTGGAGTTGATACACATGACTCGTATTTGTACTCTTTGAATTAGGATATCATGTTTAGTATTTATTTTTGATAATTGTAGAGCAGTACATGTTGCTACCTTCTTTTTGAGACCTCGTGACTATAATTTGATTTGGTTCAACATGTACATATAGAACCTTTTTGTTTGTATTATGTCGCATGTGTTGTGACATAGTATTTTGTTAGAATATACAGTAGGGTATACCTGAGCTATAACCACCTGTGGGGGTACCACAGACATGTCGTCTTGGTACGAGAAGCATGACACTTTCCGTGGCAGTGTGATTAGTCCACGGCGTCTCCGTTTTGGGCTCTGGAGGAAGTGGGCCATTTGGTGTTTTGTTATGGGAGGCGTATGAGTTAACCCTAGTTTTCTGTTCTGCGGATTGGCGGTGTTGTGCCAAACACACCTATCCGATTTTCATACATTTGGATTCGCGGTCCAATGTGTGATTTGCCTGTGTGGCATCCTTTGACTTGCATGTGTGGCATTATTTTGACTTGTCTGTGTGGCATTATTTTGACTTGCCTGTGTGGCATCATTTGACTTGCCTGTGTGGCATTATTTTGGCTTGCCTGTGTGGCATTAATTTGACTTGCTTGTGTGGCATGATTTATTTTTGAGCTCACTCGGTATGAAATAACCTCAGCCATTTGATTCAGCCTATTATTTCATTGTATTGGCTTTGTTTGTTTCTATTCATTTTAATTCATTGAGTTAGTTACTTCAGTTCGTTATTTCTTTACTCTTCTGTTGATTCAGATATCTTCCATTCAGATCTTTGGAGATTATATTTTTGTCAGTATTTACACTTGAGGCTTTGTTCAGTATTTTATCTCAGTTGTTTTCGTATATCAGTTGTATATCTATATCCGTACTGGGCAATTGGCTCATGCTGTTTTTTTCTTCCGACAGATTTGCAGGGGTGATTCAGGGCTAGGGTGATGAGAGAGTTGTCTTTAACCATCAATCTAGGTTGTTTCTATTTTAAGTTTTGATTATTTTGACTTTAGTTGGAGAATTATAATTAGTACTGCATTGATGGATATCATTATTTCATATTTTGAAGTTATTAGTGCTCTGTTTACTTATTTTGAGGCTTGTTGTGTTTTGCACGTGACCTCCCTTTCCTTTTCGGGAAGGGGGTGTTACAGAGATGGTATCAGAGCTTAGGTTTTTTCATATAAAAAACCTATTTAGGTTTGACCTGTGAGTTGTAGGTAAACCATTTGGTAGACGTAGGAGTTTGATTCGATTTTGTTCTTTATTTGGTTGGTCTCTATTTTGACTAACTGTAGATTTCTTTTCGATTTGTAGTTGATTTGAGGAAAGTGGAATAATTTGTTAATGTAATTGAGTAATGATATTAATTAAGAATTATGATTCAATCATTGAGGTGAATAAAGTTATACTTTGAACAGATAAGAAATGATTTTATACGAGATGTGATTATGATGTGAGTATTTGTATCGACGAGTTTTTGATTTTGGAGAATTATTTTTGTTAGGGTTGTTTTATTTTTTGTGACAATTTTTATGATCATTGAATTGAGGATTTGATTTGAGTTAGGTTTTGATTTATGTTAAGCTTGTGGATAATTTGAGTATTAATGGCATATTATGATAAAGTGAAAATTATTAAGTATAGAGGAATTCTTGTAATTTGAGTTGTTGATATTCGAGGTAATTAGATTAATCAATTGGAGCTAATGATCAATTTTGTGGCTATTTTTAGTAGGATATTGGAGTAAATAAATTTTGCGGTTATTTCCTAGTAGAATATTGGAGTTATTTTAAATGAAATTTTTGTTGGGTTAAGGTTTGCATTAAGAGAATTAGTGATTCATTGAATGATTAAATATATAATAATTGATGAAATACAATAGATTTTGAAAAGTTATAGTTTGCTTACAAGGATAGTAGAGTATGTGATTTATAGGTTGATGTGGTGTTGAAGATATCTTAGTATGATATTTTTGGTGTTATAATATTTAAGAACTAATTCAATTTGAGGTTATGATATTTTGAAACTCTTAATGACTTAGGAGAGTTGGTGATAAAGAGATATTAGTAGTATATTCTTTGGTGTAATAATATTTGAGGACTAGTTCAAATTAAGGATGAGATATTTTGAAGCTCTTGAGGACTTGGGGAGAGTTGGTAATATAGTTTGCATAGTTGTTTTGTTTATGTGATGTCATTAGAGTTTTGTATGAATTTATGTAAAATAAAATAAAAATAATTTGTTAGATCTTTGTCATGTGTGGAATATAAACATTTTAACGAGTTAAAAATAATTTTAAATATTTTGGTTATTTGAATCGTATTTAGATGAAGAAAAATGTTTGTGATTTCGAATTATGTTCAAAGAGTAAATGCGTCGTTTGCAAGAATGAAACTCAAAGATATTAACGGGGGACTCGCACCAACAGTGGATCATGTGATTTACGCGAAGAACCTTACCAAGACTTGACACAGTAGCTGGCGAATCTTTTACTAGTACATTGATAATTACGTGGACCGATGACTTATTCGCGTTGATCGTTACAAATAGCGGCGCTACGTCATAACTAAATTTATTTATTTGTTTTGTAGCTTATTTGAATTCCGAGGACGGAATTATTTTTAAAGGGTGAAAAATGTAATAACCCATATTTTAAAAAATAAAATTAAATATTAATTGATTTTATCTTATACAATTGTATTTAAATTGGAAAAGGTAAATGATTTTGTTTCCTCTTTTCTTCCTTGTTTTGTTTGGAAAATTAAATTCTTTTAGCAGATAATTAAATAACTGATTAAATTAAAATTGAGGAAGATAATTTCTTTTGTTAAAGTCTTGTGGTAAAATCATTCGGAGCGGGAAAGTACTTGGGAGATAGAGGAGTCTATTCAAGCGGAGTATCCGCATCTTTTGATAATTAAGTACATTCATTCTTTTGATTCCGGAGACGGAATCATTTTTAAGGGGGAGATAATGTAATATCCCAAAAAAAATAATAATATTAAATTTATATTCTTAAAACATATTGTTTGGACTTTGTTATTTATTGGGTCAAACTAATCATTTAATTTATGTGGGCTAATAAATTAATAAGTGATAGATAATTTGGTAATATATTTGGGCCTTAATATTTAATTGAACTCAATTAGAAGTTCATTAGGGCAAGACCCTTTTAATTAATAAATAGTTAGACCTAATTTTATTTCACTATACAAATTAATTGAGGGGAGAGAACGCAAAGGAGAACAACTTATATTTCAGTTGTTGATTATTTTGAGGTAAGTTGCTCCTTCAGTTCATGGTTGTTGTGAATGGATTGTAAATAAAAAAAGTTGAGGTCAATAATAATAAGAGGGATTTCTTGTGATAATGAAAACGTAAAAGTTGTATTCTTATTTTGATAGTTATGGGTCAACATATAGAATGGTGAGAATTAATTCTATTATATATGTAGAATAAATATACAATATGGAGAATTATTAATATTATTATTATATGTGTGTATATATAAGAATGGTTTTGAATGAAGCTGACATAAAGAGTAAAAAAAAAAATTAATTTGTGGCATGGCTTAAGGTCACTGTTATGAAGCAGTGGGGATGTATAGTATATATAAAGAATGAGTCTATATTATATTATATATATTATTTTTGGAACAGAATTTAGTATGAATCTTGGTGTACTTTGTATATAACGAACATGAAGCTCATATTATTTTATAATAGTAATATTAATATTAATAATAATAATAGTAATAACAAATCATGGAAAGGGAAATTATTAATTATGAATTTAATATCTTTATTATTAATTTATTTATGTTAATTTGTGTAATTTGATCGGACGGAAGAAACTTAACGAGTTATATTTGGAATATAAATTTTAGAGTATTAATAATTTATATAAAGCGATGATTAAAGGCATATTAAATAGACTATGAATTATTTTGGAATTATTAGTTTGGATTATTTTTAATTTGAGGTGAATATGTTTAGGTGGTGAATAACGTTTCGATCGTATTTGATATCGTTGGCATTTGAGGGTAAGATTTTGTGGAGTGTGCTATAAATGGTTTGGAAGTATCAGGTACGGATTCCGTACTCTTTCGGCGATACTTATGTTAAATTTGATTTGTTCGTTTGTTTCTTTATTTTGAATTATGTTATGATTTCACATAATTGTTTCATGTGAAATAAATATATTAGTTTCATTTTGGAGTTGATACACATGACTCGTATTTGTACTCTTTGAATTAGGATATCATGTTTAGTATTTATTTTTGATAATTGTAGAGCAGTACATGTTGCTACCTTTTTTTTGAGACCTTGTGACTATATTTTGATTTCGTTCAACATGTATATATAGAACCTTTTTGTTGGTATTATGTCGTATGTGTTGTGACATGGTATTTTGTTAGAATATACTGTAGAGTATACCTGAGCTATAACCACCTGTGGGGGTACCACAGGCATGTCGTCTTGGCACGAGAAGCATGACACTTTCCGTGGCAGTGTGATTAGTCCACGACGTCTCCGTTTTGGGCTCCGAAGGAAGTGGGCCATTTGGTGTTTTGTTGTGGGAGGCGTATGGGTTAACCCTATTTTTCTGTTCTGCGGATTGGTGGTGTTGTGCCAAACACACCTATCCGATTTTTATACATTTGGATTCGCGGTCCAATGTGTGATTTGTCTGTGTGGCATCATTTGACTTGCATGTGTGGCATTATTTTGACTTGCCCGTGTGACATTATTTTGATCTGCCTATGTTGCATCATTTGACTTGCCTGTGTGGCATTATTTTGACTTGCCTGTGTGGCATTAGTTTGAATTGCCTGTGTGGCAAGATATATTTTTGAGCTCACTCGGTATGAAATAACCTCAGCCATTTGATTCAGCCTATTATTTCATTGTATTGGCTTTGTTTGTTTCTGTTCAGTTTAATTCATTGAATTAGTTACTTCAGTTCATTATTTCTTTACTCTTCTGTTGATTCAGATATATTCCATTCAGATCTTTGGAGATTATATTTTTGTCAGTATTTACACTTGAGGCTTTGTTTAGTATTTTGTCTCAGTTGTTTTCGTATATCAATTGTATATCTTTTGTATATTTGTATCCGTACTGGGCAATTGGCTCATGCTGTGTTTATCTTCCGACAGGTTTGCAGGGGTGAATCAGGGCTAGGGTGATGAGAGAGTTGTCTTTAACCATCGATCTAGGTTGTTTCGATTTTTAGTTTTGATTGTTTTGACTCTAGTTGGAGAATTATAATTAGTACTACATTGATGGATATCATTATTTCATATTTTGAAGTTATTAGTGCTCTGTTTACTTATTTTGAGGTTTGTTGTGTTTTGCACGTGACCTCGCTTTCCTTTTCGGGATGGGGTGCTACAGTGTTGATGCTTGAGAAAACGGCTTGTGAATAGTACTAATTCTAGTGGCCAATTTGTAAGCTAAATTATAAATTGAGTCCTGTTTATGCTAGCTTATTAAGAATCGAGCATAACGTAATTTGAATTAAGTGTTTTGGCCAAGTTTTGAGATGTCAGCGATGATTTTGTATAAGATGTTCAAAAATGGAGTTTTATATGAAAATATAGAATTTTGAGAAATTAAAGTAGTTTTAATTGATGATAAATTGTGTTAATTGGTTGTAAATGTTAGCAATCATGTTTGTATTAGTCTGTACCAATTGTAGATGTTAATTTCATTATTTGGTGGGTGAAATTTGTGTTTGTTGGGATAAAAATGGCTACTGTTCACTTTACTTAGTCTCTGCGTCTTTCAAACACTTGCACACCAATGCTACTTGCCTCCATATTCAAAACTAGCAAAGCCTGCTTGCCGAGCCTAAACTGGTGTGCGCAATGCGCACACCACCGAACTCGAGATAGTGAGGTCTGCTTGTTTGGAGTTCAGGCATATCGGATGTGTGTTAGTTTAGTGTGTATGTTAATGATGTTAAAACAAGATATAAACTATAATAACAGATGTTAATATGTTAAAATGCAAAGTGCAAAGATTTGAAATAATTATTTAAATAAGTTATAAAATGAAACCAAATGAGATGTTTTCGAAAGATAGAGTTGAACGATTAAGTTATGTTGATCAATGTGTAATTTCAGAACCGTTAAGTATGTCAACCTAAATGGTTAGGTGCTAGGTTAGGGTTATGACCTAAATGATGGTTTAAACCCAAAAGCTAATATTCATACAATTAATTGTTGTTGCGATTTCGATGATATGTGTAGGGTAATTGGAGATTATTTCACTTGTGTAGCTTACAATCAAGGCAAGTCTTCTAACTCTATACTTTCATTGAGTTAGTTTGTTATGGTTATGCAAGTTCGCTAACTCTACTTTCATAATTGTGCATGTTTCTAAATCTTATATTTGTCATTGAGCAAGACTATTGATTCTATCCTGTGAATGATTGAATAAGCTCATGTAACCTAATTCGTTACATCGAATAAGTTTCACATTCTCATTTCTTGTTACTTGTATTCAAAACATATATTGTTCTAACACATTGATTCAAAGGAAATTGTTTTAATTCCTTGAATATAATACTTTGTATATATATCATGCTTATTCAGTTATATATTGTCGATATTCGATCTTTAACATTGATAGCCTTATTCAGTTATACATTCTTGTATTAAATCTTTATTGATTGAATTTGAATAAGTGTTCTAAAATTCTAGAAACACTGATAAGCTAGTTCCAAACTAAACTTTCTTTAGTGTGGAAATTCAAAATTCAAATTAAGACGAACAACCCTAACATAGGGGATTTTGTACGTGTAACATTTAGATGTATGTGCACAATACATGGTACAAAGGGTTGATCCCCCTGAGTACGTTAAGAAGAGTTTGTACAGTCTAATGACTGTTGAGGTTAAGGTAATAATACCTAAACACCGTGGACATAGTTCGTGGTCTTAAGACCCTCAGATAATTAATGTTCGAACTTGTTTTCTATTTTGATTCGTAGAACAAGTTCTTTATCATTCAGTATTCGTTGTTCACTCTCATGTTGTTATTATACTATCTTTATGTCAGTGAGGAATTGTTTGCTCACTTTTGCAATTAAACAATGCAGCTAAAGTTGAAAGAGGTGACGATCCATCTACTAGCAAGGGAAAGGGCAATATGTCTTAGTGATGAAGAATTGTTTAAAGTTTATTTAAATGCTTGAAGTTTTTAAGATTTGTTTTATTTTATAATGTATTCCGCAAACTGATGTAATAATTTTAAGATAGATTACCTGGGATTTATTTTGAGATTATGATGTAACCCTTTAATGGGAGAGACTATTGTTTAAGTTATTTAAATTATGTCTTTCTCCTTTGAATATGGGTAGTTAGATATAATAGTTTTTGATAAGTGAGCACCAAATTTGGTGAAAATGAAGTACCCAGATTTGGGGGTGTCATACAGAAAGGTTACGATGCGATATAGGTAATAGTGGACATATTGACAAAATCTGCACACTTTTTGCCAATAAAGATTAGATTTAATCTTGATCAGCTAGCGAAATTGTACGTTAAAGAGATCGTGTCAAGACATGGAGTTCCAGTGTCAATTGTGTCAGATAGAGATCCAAGGTTCATATCAAACTTCTGGAAGAGACTACAAGAATGTCTGGGAACACAGTTGCGAATGAGTACAGCATACCACCCACAAACCGACGGGCAAACTGAATGAACAATCCAAACATTGGAAGATATGAGCATGCATCATGGATTTCAAAGGATGCTGGGATGAACATTTACCATTGGTAGAATTTGCCTACAACAACAGTTACCACGGGAGCATCGGCATGCCACCTTACGAGGCATTGTACGGCAGAAAGTGCAGAACTCCACTGTGCTGGGATGAAGTCGGTGAATGCCAACTGTTAGGACAAGAACTGGTACAACAAACTGCTGAAGTTGTCAAACTCATCAGGACAAGATTGGTAGCTGCCCAAGACCGCGAGAAAAAAGTATCTTGCGTCAACATAAAGCGTAATCGCGAATTTGAAGTAGGAAATTTTGTTTTCCTAAAAGTTTATCCTTGGAAGGGGAAAATTCGTTTTGGCAAGAAAGGAAAGCTCAGCCCAAGATTTATTGGACCGTTTGAGATACTACAAAGAGTGGAGGAAGTGGCTTATGAGGTAGCTCTACCTCCAGAATTGGAAAACATTCATAATGTTTTTCACATTTCAATGTTACGACCGTATAAACCCGATTACAAGCACGTGATCGAGTACGAACCATTGCAATTCGATAAAGATTTGTCTTATGAAGAAGTTCCTATCCAGATAGTCGACAGGAAAGAACAAGTGCTCAGAAATAAAGTGATACCTTCTATGAAGGTGATATGGAGAAACCATAATGTCGAAGATGTAACGTGGGAACTCGAAGCTGAAATGATGAAAAGTTACCCTGAGTTATTTGTTTAATCTATGTCTTCGACTCTGGGGACAAAATCTTTGTAAGTAGGGAAGAATGTGACGATTTGATTGTTTGAATGGTGATTCTGAGGATAGAATCCTTTTAAGGAGGGAATGATGTAACATTCCAGAATTTTAAATGTAATATTAAATATTTATTGATATTTAATGGATATGATTATCGGTAAATAAATATTTGTTTAATTGATTTAATATTATTTGGAGAATTATTTGTTAAATAAATAATTGATGAATTAAGGAAATGAATATTATATTGATATTTTAATTTAATGATTAATTATTTGTATTGTGTTATGTGAATAAAGAAATTGTTTAATTAATTGTGATTTGCATTAATTAAAATAAATATGAAAGCTTGATTAAATATAGTGTGAAAAATAACTATATTATAAGGAGTTATTAAAATAAATTAAAGTAGTTCTAATTTAGTGTTATCCAAACAAGGTTCAAGGAGATTAAGTGTTTAATTTTAAATGATTTGCCAAACAAGGCCCTATGGCTTTTGAAATCCTTTTAATTTTGAATTATAGTATAAATAAAATAAATTAGATAAATTAAAATAATAAATCTAGTATATTTATAATTTATACGTTGGTTTTGTTGTAACTGACATTTTATTAAGTTGGCATATTAAGGTTCTCGCTTTTAGTTTCGTGATATGTATATTGTCTAAGCTTCAAGCTTCAAGAAAAGCTACAGAGAAAAACTACGAGAGAATGGAGAGAAACCTAGAATTTTACAACAATTTCAGTGAGTTAACAAGGATTGCAAGCAACTTCAAGGTATTTTTACACAACATTAACATTAGATTTATATATATGCGTATATGGGTTTTACGACAAAAATTGCATGTTCTGTGAATTTCATATTTTGAATTGTTGCTTTACAATGGATTACTTGTCATTGTGTGTGTATATGATGATAGAGATTATGTTTAAACAACAATTGCATGCTAATTTCATTTGTCAATAAAAGAAATTTTCCACATTATATGATTGTATATATATATATATATATATATATATATATATATTTCATATGTTCATGAAAAGTACCAATTCTAGTGGCTAGTTGGTATGTGAAAGTGTAAATTGAGGCTTGCATATGTTAGTTCAATGAAATATGAGTATAACGTAATTTGAATGAAGTAAATTGGACAAGAATTGAAATCACAGTGTTCAATTTTGTGAAGGAACTCGAAAATGGATTTTTTTGTATGAAAACTTGAATTTGGAGAAATTAAAATAGTTTTAGTTAGTGTTAAATTGTGTTAATTGGTTTTAAATGTGAACAATCATGTTTATGATAGTTGTATATTTATTATAGGTGTTAATATTACTATCTATTGGGTGAAATTTGTGTTTGTTGGGCTAAAGTCAAACACATTAATAGCCTTCTCTGCGTTGTATCGAACACCGCTGTGTATTGCTACTGGTGCCAAGGCAAAATGGCACAACAACACTGGCCCCCAAACCTTTGTATGGAGCAACAAGCATACCATACCCTAGTTTGAGATTCTGACTTCTGCTATTACAGCAGACTTGGGGGAAACATCCTAACATGGTCTGCAATTGTGTTAGCATGTTAAATGTGTAATGTTAAGGTTAGCATAACATAGTGAGTTGTGGTTAGTATGATTAAATTTGAAAAAATGATTAGTAAATCGAAAACGCGTTATGTGATAACATAGTTTATACAATGAACGATAGTTAAGTGTTATGATGATTAACACTTGGGAATTCTGAAATGTAAAGGGTAGCATAACTTGTGTTAGAATAACAAGTTTAGCTAGTAATGCGTTTTATATTGAAACGTGAATATTAGTATGTCTAATATATGTTATGGTTTTAATACTGTGTATAAGTGAACGTGAGTTTTAATATTTTTAGCTTACGCTCGAGGCAAGTTTTCTAACTCTACACTTTCGTTGAGCTAGTTCGTTTATTTCATTGTGCAAGTTTTCTAACTCTAAATTTTCGTTGAGTCAGTTCTATTATTATAAATGCATACTTTTGATTGAGCAAGTTTTTATCTCAACTATTATTGAATAAGTAAATTGTTCCTAAAATCCATTTGAGCAAACTCAAACTCTAGTGTTATTGGAAATTCTCAATTGATTGATTCATTCTAACTTGTTTACAGTTAAGCAAGTTTCTTAAAGTTCAGGAATTTCATTTATAATATTATAAAACTTGAACCTAGCTTATTTTACTGTTCAAGCAAAGGTTAACCAATTTATTCATTCTATTGAATACTTATGCTCTATAGTTATTTCAAGCATGAGTTAGATATGTAGAATCAGTTCAATTATGATTCTCAAATGTTCTAAGTTATGTTGTTATTAAACAACTGTTGTATTATCAAGCATTGTGGATTCAACTAGTTCCCTAGTTGATGATCATTAAACTTCAATTACCCTTGAAAGCTTATCCAAACCAAACTTTCTTTGGTGCCGACTTGTACTCTAAATACTGAGATGAACAACCCTATGTTTAGGGGTTTACGCTTAGCGTGAAATGGTTGTCCACAGTACATTATACGAAGGATTGATCCCCTTAAGTACGTGGAGTCCTTATAGTCATATGACTATTAATGTTAAAGTTGAAAGATTACTTATAGCTGTGGACATGGTTCATGGTCAATTGACCCTCAGTAGTATATTTAAGAATGTTAATAGAACAAATCATTCAGTTCTATTGAGCTTATGAATTGTCAAATGTTGAAATGTTAATAGAACATATTATTCAAATCTATTGAGCCTATAAGTTGGCAAGTATTGAAATGTTAATAGAACATATTATTCAGTTCTATTGAGCCTATTATTTTACAAATGTTGTAAAGATATTTATTCTTATCTCAAGTGAGCTTTGTTTGCTCACTCTTGCATATTTATACATTATTGCAGCTATGGTTGAGAAGGTAGATAAACCTACAACTAGCAAAGGATAGGGAAAAATGTACAAGTGATGAAGACTTGTAATTTTGTTTTAACGTTATGATGATAGACTTTTAATAATGATGTGATGTAATAATTTAATTTCTGCACTTGAATGATTGTATTAAAGGTTAGAGAACCTGGGAGATAAAGTTTTTATTAAAGCAATCTTGTATGGGCAGGTTATTATTATTCAATTTATTATGATTGGGTAGTTAGATATGAATATTTTGATTACGCGAACACCAAATCTTGAGGTAGTGAAGTACCAGGATTTGGGGGTGTCACAAAGTCCGTAAGTCCGGCATAGCTTACGAGCACGTCTAGGTGATCAGCCTATAGTACTCTATGTTAATCAACACTACATTCATTAAACGTGTATACGTTTAAGTTGTGGCAACCTCGCGTGCCTGTCGTTTGAGGACAAAACAATTTAGCATATTCAGTCTCCTTTTGGAAACCACAACAATATTAGTTTGGTAAATCATTATACGTACTTGAAAGATTAAAAGAATCCAACATATCGTAAGTCTAGCCGAAGGAATTGGCGTTGACTTCATCAGACATTAACTCATGCAAAGAATACATGAATCATAAAGACTAGTCTAGAACGAACTGGAACAAGGGTTAGAATACTTGCCTTTAGCGCCTGCTTACAAATATAACATTTGCACTTTAAGTCTTTAAGGTCTCTATAGTAAATGATAACATCACATAGCACATTAGGTCATGAATAAACATAATGGTTCCTAAAGAATCTTACATTTCCTCTCAATCTAATTACGTATTAGATTTGTTATTATTGGTTCCGGCGTTCAGTTATGTCATTCATAAGTTCATATGTAATTGACTTAACTTAACCCTAAGTGTTTATACTAAAGGCTTAATTATGTCTTACCAATGTTTCCTTAAGATCCTTATTTAATTTCTCATCAATTACTCTTCATACTCAACATGTAAACCTTTTTCATTATCTAGGTCATGAGGTTTTGGTATTTGCAGTACGGGTATTACTTTTGGTGCGTATTTGCATCATCTATTATTGCCTGAAACCGGACTCGCTACAAGCACAGTGAGTCCCTTTGTTACTTGTCGAGTCATGCGCACACGAGTTTGCGGGTCGAGGCTCACTTTGGCATATGGCACGGCTTAATTAACTTGAGTCGCGCATGCAATGCGGACTCTGAGCCACATTAATGTTTGACAAATTTTTAAAATGGTTAGATTCCCGGACTCGTAACTCCTTCGTTATAAATCCGAATTGGCTTGTTCAAGAGCCTACGGTTCACAAATTACATACTCTACGTGTTCATGCAAGAATTATTTCTATTCGACTTCGTTTGCTAAAATTAAACCAATTAGTCCATTTTTAACGAAACGATAAACGTTCGCGAACGTTCAACGCTCGTTTCTTCGTTCTAAGTCGGAATCCAGCCATTTTCGAGTACACAACTCTATAATTCCAAATACGACTTGTCTCCATCGAAAACCAACGTTTCCGAGTTCAAATACAAAATACGATTTCCATTCTGAGAATTTCACGAATTCGACGATTATCGTCCAATCGTATGAATTCCGGCAAAACTTCATTACTAGTGATTTGTTCATCATTCCAAATACATTCATTTCATTATCTAGACACCTTAACTTATATGATATAACAACTTATATTAAAATTAGGTTATTACTTATTCTTCATAAGCTCATAACTTAACAATTTCTTCACTACATGATTTTCATTTCATTATGACTTATTATTGATAAGTTCATCATAAGACAAGTTCATCATAAGTTAATAACTTATTTGGGTTAATAACTTATTTGGGTTCAAGTTACTTATTCATAACTTTATTTGGCTTAAGTCCATTGCTTATCCACTTCTCTTATGTTCTTAGCATCTAAGTTCATTTAGATTACACTTCTATTATCACCCTACTATGATAGAGATAGAAGAGACCAGATCAATTACCTTTGAAGACTACTTCTCTTTCTTTGGAAATCTAACAATGGAAGGTTAAGCTTCAAAGTGCTTATTCTCTCTAACCAATAAGTTGATTAATGTTGTATGAAAATAACAAGCAACAAATGAATAAAAGGGCTTTCTATTTATAGAGGAGCTAAGGTTAGGGTATTAAGGTCATTAGGCATCCCACCTCCTTAACTAACCTCCTTACTATTGATATCTTGCTCATTAAGTAATCTTGGCCATCACTCAAAGTTCTTGCCCACTACTACACCCACGGGTTACCCCATGGATCCTATTCAATTAGTGGATCACCATTTGGGCTTAGTTCTTAATCTAATCAATTTATCTTTTGGGCTTGCATTTATTTGCTTTGGGCTTCATAGCATTAACCTCTTGGGCTTAATATAAATCCTAAATGGGCTAACACTTTTAATCTAGTTGGATTTTTAATTCATACTAGATTAATTTAATTCATTTCATTAGATTTTTAATACTTACATTCTCAATTTAAGTCTGAATGCGAAATATTGCGTTTTCCATACTTAGATTATTATTACATAATCCATCTCACCTTGATATTATAACGTTGGGTATTTCTCAGAAGTTCAAAAATAATTCCCGAGCGGTAAACGGTGAATAGTGTTTTTCGAAAACTTTATCGAAAAACTTTTATTTTCGTCTTGGAAATTCAAACACTTTAATTCATTCACGTGGTTCAAATACTACAATGTTCTGACGTTTCTAGGTTATAGAACGACGTTCATCTTACTAACACATAATAATAATAATAATAATAAATAGTATTATTTTATTCATTATAAACGTGTTTGCAATTGGCTCGATTTTTCGGGGCGTTACACTCTCTCCCCCTTATAAGGATTCTGTCCCCAGAATCTCGTTATATAAAAAAAATTACTCAAATAATTGAGGATAATCCTTTTTCATCTTGTCTTCCAATTCCCACGTTGCTTCTTCGACATCGTGGTTCTTCCATAACACCTTTACAGACGATATAACTTTGTTCAGTAGAACTTACTCGTTTCGATCGATAATTTGAATCGACATCTGCTCATAGGTTAAGTACTTCTCAATGTAAATCGGTTCATACTCTATTACATGCTTGTAATCAGGCTTATAGGGTCGCAATACTGATACGTGAAATACATTATGTATTCGTTCTAAGTCTGGAGGTAATGCTACCATGTATGCTACCCCTCCCACTTTTTCTAATATCTCAAAAGGTCCTATAAACCTGGGACTTAACTTTCCCTTCTTTCCAAATCGCATCATACGCTTTCTGAGTAGTCGGAAGTCCGACCACAAAGTCCATCGTGATATGCTCCCACTTCTACTCCGGAATCTCTAATGACTGTAATAAGCCACTCGGTCGTTGATGTTCGGCCTTAACCATCTGACAAGTCAAGCACCTACTTACATACTCTGCTATTTATCTCTTAATGTTCGGCAACCAAAAACTCTGTCGGAGGTCTTGTTACATCTTAGTGCTACCCGGATAAATCGAGTACCTCGAACTGTGAGCCTCTTGTAAAACTTTCTCCTTTAATTTTGTCTCTTTTGGAACCCAAATTCTTCCTTCAAATCTTAATAATCCCTTATTATCAAGACTAAACTTAATATCTTTTTCATTGGTCAACTTCTTCTTCATCTGGTCACACTCATCAATTTTGAGTTGCACCACCTTAACTCTCTCTACGATGGTAGAATGAATCTTTGTCGCAAACAGTCTCTGATCTGCCTCACTTGGCAACTTCACCTCTATCTTCATCCTAGCTATCTCTGTTATTAACTCAGTTTGAGCTGTTAACATAGATAACTTCTCCCGACCTTTTCTACTTAAGGCGTCGGCAACTACATTAGCTTTTCCAGGGTGATACAGGATTTCACAGTCATTATCCTTTATCAACTCCAGCCATCTCCTCTGTCTCATATTCAACTCCTTCTATGTGAAGATATATTTTAAACTCTTGTGGTCCGTGTATATCTCACACTTTTCCCCGTAAAGATAATGTCACCATACCTTTAAGGCAAACACTACCGCGACCAGTTCCAGATCATGAGTACGGTAAACTTTCTCATAATCCTTCAACTGCCTAGATGCATACGCAAAGACCTTGCCATGCTGCATGAGCACGCAACCAAGTCCTCTATGCGAAGCATCGCTATAAACTACGAAATTTCCTGTGTCATCAAGTAATGATAAAACAGGCGCTTCACTCAACCTCTTCTTCAATTCTTGAAAACTGTCTTCACATTTCTCAGTCCATACGTACTTCACCGTCTTCCTTATCAAGTTAGTTAACGGAGTAGCTAACTTTGAAAAGTGCTGAATGAATCTCTGATAGTAACCCACTAATCCTAGGAAACTTCGCACCTCTATCGGTGTCTTTGGTTGTTCCCAATTCATCACGGCTTCCACCTTCATTGGATCTATTGAAATACCCTCGTGGTCAATGAAATGACCTAAAAACTGTACCCTCTTTAACCAAAATTCACACTTAGTGAACTTCGCATATAACTTCTCCTTCCTTAGTGTCTCCAACACTATCCTTATTTGTTCAGCATGTTCTTCTGGCATCTTAGAATAGACTAGAATATCATCGATAAACACCACGAAAAACTTCTCCAAATATTGTTTGAACACTTTGTTCATCATATCCATAAATGAAGCTGGTGCATTAGTCAACCCAGATGACATCACCAGAAACTCGTAATGTCTATAACAAGTCCTGAATGTTGTCATCGGCACGTCTTCATATATTCCTGACCTTTAGCTGATGATACCCCGTCCGCAAATCTATTTTGGAAAAATACTTTGCCCCTTTCAACTGATCAAAAAGATCATCGATCCTGGGCAATGGATACTTATTCTTTATCGTCAATTTGTTCAACAATCCGTCCTTCTTCTGCACAAACAATATCGGGGCACCCCACGACAAAACACTCGGTTGTATGTACTTCATGTCCAACAGTTCTTGCAACTGCACCATCAACTCCTTCATCTCCACTGGCGCCATACGATACGGTGCCCTAGAAACTGGTGCCACTCCTGGCACAATGTCTATTATGAACTCGGTCTCCCTATCCGGCGGAAGACCCTGAAATTCACTCGAAAATACATCCATGAATTCACTCACTATAGGTATTTATTCCATGGTCTCTCCCACTCTCTGGGTATCAACCACATGACACAAATAGCCTACACATCCCTTCCTTAATAATTTCCTAGTTTGTGTCATAGTTGTTAGATTTGTAATATTCATGTGCGCAATCAAATTGCAAAAATAATGCGGAAGCGTGTAAAATCAGAGTTTAAAAAATCTACAAACCATAAACCCGGATCATCCTTTATGCATAATTATTAATTAAACAAAAAGATAAAGAATAAATCATACCCTTGAAGATCGAGCTTCCTCAGGTACAAGTTCACCTCCAAATCCTTTCGCGTTCAATCTTGAATCCACCGGGTTTGGTTCCTTCCTTTGATCAACGTTAGCCACCCATGTGTTTGGCCTCTAGAGGTGATCCACCAAGGAAGAATAGGAATTCAAGAAGAAGGGTGGTTGGCTAAACCCTAGTTTTTCTATCTCTATAGAAAGGGTGTACTCTCCCAACAATTGGAATTATATCGTATGTTGAAAAAGTCAACAACCCCTTCACCCATAATAAGACTCCTCTTATTAATAGATGTGGGCAACCCACCTTAACAATTAAGGAATTGGGTTTTATTTAATTAATTAAATTCTTTTAATTAATTAAGCTCCCTAATCTTATTAGGGATAATTAATTAAAACTCCTTTAACTAATTTTCCTTCCTAATCCAATTAGGAATAAATGAGAGTACTTATATTAAATTAATTCCTAAACTCTTTTAGAAATTAAAATAATAATAATTGTAATAATATTAATAAGACTCCTCTTATTAATTTATATTTAATATTTCTAAAATATTAAATAATAAATATTAAGCTATTTAATTTATTCTATCACCATAGATTAAATTAAATATACATAACATATTATTACGATTATGCCATTAACTTCTTAAATAATTATTCTTCCTTTTATGGTGTGACCCTTTAGGTTCTCCATATTAAACCCTATTGTGAATAAATCAATTAGAACAATTCTAATCTTATTCAAATAAATAAATTAAACAATTAATTTATTTAAATAAATAATATTTATTCTCTGATAGGGATAAGCCTCCCTAGCGATCAACGACTTTCCGGATAATATAGATTTCAACATTAATCATAAAAGAACCTTTGAGTAAATAGTTACCGTGACAATTCAATCCTTCCACCATACAATGTCCCAATTAAATATAAGACATGGAATTCTTTGTCAAGTCTTATTTTTTTAATTATATGTATTTAGACTCTTAAATGCACAACTCCAAATAATGCAAATTAGAAACTTCTTTCTAATTTCATTCTCGCCGCCAACCAAGGACTCTTTGGGTTGTCATTTATCGAATCACATAGGACATTTCTCTTCTTTTATTAGAAGTGGTAGATTCTTTATTGATCATACATTATCTCCATATATACTGACTTATTATACCCAAGCATACCCTTTGATATACCCTAAGGGTCTTAAGGAATAAGTCAAAGTATAACTCATCATACACAAGATACTATGATGATCTCAAGTCCAAGGATTACTTGTACTACTATCACTACAGGAATTCCTATTGACAGGCAAATAAAACTCCATTAGGTATTCCTTAGCGAGCCACGTTCAGTGAACTTATTCTCTAATAAGCACCTACATATTTGTTTTAGTGTCTCCACACAAATGATCATGAGATCAATCATCCTCATCCAATGAACAAGCAACGTATGTACCAATCTATCCGGATTCACTAATCCCCAATTTAGTAATCCAATGATTGGGAACTATTTTAGTTTTTAAGCTTTCTAAGAATTTAGATCTCATTAGAATGATCATCATCATTATTCTAAAAGCATTGCTTAAAACTATGGGTTTATCACATATTATAAAACAGCATCATGTAGATAATTAAAAGCCTTTAATAAATTAATACTTTTTATTAATAAATGAATAAGATTGTTACAAAGTATATGCTTTATCATCAAATATGATTGGCTTGTGTGCATACTACTTTCAATAGTAAGACAACACGAACTGTTAGGTTTGTAATATTCATGTGCGCAATCAAATTGCACAAATTAAGCGAAAACGTGAAAAATCAGAGTTTAAAAAATTTACAAACCATAAACCCGGATCACCCTTTATGCACAATTATTAATTAAACGAAAAGATAAAGAATAAAATCATACCCTTGAAGATCGAGCTTCCTCAGGTACAAGTTCATCTCCAATCCTTTTCGCGTTCAACTTGAATCCACCGGGTTTGGTTCCTTCCTTTGATCAACGTTAGCCACCCATGTGTTTGGCCTCTAGAGGTGATCCACCAAGGAAGAAGAAAATTCAAGAAGAAGGGATATTGGCTCAACCCTAGTTTTCTATCTCTATAGAAAGGGTACTCTCCAACAAATTGGAATTATATGGTATATGTTGAAAAAAGTCAACAACCCCCACCACCCATAATAAGACTCCTCTTATTTATAGATGTGGGCAACCCACCTTAACAATTAAGGAATTGGGTTTTATTTAATTAATTAAATTCTTTTAATTAATTAAGCTCCCTAATCTTATTAGGGATAATTAATTAAACTCCTTTAACTAATTTTCCTCCTAATCCTATTAGGAATAAATGAGAGTACTTATATTAAATTAATTCCTAAACTCTTTTAGAAATTAAAATAATAATAATTGTAATAATATTAATAAGACTCTCTTATTAATTTATATTTAATATTTCTAAAATATTAAATAATAAATGTTAAGCTATTTAATTTATTCTATCACCATAGATTAAATTAAATATACATAACATATTATTACGATTATGCCATTAACTTCTTAAATAATTATTCTTCCTTTTATGGTGTGACCCTTTAGGTTCTCCATATTAAACCTAAGCAGTGAATAAATCAATTAGAACAATTCTAATCTTATTTAAATAAATAAATTAAACAATTAATTTATTTAAATAATATTTATTCTACAATAGGGATAAGCCTCCCTAGCGATCAACGACTTTCCGGATAATATAGATTTCAACATTAATCATAAAAGAACCTTTGAGTAAATATTTACTGTCTGATTCAATCCTTCCACCATCTGATGTCCCAATTAAATATAAGACATGGAATTCTTTATCAAGTCTTATTTTATTTAATTATATGTATTTCGACTCTTAAATGCATGAACTCCAAATAATGCAAATTAGAAACTTCTTTCTAATTTCATTACGCTAACCCAAGGACTCTTTGGGTTGTCATTTATCGAATCACATAGGACATTTCTCTTCTTTTATTAAAGTGGTAGATTCTTTATTGATCATACATTATCTTCATGTACAACTTATTATACCCAAGCATACCTTTGATATACCCTAAGGGTCTTAAGGAATAAGTCAAAGTATAACTCATCATACACAAGATACTATGATGATCTCAAGTCCAAGGATTACTTGTACTACTATCACTACTGAGAAATTCCTATTGACGGCAAATAAAACTCCATTAGGTATTCCTTAGCGAGCCACGTTCAGTGAACTTATTCTCTAATAAGCACCTACATACTTGCTTTAGTGTCTCCACACAAATGATCATGAGATCAATCATCCTCATCCAAAGAGCAAGCAACGTATGTACCAATCTACCCGGATTCACTAATCCCCAATTTAGTAATCCAACGATTGGAAACTATTTTAGTTTTTAAGCTTTCTAAGAATTTAGATCTCATTAGAATGATCATCATCATTATTCTAAAAGCATTGCTTAAAACTATGGGTTTATCACATATTATAAAACAGCATCATGTAGATAATTAAAAGCCTTTAATAAATTAATACTTTTTATTAATAAATGAATAAGATTGTTTACAAAGTATATGTTTTATCATCAAACATGATTGGCTTGTATGCATACTACTTTCAATCTCCCACTTGCACTAAAGCCAATCGTCATGGTATCTCATACTCTTCTTCTCTAAGTGACGATTATCCTGCTGTTGGATAAGCTTTAGTTAATGGATATGTAATGTTGTTCTTTGAGAGTCCACTATCTCTATAGTGATTTCCCATCTTTCAATGATTCTAATAATCAAATGAAAGTGCCACAACACATGTTTAGATCCAAGATGAGACTTGGGAACTGTTCCTAGTTCTGTAATGAACTTTTAATCCAAACAATCAACTTGCAGCTTCATTTATAGCTATATACTTTGTCTTTATCACTAAACCCAAAGACTCTTTCTTTGTTTGGAACCTTTCCCATTCAACACACCACTTTATTCAAGGTAGCCCTTTACCTTAAAGTGGATTTTTTCTCGTCGTCTTGGTGCATGCGAAAAACTTGAGTCTGTTAAGCCCTCTAGTTTTAATTTAGACCCACCATGAGTATGATCACATCCTTAGTCTTGGGTTAAGCACTTTAAGATGTTTTTCACGCGACTCATAGTGAACTTCTCCAGAATATGGCTGATCAACATCAGGTCTCGTACATTTCATTGCATACATGATAGTTACTCATGCGATCTCTCTTTTGGAGTCTTTGGGGACTATTAAGAGAGATACACTCCATAGCTCATCGACATGAGACATCTCTTGGAGTTTGCCATGCTAAACGACTTTAGCATCAAATGAATATACGTTCCTTGGGTTAAGTCGAGCATCCTCTTAAATCTATCTATATAGATTTATATCCCCAATTAAGATACTTTTCCAAATCATTCATGGAGGAATGTTTAGACAACTTTATCTTTATTGATTGTAGCATTGGTATGTAATTCCTCATCCGTAGTATATCAACATATAATACTAGAAATTTCACGACGCTCCCACTGACCCTTTTGTACACACTAGAAGTCTTACCTCATCGAATGTAACTCTGGATCATCATCTTCTATGATGTGTACCTCATCATCATCATCCATGATGAATCCATACCTCCTGGTATCTTGGTGCTATTCGGTTTGACGATTCGGTTTGTGGTACAATAGGTTATCTACTGAGTTCCTCTTATTTGACTTATAGTATTTTGTGGTTCTTGAACTCTTCAAGATCTATTATCCTCCACTAGCCCCTTTTAATGATAAACACCTTTATCTTAGAAAGCGAGGTGTTTCATGATAAACACCTTTTGCTATGTAGGATTATAGAACATATACCCTAAACTTACTTTAGGATGTCCCCAAATCTCATACATGTCAAATTTTGTCCCAAGCTTATCCTTTGAAACCTTTTCACATAAGTTGGACAACCCTTATCTTAACATACTTAAGATTAGGAATCCTCCTATCCATAACTTTTATGGAGTCTTGGGGCGTGGATTTTGAGGTTACCATTTTAAGTAGATATCTGACCATTTCTAGGACATTATCCTGAAAGGATCTTTGGAATGTCGGTAAAATCATTATAGACCGCACCATGTCCAACAAGGTATGATTTTTCCTTTTAGATACATCAATCAATTATTGCGTATCAGGATGTGTCCATTATGAGAAAACCATTTGAGATGATCTAGAAACTTATTGCACAAGTATTTATTCCTTGATCTAATCAAAGAATCTTAATACTTTGCCAATTTGTTTCATTCTTGAATTCTTTGAACCTTTCAAATAATTCACACTTGTATTTTAGCAAACACACATTCAACTCTTTGAATGATCATCTCCTTTTCTTATACTAATTTATTCAATTTGCAAAATATATTTTCACGTAAATCAAGTATACAAAATTTATTAAGTAATATTCGATTCTATACAAAATATTATTATTATAAATAGAACAACAATTGTTCTTAATTATAATACCAAAGATTTCATTGTCCAACAATAAAATGGAAATAATATTTTAACAAGAAGCTGGAATCTGATAACAACTTATTGACTTAATAGATTTGCTCGTATGCATTGCTAAACTATAAGTTTCTATAGCTAATCGTCACAGAACCTTTGCTTCATTTTCCACACATAGGATTACTTATATTTGTTTAGCTTTCTACTTCTGCTTGGTCCTTTCATAAATCTATATTTATGATAACCAAAGTCGGTATCCAATACCCAGTAGAACCTTGACTTAAAGAAAAATTTATTTCAATCATGAACAAAAAAGCGTATTATGGCAAAACTTCACTAAGCTTCTTTGGTTAGCCTCTGCAAAGATGCTTCTCGCAGATTTCTTTCCGATTGTCGGGGCTTATTGCAGTGGAAGCAAACTCCTTTCCTATCCATATCAATTTTGTTCTTATTATCCTTTGTTTATGCCTTTCTATTTACCTTCTTTGAATCGTTCTTCTTTTCAGAAGATCCTTTGGCCCCTACCAGTAAGACTTGGTCTTTCTTGGTTGGAAAGTGACTCTCAACATTTTTCAACATGTTAAGCAAATCAGCGAGGCTGATATCTAGCTTGTTCATATGAAAAATTCACAACAATTGTGAAAGGAGTCCGGGAGTGAGTGCAAGATCAAATCTTGGCTCAACTCTCCATCCATGACAAAACCAGGTTGTCTGGTTGATCAATCAAATTGATTATGTTAAGAACTTTTTATGCATACTATAGTGCCATTGGCCATTCTAGATCGGAAGAGCTCCTTAGATATCTGATATCTATCAGTCCTACTTTCCTCACCATCAACTACTTAATGTGCAGGAATATAGTAGGAGCATCCATAGTTTCATCTTGTGAAGCTTGTTACTCGTGGATCTGAGCATGATGCGTTGAGCCAATGTGTGCATCATCTTGCCACTTTCTAAAAGTAGTAATCTCTTCCTCAGAGGCATTGTCTGCAACCATTGCAGGGATAGGCGTATTAAGGACATAAGATAGCTTTTCAGCTATGAGAACTATTCTCAAATTCCTTAACCAATCCGTTTAATTCAGTCTGGTTAATTTAGCATCTAATATGCTTCGCAGTGATAGTAATTTTAGACATTGTAAAATTCTATAAATGAATTTGTAATTAACAACATTTTAACATACATTCTTTTATTAATTACCAAAATAAATTAGGTCTTGTTTTAAATTGGTATCTCCCACTATTTTCTTCAAACTATATTACCCTCACTTATATAGTTCGGCAAAATCTAATTAAAGATTTGCTAGTGAGAATAAGGATCCCATTTCAAATGTATATAGCCTTGTGGTGACACAACAAACTATATATAAATAAATAGGTAGACAACTTTTGTCAATTGCATCAACTATGCAACTCCTTGTATTTTGCCTCTTAGATTATTTTGATCAAGTGGTGGCACATCCGAATCAAAATTATCCAAGTTAAGTCCGACCTAGCACTCCATATATTAAAAAAAGAAAAATATCATCCTTGTGGTGACACAACAAAACAATATTGTTCAATTTCCTTTATAAGCATCAAATGTGATAAATTAACATCTTAAATACTTAATACTTGCCTTGTGGTGACACAACAAACTCATATTAAATATTTAATACTCTATTAATTTTATCATGCTAGAAGGAGACGTTCAATATTCCAAATATCTTTGAACGCTTAGGACTTAATATAAAAATTGAGGGTTTTGTTATTAATTTGTCTCATCTTGTTTAGCTGCATTACACATATATATATATAAAATACGCGTCGTATTAATGAACATCGAGCATGTTTGTATAATATATAATATATATAGTATAAGCATGTACATATAGAATACTATATTCTACCCGGATTGATTATGGACTTTTATTCTAGTTTGGTTCACTAGAGCCACCAAGTGAACCAAAAGGTCAAACTCTAGGGGTGCAAGAAATAATATTTAAATATAACTATTACATTTAAACTTGGGGCTCCATTACAAACGGGTCTTCAAGCGCTCTCTTGCTCCTTGATCTCCAATTCTTCAAAATTAATTCTAACTATTCCTATTACAAAACTATTTAAAATAAATAGAAACCTTGATTAGCGATCGAGGGAAGTGCATAGGAGGAGATAGAATTTACATTAAGAAAAAAATTAGAGAAGGCGAGGTACGCAGACCTCATTTAATAAAACCCATACATTCATGCATCCAACTAAAATAAAATCCAATCACATTGGTCGATTGTCCATAATCAATCCCATTTATTATCATACACATCATCATATGCATCGATAAATAACATTCATCTTATGAATAATAAACATTTAATATATATATTGATATCATTTAATGGGCAAATTTAGTTAGTATAAAATCTAATTTTGAATCAAAATAAACTCCTTTATTTTAATCCAAATTTAAATCAAAATAAAACTATTTTATTTTAATTTATCCAATTTTGAATAAAATAAACTATTTTATTTTAATCAAAATTTTAATCAAAATAAACTCCTTTATTTTAATTAATTATGGAATCGAATTCCATATATATATATATATATAATAAATCTTTAATTAAAATAAACTCTTTTATTTTAATTAATTATGGAATCCAATTCCATGTAAAAAAAAATATTAAAGGAAACACGGATTTTCTTTCATATTCACAAATAAACTCCTTTATTTTGAATAATATGAAATCTTATTTCATATTTAAATAAACTCCTTTATTTAAAGAAATATGGATTCTCTTTCCTATTCACAAATAAACTCCTTTATTTTGAATAATATGAAATCTTATTTCATATCTAAATAAACTCTTTTATTTAAGGAAATTAGGATTTTCTTTTTCCTATTCACAAATAAACTCTTTTATTTTGAATAATATGAAATCTATTTCATATCTAAATAAACTCCTTTATTTAAGGAAACAATAGAATCCAATTTCAACTCCAATTAGTTATCATGGAATCAAATTCCAACTCTAATTAGTTAGCATGAAATTTAATTTTAAAATTAAAATAAACTCTTTTATTTTAATATTAAAATAAACCTTTTATTTTAAGATTAAAATAAACCTTTTATTTTAATTATAAAATTATTTAAAATAAAAATAAAACTTTATATTTTAATATTAAAATAAACCTTTTATTTTAAAATTAAAATAAACTTTTATTTTAATTATATAATAATTAAGAATATATATATTCTTTTGAAATCCGTGCTGCTCCAAGTTGTCAAGTTAGAGTTCTGCCGAATTTTTTTTTTTTATTAGTTTCCGTAAATTTTATACAATAAAATTATGCCCAATAAAATTGTTCTAAACACATATCAACATACATATCAAATCTGAACAATTAATAATTAGCATAAAAGTTTGGCTCTAATGCCACTGTTAGTTTGTAATATATTCATGCCATGTGATCAAATTGCACACAAATTAAGCGGAGCGTGAAAAATCGAGTTTAAAAATTTACAAACCATAAACCCGGATCACCCTTTATGCACAATTATTAATTAAGCGAAAAGATAAAGAATAAAATCATACCCTTGAAGATCGAGCTTCCTCGGTACAAGTTCACCTCCAATCCTTTTTAGCGTTCAACTTGAATCCACCGGGTTTGGTTCCTTCCTTTGATCAACGTTAGCCACCCATGTGTTTGGCCTCTAGAAGTGATCCACCAAGGAAGAAGAAAATTCAAGAAGAAGGGATATTGGCTCAACCCTAGTTTTCTATCTCTATAGAAAGGGGTACTCTCCAACAAATTGGAATTATGTCGTATGTTGAAAAAGTCAACAACCCCCACCACCCATAATAAGACTCCTCTTATTTATAGATGTGGGCAACCCACCTTAACAATTAAGGAATTGGGTTTTATTTAATTAATTAAATTCTTTTAATTAATTAAGCTCCCTAATCTTATTAGGGATAATTAATTAAACTCCTTTAACTAATTTTCCCTCCTAATCCTATTAGGAATAAATGAGAGTACTTATATTAAATTAATTCCTAAACTCTTTTAGAAATTAAAATAATAATAATTGTAATAATATTAATAAGACTCCTCTTATTAATTTATATTTAATATTTCTAAAATATTAAATAATAAATGTTAAGCTATTTAATTTATTCTATCACCATAGATTAAATTAAATATACATAACTATATTATTACGATTATGCCATTAACTTCTTAAATAATTATTCTTCCTTTTATGGTGTGACCCTTTAGGTTCTCCATATTAAACCTAGTTGTGAATAAATCAATTAGAACAATTCTAATCTTATTTAAATAAATAAATTAAACAATTAATTTATTTAAATAATATTTATTCTACAATAGGGATAAGCCTCCCTAGCGATCAACGACTTTCCGGATAATATAGATTTCAACATTAATCATAAAAGAACCTTTGAGTAAATAGTTACCGTCTGATTCAATCCTTCCACCATACAATGTCCCAATTAAATATAAGACATGGAATTCTTTGTCAAGTCTTATTTTATTTAATTATATGTATTTCGACTTAAATGCACAACTCAAAATAATGCAAATTAGAAACTTCTTTCTAATTTCATTACGCTTTAACCAAGGACTACTGGGTTGTCATTTATCGAATCACATAGGACATTTCTCTTCTTTTATTAGAAGTGGTAGATTCTTTATTGATCATACATTATCTCCATGTACAACTTATTATACCCAAGCATACCCTTTGATATACCCTAAGGGTCTTAAGGAATAAGTCAAAGTATAACTCATCATACACAAGATACTATGATGATCTCAAGTCCAAGGATTACTTGTACTACTATCACTACAGGAATTCCTATTGACAGGCAAATAAAACTCCATTAGGTATTCCTTAGCGAGCCACGTTCAGTGAACTTATTCTCTAATAAGCACCTACATACTTGCTTTAGTGTCTCCACACAAATGATCATGAGATCAATCATCCTCATCCAATGAGCAAGCAACGTATGTACCAATCTACCCGGATTCACTAATCCCCAATTTAGTAATCCAACGATTGGGAACTATTTTAGTTTTTAAGCTTTCTAAGAATTTAGATCTCATTAGAATGATCATCATCATTATTCTAAAAGCATTGCTTAAAACTATGGGTTTATCACATATTATAAAACAGCATCATGTAGATAATTAAAAGCCTTTAATAAATTAATACTTTTTATTAATAAATGAATAAGATTGTTTACAAAGTATATGCTTTATCATCAAACATGATTGGCTTGTATGCATACTACTTTCACGAACGTCCCGACGATTTATTCCCATAAAATACTACATGAGGTTGTCTTAATGTTTTAATATTTACGCATTTCATTTGACAATCTATAATCGCCCCATGATTAACCAACCAATCCATTCCGAGAATTACGTTGAATTCTCCTAACTTTATCGGTATCAGATCTACCGATAATTTACAACCTCCAATGTCTACGCAACAACTCCTATGAATATCTTCAACAGGAATTATCTCTTCGTTTGCTACCTTAATATTTAAAGGTATAGGCAACTTTTTGGAAGTAATCCTAATCGTCTAGCAAAATCACATGCGATAAACGAACAAGTAGCACCTGAGTCAAATAACACGTATACATTTAGGTCATTAATCAAAATAATACCTGCGACTACGTCCCCCGAGGCCATCGCGTCTTGGACGGTCATGTTAAAGGTACGGACCATTGTCCTACCCGGTTGTGTTGGACCCCCAATAGTTAACTTACCACTATTGGTGCCCTTATTCCCATCCGTCCCCTTCTTCGGGTAGTTCTTTGCCATGTGGTCAGTTGACCCACACACAAAGCATCCATGGTTCTTCTTCGGACTTGGACAGTTTGGCGAAATGTGCCCCTCCTGTCCACAGTTGTAACACACGACCTTACCCATGAAACAGACTCCTAAATGAGTCTTCCCGCCGGTCTTGCAGGCCTCCATCCTCCTCTTCAGGTCTCCTTGTTCCACTCCGGTATTCCCAAAGCTAACTACCTTCCTCTTATAACCCTCGCCACTCCCGCTGGCACCTTCAACCTTTATTCCCCCATCCACATTCCCCTTATTTTTCTTATCCTTGTGGTATTGGTTAAACGCCTCGCTACCACCTTCGGCAATTATTGCCTTCTCTAAAATAACTCCAAAGGAAGTACTTTGGAACACAGAAATACAGTTATAGAGCCAGGGTTTCAAGCCCTGCTCGAACTTTCGAGATTTCCTCACCTCGGTATCCACTTGGTGTTGAGCGAACCTTGCCAGTTCATTAAACATGGCAGCGTATTGGGGAACCGTCATGTCCCCTTTGCTTCAACTCTAGAAACCGCATCTCCATCCTTCCCTGCATGCTCGTGGGAAAATTGTTCTCGTAGAATATTTCCTTGAACCTCACCCACATTATCACATCTATTCCGGCCCTAGCCTGATTGGCCTCCCACCAAAAGTTGGCCTCTCCTTTCATCATGTAGGTTGCAAAGGCAACCTTCTGGCCTCGTCGACATTTGCCATCACAAATGCCTTCTCAATTTCCTTCACCCACGTTTGGGCTTCGATAGGGTCCATAGTTCCTTTGAACTTCGGCTGACCCAAACTCTTAAATTCCTTAAACGTAGTAGCTCGTACTACACCACGATTTATAGGGATGTTAGCCCCAGTTCTATTAAATGTTGCGTTTAATAGATTTACGAACTCCTACATGGGGTTAACCGGACCTCCCTCCAGTTGGTTTGTGTTCGCACCCTGATTACGTGGTACTCTTCTTGGCGGCATTTTGTTGTTTCAATAAACAACACATTTCGTTATTATTCAATTCCTGTTAGTTAATTATTATTCAATTTTTTTAAAACAATAACTTAAACATTCTTTACTCAACATGTTTCGAAAAAGATACTTATACAGATTCATTGTAGTATAACACTACATCGGTTACATTACATAGCCTAAGCTGATTACAATACTTTCCCGCAACTACTTTCAAACAATTGGGATTTACAAAAGACTACCCTTGATTATACAAAAGAGAGTTTTACATCACTACTAGATACAAAAATATGTACATATCTAACTACTCAAGCCACTACTAGATCACATTTTCCTTAAGGTATTTTCAAAATCTGCCTTGGCAAGACCACCGATAATATCACGACTTATAGTATGCCGCGTCTGCCCTACCTCGACGGGATAACCAGATACCTGAAGTTGGAAATCCTCATGAGAACTCCTATGGATATAGGACATTCTCCCTATCTTCTGCTTCTTGGTCTTTAGCTCCCCCTTGAGCTCAAAGTCCTCATATTTCAGCTCATGGATCTTGTCCTTAGCCAAGACCCTTTCATCATGCTCATGTTCCCACATGGACTCTACGTCCGTCTTGTCCTCTATAACAGTTAGAGCTCTACCTTCAGCTCCTTAACCTCTTGACAGTAGTGGATGTTCCTATCTAGCACTGACATGAATAACGGCATCATTGACTCCCCTAGAGGCATCTCTGCTGCTATTGCTACGGGGTTGAAGGACACTACCTCCACTTCTTCTTCCAACAAGCCATCAAACACGAACATAAGGTCTAGGCTCTCTGAGTCTCCAGACTCAACCACCACTATCTCGGGATCTGCTGCTATTGGGTTCGATATAATCTCTACCTGATTAACCGTTCCTTCACTTACTATATGTACGTCTCTATTTTCTCCTGACATCTATAACAACACAAAAGTTTGATTAGTACACATCTGTTAAATAATAAAAACACATAATATATATAATGCATTTTTATAAGGTTATCTTCCATCTTTTATTCTTTGACTTTTCTTAAGGTTATGACTTAAGGTTTTATTTCCCCCCTTAAGTTTTATAACCTAATGCTTTGATACCAACCTGTGATGCCCTCAAATTCGGGTATCTTCCAACCCGACAGATGGTGCTACACGGTGCTACAGTTCACACAATCATTTAATTGAAATACCTCAAAAGAACGAATATGTCTTATATATATTCAAAGTAATATTAACATTCTCCCAGCTTCTTTATAACCATTACATCTGTTCTTGTCATAATATAAAATATTATCATTACAACACCTATACTATTACATAGGTAAGCTACGGGTTCGCCTTAGCCTTCCCTTTATCCTTCCCGGATCCATCGGTCTGTTTGATCTTAGCTACATTCATATGGTTCAAGAAAGAGTGAGCCTAACTAGCTTAGCAAGTACAACAATTCTAATAAAACTAGCATGCTTGAAACATAGGAATTGTATATCTTCAATAACTGAACAATAGTTACGAAGTACTATCGATGATTCAAAATAGCATTTCTTTTCATTCAAAACGTTTTACAACAACAATATTCAGTAAAACATCAATTCTGGTTCAAGACCGTGAGTATTTCATAAGTACTTTGAAAAGGACGTCCCGACACTAAGTTTGTAAGTCAGGCATAGCATACGAGCACGTCTAGGTGATCAGCCTATAGTACTCTATGTTGATCAACACTACATTCATTAAACGTGTATATGTTTAAGTTGTGGCAACCTCACGTGCCTGTCGTTTGATGACAAAACAATTTAGCATATTCAGTCTCCTTTTGGAAACCACAACAATATTAGTTTGGTAAATCATTATACGTACTTGAAAGATTAAAAGAATCCAACATATATTAAGTCTAGCCGAAGGAATTGGCATTGACTTCATCAGATATTAACTCATGCGAAGAATACATGAATCACAAAGACTTGTCTAGAACGAACTGGAACAAGGGTTAGAATAATTGCCTTTAGCATCTGCTTACAGATATAAAACGTGTAACTTTAAGTCTTTAAGGTCTGTATAGTAAATGATAACACCACATAGCACATTAAGTCATGAATAAACATACATGCTTCCTAAAGAATCTTACCCTTGTTCTCAATCTAATTACGTATTAGATTTGTTATTATTGGTTCCGGCGTTCCGTTACGTCATTCTTACGTTCATATGTAATTGACTTAACTTAACCCTAAGTGTTCATACTTAAGGCTTAATTATGTCTTAACAATGTTTCATTAAGATACTTATTTAATTGCTCATCAATTACTCTTCATACTCAACATGTAAACCTTTTTCATTATCTAGGTAATGAAATTTGGCGCTGCCGAATGGCCTTATTAATTTTAGTGTCGTATTTGCACTATATATTATTGCCTAGAAACCAGACTCGGCGCAAGTCCCTTTGTTACTTGTCCGCATCTGGCCGAGTTTGCAGTGAGGCTCAGGCTCACTTTGGCGGCTGCATGGCTAATTAATTAACTTAGAGTCGTATGCATAGCACGAGACTCTGAAACACATAAATGTTTGATGATTTTTCAAATGGTGAGATTCCCGGACTCGTAACTCCTTCGTTATACGTCCGAATTGGCTCGTTCAAGAGCCTACAGTTCACAAATTACATACTCTACGTGTTCATGCAAGAATATTTTCTATTCGACTTCGTTTGCTAAAATTACACCTATTAGTCCATTTTTAACGAAACGATAAACGTTCGCGAACGTTCAACGCTCGTGTCTTCGTTCTAAGTCAGAATCCGCCCATTTTCGAGTCCGCAACTCTATAATGCCAAATACGACTTGTCTCCATCAAAAACCAACGTTTTCGAGTTCAAATACAAAATACGACTTCCATTCTGAGAATTTTATGAATTCGACGATTATCGTCTAATCGTGTGAATTCCGGCAAAACTTCATTACTAGTGATTTGTTCATCATTCCAAATACATTCATTTCATTATCTAGACACCTAAACTTATATGATATAACAACTTATATTGAAATTAGGTTATGGATTATTCTTCATAAGCTCATAATTTAACAATTTCTTCACTACATAATTTTCATTTCATTATGACTTATTATTGATTTAAGTCATTTACTCAATGTTCTCACATCTTATCAAACATACTAATTCATATGAAAATCATATGATAAGTTCATCATAAGTTAATAACTTATTTAGGTTCAAGTTACTTATTCATAACTTTATTCGGCTTAATTCCATTGCTTATCCACTTCTCTTATGTTTTTAGCATCTAAGTTCATTTAGATTACACTTCTCTTATCACCCTACTATGATAGAGATAGAAGAGACAAGATCAATTACCTTTGAAGACTACTTCTCTTTCTTTGGAAATCTAACAATGGAAGGTTAAGCTTCAAAGTGCTTATTCTCTCTGACCAATAAGTTGATTAATGTTGTATGAAAATAACAAGCAACAAATGAATAAAAGGGCTTGCTATTTATAGAGGACCTAAGGTTAGGGTATTAAGGTCATTAGGCATCACACCTCCTTTACTAACCTCCTTACTATTGATATCTTGCTCATTAATTAATCTTGGCCATCACTCAAAGTTCTTGCCCACTACTACACCCATGGGTTGCCCCATGGATCCTATTCAACTAGTGGATCACCATTTGGGCTTAGTTCATAATCTAATCAATTTATCTTTTGGGCTTGCATTTATTTGCTTTGGGCTTCATAGCATTAACCTCTTGGGCTTAATATAAATCCCACATGGGCTAACACTTTTAATCTAGTTGGATTTTTAATTCATACTAGATTACATTAATTCCTTTCATTAGATTTTTAATACTTACATTCTCAATTTAAGTCAGCATGCGAGAATAAGTCAGCTATGGAATCTAAACCCTAATCTTGGATTTTTATCAAGGAATGAGAATAATAATATAATAATATTATATTTTGATTTTTCAGTGCTATAAATATGTACTGTATGTACGTATTGATGATGGTTGGTCAATTATAGTATATTATGACCAAACCCTAGCATTAATTTGTTTAACCCCTATTTTTAAATTCAAATGGGAAAGTCAAGACTGTTATATATATATAACTGTGTTATATGACTTAAGTTGTGTATTAAATGATTAATTAGGTAAACCCTAATTAAAATCTAGAAACCCTAATCTTTAGAAAAGCCCTAATATCTGGAACCCTAATTTGAAACCAAAACTGGAGTTTTGCTCAGTCAGAAATTGTGTTAATATGATTAATATCATGTATGATAGATATTATTGCAAATTAGGGAAAACCTAATTAGTAATTTAAAACCCAAATGATTAGAACCTTAATTCAATAATTGGTAACCCTAATTATAAATTTTAAAACCTAATTACTAATTGTAAACCCTAATAGCTTAATTAGCGAGGTTAATTATAATTAGTAAATTTTTAATTTAATTTTCAAGTTTATATAATTACAAAACTAATCTAATTAAGGAAAACCCTAATTTTATTTTTTTAGAAACTAAAATTTTGCACAAACCCTAAATAAAAATCCTAGAATTTCAAATTTATGCTAACCTTAGGGTTAAACCCTAAGGGTCAAACCCTTAACCCTAAGGGTTTGTCATGTTTACACAAATGCCATTAAAAATGCAAGTGAAAAGACTAAAATACCCCTCCTGCATTATTGGATTTTGCCAAGTGTTGGAGTTGTTGGCCAAACCTTGACTTCCCATGTGACAAATCTCAGCAGATCAGCCTCATATCTCAGCATAATGCATTGCATCTAAGTGTATATATATAGATTGGAGAGAGAAAAAATCATTTTGCTCACTTATTTTTGCCAAACTCTCAACCTTGAGCTTCTCTCTCTAACACCTTCGAAATTTTTTAGCATATCAGTTTCCAAGAACAGTCCCATGATCACCCTTAGCAAATCATAAGCACAGAATCAAAGATTGATCAAATAAGGTATAAACCCTAGCAAAGAAATCTGTCCATCGATCTGTTGTTAGATGTTAATTTTTTTTTTGTTAAACATGTTAAATATAGTGTATAATGATGATCTGGGTTGCTAGATGTTAGATCCATAACATCTAAAGGCCCGGATTTGGTGTTTTTCAAAATATGGAAAAAATTTATTTTTATGTCTGACAACGAATGTCAGACCTCCTAGATCTTGTTCTGTTTATGTTTCTATATGTTTAAATGTTGGTATTGGTAGTATGTTGTAAGGTCTGTGCTCTAGAAGTGGAACCACTGTGATTACATGTCTCAATCGTAAGTTATTCTTGGTGGCAAACCATAACCGAGCAAGCGTGACCGAGAAATATGGGTAACCCAAAAGTAGTTTTACGACATCTCGATAAGATATTGATGAGCTTGGATCTTACTGCTGGTTGTTGTTTTGTCGTTGTTCTTGTAATATATTTGTACTATGGTTTATGGCCTTTAAGATTTAGCTTTTATAGCGCTTAAATATCAAACTGATCGAAGTCAGTTGAAGGTCAAACAAGGTCGCGAACTTAGTAAAAGCATGATCTCTGACAAGGTTTGACCAGCATATATATTTTGATTTTGTTGTTGTTTTATCGGTTTTATGTTATGGATCTCTAGCCTTACATGGTGTCTACACACTAAATTTTATAGATCACAAAAACATTACACGATCAGTATGTAGTGTAATCCCAAAATGTGACCCTCGAACTGTTCTTCATTTCTAGGTAACCCAGAAATGAAGAACAACTTCTGACAGCTACTTTGGGTACCTAGATCTCCCTTATGTTATGTTTGTTGGCCATGATTGTTGCTGGAACATGTAGATTTACACTAACACTAGAATATCGGACCTCAAGAATGCTTTGAATCATCACAGATTAAATATACCACTTGGTCAAAGTAGTACACACGATAACTAACATGGTGTTCTAGGTTTGCATGATGAACACGAAGAACACCTATAGCGACGGTTTTGTCGCTATAGGTGGTCTTTAGTGACAATTTCTATATAAAAATTATATTTTTATTAAATAATTCTAGAAAATTAGTTTTTAAATATTAAAAATACAAAATTAATTATTAAAAATTATTTTAAAATCTGAAAATTAGTTTTTAAATATTTTTAATATATTTCATAAATATTTAATATTTTTGAAATATTAAAGGTATTTAATTTATTTAATTATTATATAAAATAAATTATTTAAAAATGATTTTAATATTTGAAAAATCATTTAAAATTATATAATGATATAAGAAATTATTTGAAGTTATTTTTAATGACTTTTAATATTTTGTGATGAAATTTATTAATAAATTAATATTAATGATAATTAAAGTTATTTGATAAATGAATTAAATAAATAAATTAAAAATGATTTTATCATATTAAAAATCAATTTAAATAATAATAAGGTATTTAAAGATATTTTAAGTTATAAAATATAACTTTCAATATTTAAAGGTAATTTTCATTAATTAATTATTATTAATGATATTAAAGTTACTTAATAATTATATTAAATAAATTAGTTTAAAAATAATTTTAATATTAGAAAAAACATTTTAAATGAAAATAAAGAGTTTATTAATATTTTAAGTTATAACATATGACTTATAATATTTAAAGATAAATTTCATCAATTATTTCCTATAAGTGGTATTAAAGTTATTTGGTAATTATTTTAAATAATTTAGTTTAAAAATAATTTCAATATTATAAAAATCATTTTAAATGAAAATAAAGTGTTTAAAGATATTTTAAGTTATAAAATATAACTTTTAATATTTAAAGGATAATTTCATTAATAACTTAATATTAATGATATTAATTTAATATTAATGATATTAAATTTATTTAATATTTATATTAAATAAATAGTTTAAAAATGGTTTTATTAATTTAAAAATAATTTAAAAAGGATATAAATGAATTAAAAATATTATTAAGTTATACTTAATGACTTTTTAATATTTTGATAAATAAAACATTAATACTTTATTATTAATGGTAATTATTTAAAAATGGTTTTAAATGTTTTAAAAATCATTTAAGTGTAAAGTTAATACATTAAAAATATTCTAAGTTACTATAAATAACTTTAATATTTTGGCAATGATTTCATTAATAGTTTAATATTAATTAAATATTAATGATAATTGAATTATTTAATATTTAAATCATTTAATAATTATTCCGGTGTTTGAAAATTTATGATAAATTATAATAAATATTTAAAAATTATTATAAATCATTTAAAAATAATATGACTGATATTAAGTTACAGGATATAGTCCTAGACTCGATAATTACCCGATAAAGCCGTCGGTACACCGACATATTTCAGAAATTGATCTGGACTTATATAATTTAATTAGATATGTGTTTATTTGTTATTCAATGGTTGTTGAACATGTGTGATAATGTGATTATGTTATGTGCTGACTGTGAAATGTAGTACTATGTGTTATAGTATATTGTTCTAATCGAACGAATGATCTGAGTAATGATAGGTAGTGATATAAAAGATAAAACCAAGTTGCGAATTGTAAGCAACGCATCAGGCAAGTATCCTACCTTTGCATTTCCTTTATGCAATGGACATGAGTAAGAAGTTTCAGAATTATATTATTATTGTACTAGAATATTAACCATATTGTCGTATATACTATATTCGATCATTGTTTATCAACATGATATTATATTATATAACTCATATATATATTCTGTTCGTTAATTTCGAAATACGGTTATACAAGTGTTCCCACTTGGATAATCATTGTAGTTAAACACATGTTGATATATATATATATATATATATGTATATATATATAAGCTGTCTAAGCTATTTGACCCAGCTAGACACAGATTTAGAAATATCGTTGAATATAATAAAACCTTATTGTATCCAATCAAATTGTTTTGGTTTGGATTCACGACTAAATATGAACATCCCAATCAGAGGAAAACTTTTATGCGCCCAGGGCGGACAGAGTGAACGATAATATCGTTGTTGCAATGTAGTATTGATCAATACAGGGCACATGGGAAGTACAACCTCACGCCCGTAAGTTATGACGGTTTGCAGATGAAGTTCTGCTAAACCTTATCGAAAATTTAAAACAATGTTCATAGTATGTCACTTAAACCCCTTTTATAGTCAATACGTAGTTTCAAAAATTTGAGATAGAATTGTTATGTTAGTATTATCGGATCAGTTTACTTCACAACTATTGAATCATTGTAGAAGTGATGTATAAAGATAACATTTAACCCTTTCAGATAAATATAATTATAATTGTTATTACTTGCTGGGCACTCAAATGCTCATCCTTGCTTAATTTAAATGTTTCCAGCCAATCGTGATCAACTTGAAGGGTCATGCAGAAACAAAAGAAAAGGAAAGCAAACATAATAAGATTTTTGGTATTCTATGTAATTGTATTACTTTATTAAGACAATGATAACTATTAAGTAACATGGAAATGAATGTTTAAAGGTCACGTACTTGGGATTTGACTATGATAAATGAAAATTAAGTTTGATTTTTATATTATTGTTATTATTATTAGTATTATTCCGCTTATAGAAATGGTATCGTGAAGCATCGAGTTTGGGTTTCAAGTACCTGGGTTTGGGGGCTTTACAAGTTGGTTTCAGAGCTTAGGGTTAAAAATCTTAGGTGGGCTAGACCTTAGGCTATAACCTTAGAATAGAGGGAAACATTGAGAATATAAATAACTCATAAAGAGTTTAAAAAGAGATGAATTGAATAAATTCATTGTCAAACAAAATAAAAGATAACTTATATAAAACTCTTAAATGTTGTGTGTATAAACTATATGCTAATCATGATAATTTATGTATATAGATGTCTGGTGAAAAAGGCTTGTTATATGCATATAGCATGAAGAAGGATCAAACCCCTACCCCCGAGCCAATATCAAAGCCAATAGCTGAAATAGAGGCTCACATTGAAAGCTACCTCAATGAGGTGGTTGATTTGAAAAGTGTAATCTGGGGACCACAAACGATATTATAACTGATAGGTAAAGTATAGTTAAAGAATATGTGGTCAATGTCGAGTTCTTAAACTCATATGTTTGTGGTGAGTTCTTAAACTCATAATGTATGGTGAGTTGGACGAACTAGGTGTAGTTAGGTGTGAATGGATTACTGAGGATAATGGGAATAGATAGATTTTTAAGCAATTGATCCTTAGTGGAGGCGTAAGAAATAAGTAGTACTAGTATTACTTGAATATGTATGATTCTATGTTATGTATATGATAGTTAGGTTTGTATAAGGTAATATTTTTCAAATTTTGTATAAGTTGTGTCAGCGATTCCCGACTTTTGAGTCACAAAGGGATAACAGATGATTAAAGCAATATGTGCTATGGTGTATGTCAAGTGTTATGAGTATGAATCTATAAGGGATTAATGAAATAAGTTCGTATAAAGATAGTAGTTATTTATCTGAACACTGGTTAATATAGTAAAACAAATTTTCAAAATCTAATATTTTGAGTACAAGATTATTTGAGTAGAAAATTTCGTGTTATATGTTAAATGTATACGATAAGGCTTAGGAGGTAAGAATAATTTATGATAATGCCGCCAAGACAAAAATGAAATCAAAGGGGTAGAAGCACCTGTCAACAAAGCTGGAAGACAACCAGACCCGATACAGAATTTTGCGAATATGGATGATCAAGCTATGCAGAACGGAATACTAGTCGCGGGAAGATCAACCAAATAATCGATTGAAGAACGTCAAAGACTTCAAGGCGATTGTACTGTCAGGATTTAGAGGATCAACTGACCTGGTAGCAACGTTGGTGATAGCTAGGATAATGGAGGGGCAAAAGATAGTTTTGTCACCTATACAATAAAAGGAAAGGAGATAAAGGGAAAGTCTGTGTGTTATAAGTGTGGGCAGAGGGGACATATCTCTCCCAACTGTCCCAATCCAAGAATGTACAGTTGGTGTTTTAAGTGTGGATCAATGGAGTATAAGGTGAAAGACTGTCCAAGAAGGAGAAGAGAGGCAAGGAATACGAATACGAGAAAAGGCAACAGGACATTGGCGACAACGGGACCAACATCAACAAACAAACCAACGAAATCAACCGCAAGCGTCTTCAACATGACCGTTCAAGATATCGTGGCAGCCGGGGATGCAACTCCAGGTATTATTCTAATCAATTTTATTTTCTTATATATAGTAAAATTATTTTATAAATTATTTTGAAGGAGGAATTTGAGTTCTTTTAGATATCAAATTTTCGTTTAATCAGATAGACAAGCTTTATGTGAATAGTTAAAGACCAGTTCGATCAAATTATGATCGAGATCTACTTGTAATGATTGTGTATGCTATGTACCATTATATGTATAGGTGTTAAAATGGTGATTCCGGGGACGGAATCTTTATAAGGGAGGGTGAATGTAACAACCCGATATTTTCTATATAATTAAATCAAAAATTTTGCGTATAATTTTTTTTTATTTTAAAGATGTGGATTTGTACAAGATAAGGTGTATGTGTATTTATGTGATAAATAAAAATATATTTATTACATGAATATTTACAAATAATTTTATTTTAAAGTTATTGATTATTATAAATTATATTCTTATAATAATTAATTTTATAGCGAAATGTTTTTATTAATTATTTTCTATGAAAATATAATTATATATTATTTAAATAATATATAAAATGATTTTTAGAATAATTATAATAATTTTTTAATTTTACGAATTATAGTATGATTATTAAGTTAATTAATTTACCTTAATTATTAAGGTTAAAAATGGGAGAATAAATCATAATAACCCCAAAATTCATACAATTTAATTATCGACTTCGATCGTTAATAATACGTCTAATTTCTTATTTTACATCATTATTTAATGTAAGACCCCGAAATTTTTTAAATAAAAAGGAATTTCCTTTATTTATTATTTTGAAATAGTAAGGGTGGATTTGATTAATGTGGTTAGTTATGGGTAAAATACGCAAATATTTTAAATAAGCAAGTGGTGATAAAATATTCATTATTGTCGGGGAATATTCGTTTGGTCGTGGAATATTAAATGCTCATCGAGAATATTAAATGCGGACGGCGCATTCTTTTGTGGGCCCCATAACTAAAAGCGATTGGATGAAGAAAACGACAAATATAAGTTGTTTATAAATAACTGGCGTAGTTGTTATCGTTATCTTGTTGTTGGAATACCCGTGGTTAAAACACACTAATACGCGTTGTTGAACAATAGCACACGCAGTATTGCACCAATTATTGATTCTTACATAAGAAGGCACTACTCAATAATTGTTACGATAATTCTTTATTCGATATTTTATTTTATTGATTCAATAATTCTTTGCATTGATATATTATATTCTTGTTGTTTCAATAAATTGTCATTACACGATATTTTCCATTATCGAGACAATAATTCATATTATCTGAATAATATTATTAGAAAACATTATTGGCAATGTCTAGAAAGTTACATCTAAGGAGAGGTTTGGTCAACTAATTGCGGCGCGCGAAGAAGGAGAGATCCTTATTGAAAGCCCCTCTTTCACAGGAACGGCTTTGTTGCCGATCTTGTGATTCTGTAATATTATTTGTGAATAATTAATTATTGATTTATATGATGAGGAAAATATTGATTTTATGTGGATATAGATGGAGAAAATTTTAAAATGACAATTGTTGAAAATTAATATTTTATCTTTTTACGATAAAATAATTCATTTAAATATATTATTTTAATAATATATTAACGGTGATATTTTTACAACGAATGTGGGATATATGAGTATCTGAGGAGGAAGAGTATTTTTGTTGAAATAAATGTTTAAAACATGTTAAACATGTTTGGGTGGACCCCATTTCTTGGTCCGAAATTTGATTATAACTTTTTAAAATTGTCCGTATATGGATTTCGGTCAATTTCTGTTTGGAATTTGGAAAAACTTTCTTCTGCAAAGTTGTAGAGAATTGAATTTCCTATAAAAAGTCGCGAGATTCAAATTTTCTGATAAAATGGCTATTTATTATGAATTATTGAAGTTCTGAAGTTCCGAAATAATTAATTTTTGGAAGTTTTATTTATTTTTATTAATAAAAATGTTTTTATATGTTGTGGGCATATTTAACATGTGCATGGTGGCTAAATTTAGATTCAAGATATGGGCGTATGAATTTTGTTTATATATAATATTATTATATTCAATTTTACGCTTTGGTGTTCTAAGCAATTTCCTATAAATAGGGTGCTTAGGTTAGAATTGAAAATCACACGGTAAATGAAGTTTTCTCTCTATATTATCGGCGTATTCTTGTGAGTATTTTGAGTATACTTTGAGTATTGCTATACTGATGCAAGTTCAAGTCATGCTTTATATCCTGTTTCAAACTAGAAATCTTGTCTTTTCGAGGTAAGGGATGTTATTTTCTTCTCAAATGATATTATTTCTTCAATATCATTATGCTGAAATATTGGTTGGAACTTTTATCAAATTTGGAACTTTTTCATGCTCTGGGGTTACTATTCATGAGTTACTATTCACGAGTTACTATTCATGAGTTACTATTCACGAGTTACTATTCACGAGTACTATTCATGAAGCGTGAAGATGTTTTTTGTGGAATTTCTATCTTTTGGTGTCGGAGTTACTATTCACGTATCGACCTTTATTCACGATATCTGACACTATTCACGATCGAATCGACACTATTCACCAAAAATGAAAATTTTTCTTTTAAATCTAAAATATCTATTCGGATAATTGCTTTGATTGTATCCATGTTTTGATTATTCTTGAATTTTACACCCCTATGATTATTTTTGAGGTATTTTTGGGCGTGGATAAAACAAAGTACGAATCCTTAATCCTTAATCCTTGTCATTTTGTTTCAATTTGGATTCGTTTCTTTAAAATATTTTCATCATCTTCACCTTAAATGATGATATTATTGAATATCTTTGGCACAGAGTGTAAAGATGAATGATTTCTGAAGAATATCTTTGGTAGTAGTGCAAAGATGAACAGTGTTTAGATGAACATGACCAATCGATGAATATCTTTGGCTCAGAGTGCAAAGATGAATATTTGATTCGGAGATGTATATTGATTGATGTTACAGGATAAAATATCGACGATGAACTTTTAAATTCATATATAGAAGATAGTAGTTTGCGTTCTCTACTTAACTCTTCTAATGAATTATTATTTCCGCTGCGAATATTGATTTAAAATTTGTTGTCTATTGTATTCTATTAGATTTTTCCCTGTTGAAGACGAACGATAATTTGTTATATATTATCTTAGTCATAATATTCTTTACTAGGCTAGTTGAGCTCACCCTTTCCTTTTTGTTCCATTTTTCTTCTCAGGAGGCGAGAATGTAGCGAGTACTAGTCGGGGTATGGAATGAAGGTTCTAGAGAGAGTTGTTTAGTAGTCCTCACCATTTTTGTAAAGTAATATATCAATAATTATGATGGGGATTTATTTGAGTGTGGATATTGTCTAGATGGCAATATCTGTATTTAAACTCACAATTTATATGTTGTAATAATAAAGTTGTAGTTATTTCTGTACCAGGTATTTGGCGACTCAGAATGGGTTAGATGGAATGGACCTATTTTGGGGGCGTCACATTTAATGTTAAACTTAATAAAATGCAGAATAATTAAAACTTTTCTGTCATCTTACTTTAATTCTCTGAATCAAAACATTTATCATCTACATGTCTTTGAATCAATCTTGTTTTATGATTCACTTTATCACTGTTACTAAATAAAATTTTACATTTCAATCCGATAACCTTTACATATCAGATAACTCTAACATTAGCTTTACAACTCAACATAAAACTATACAGCATAAAACATTTAGTACATCTCATGAATCTTAATCATGGTATAAAACAATAACAACTTTAGCTAAAATATTAATCTTCGTTTATTATTTTTGATCCACGTCATTCAAGTATCACGTAGTGTTACCTTCAATCCTTAACCTTCGAAATGGTTAATTGCAAGGTTGAGCTCGACAGCCCAGCAAAATCAGATAGTTTTCATGCATCACTTAGCACATAATAGCATGCTCAACATATATCTCATAAACATTGGACTAACATAACATACATGTTACAGTTCATATAAAAAATTATAAAGATTGAGTTCCTTACTCTATCAACGTAGTCATAAGTTGACTTTAACATTTCATACATTCAACATATATATAACACATCATGCTCTTTGCAATAAAGATTTAAAACAGTTAATCACCAAGTTCACATAGCAAATAGGAACTGAAAGACTTGCCTTTATCGTTGTTTACCAATAATAGTTTAACAACTTACAGATATCTGCACTTCACGTGCCCTACAAAATTATATAATCATTCACATTAACTATTAGTCACATAGCAACGCATAGTAGTTGTAATGTAAACTTTACTCTACATCTCATAACCCTTTCTATTATCAATACACAATGTTCAATTTTATTGTGTTAACTTTCGAATTATAGCTCACTATATTTCATATTCGAAGTTCATTCAAGTGTTTAAGTCTTGCTAGGAATCATTATTTGTTTTATATTAACACTATTCAATATCTTATAATATTCATTTCATTTGACTTAAAACACCTTTTACGTTCATTATCACTTATCACGGTGTTTCGACGTTTATTCGTCACACCCCAATTTCTCTCTCTTGTGTGTTCTTGGTATGCATATTCAACTTATCTAATATATCATTTATTAATGTTAAGGATCATTATACTTCATAATATTCATGTTCTATAACTTAGAACAACATCGTTTGTCGTCAAGAGCACTACACTTGCATACGTGCATGCCCGACGCCCTCCGATTGCCTCCGAAAACACAACAGTCCTAAAGATGACCATTTTTACCCTTCCTAACGACATCAAATTGAAAACCTTAAAGAAAAAAAGTTATAGGTCTATTTGTCCTCGTTCCGGATCATCTTGAATCACCTCAATGGGAGCTCGTATGAAAGAGTTATAAATAATTTCTCGCGGCAGTCGAGGCGGTCTACTCAAAGATCGAATCTCGGTAGCAACAAGCGCTCATTATTGGCCTTGGGGCTGCAAGAATGCGCTTGGGAGGCAAGAGCCGCATCCTGTGTTCTCGCGACTTCGATTTTTACAGACCAAACCTCCTTCCAATCATCATAATATGACTTATACTCATCGAATTCAGTCCATTTTCGATTCTATAGGTTTGTAACTCATAAAACTACAATATACCAAATACCCATCAATTAACATAAACATTAACTAACCCAAATATTAATTTACAACTCATGTTCATACCAATTGTTCATGTTTTGACAATTTAGCGAATTCAATCGCCACGACTTCGTTTCTTAATCAATTGACACGATTCCAACTACGTTGTTTTCGTTTCTTCACATACTAACATAATCCAACATCAATTTATAAATTATAACAAGTATTGATCATGAAATTTTGTACTTTCTAAGTCATATCCTATAAACATAAACAATGATTTATACTTTTCTTCCTACAACCAATTTACATATATTTTTATCATCAAACAACACTCAAATGTGATTATTAACAGAGTATAAACCCTTCATACATATATAAGTATCAATTCAACATAATTATCAATATAAATTTCAAAAACAAGGGTTAACATTAGAGTAGGTTATACCTTGTTCCTTGATTATTTGCTAGCAAAAAGATGATGATTAGGTTTAGAAATTTCCCCTCCTTCCTCTTGAAAATCATAGAGAACTCTCTTGCTTCTAAGCTCTCTTCTCTGAACTTTATGTTTCTTCTTCTCTCCAAACCTTCACTGTATCTCTATATTGTCTAGCCTTAGGGAGAAATAAGAAGCGTAAAAATAAACTGACTCCCACTCCCCCACTAACGTCAGGTACAAAATCAAAAAGGTTGCATCAATTGAAAAAGACAAAGGCCACGAGGCCTTGTTTGGCTAAGCAAATAACTCCCAACTACATTATTTTAATAACCTTATATTATATAGTTTCATGTCACACCTTTAGTTGATTAAATTAAATAACTTTAGTTTAGTTAATTTAAATAACTTATAATAATAATAATAATCTTATTATCATTATACTTATAATTAATAAATAATTATATATCTAATTTAATTAATAAATTAGAAATATCACTTTATTTAATTTATTTAATTCCAAATAAATTTAACAATTCATTTAATTTAATTATTTTCTTAAATATTGAGCAATTGATTTAATTTAATTATTTCCTTAAATTAAATCCTTCGATAAAATTATCATTACTCAATTTAATTAATCAATTTAGTTACTAAATTAATTCACCATAATTTTATCAACCATTTATTTATCTTAATAAATTAATTAAAATATTTATTTAATTCAATAAATATTTAAAATTAATTACAAAATTCTTTTAATTGCTTCAATAGTTAGCTTAACTATTAAACCTCACATTCCCAATATACGAATATATATTTTTCTTCATACCAGATCATATATTTCAACATATATAGCACGTATATATACCTACTCAAACTCAAACATCTCATAATAAGAATTTTTATCATTAAATTCTTATTTTAATAATTTATAAAAATTCTAGTTGTCACATCTTTCCCCCCTTATAAGGATTCCGTCCTCGGAATCACCGAAACCCTACCTTACTCAGGTTGTCATCAAATCTCTTCGTTAAATAACTTCAACACATTACCTTAATATAGGTTTTATTTATTACCACTACTACCATTCTTCATAATAAATTCTTGTATGTTTTATTTCATAAGCTTTCACTTGAAGTCAATTATATTTTGATTATTATATATTCATTAACCCTTTCATTTCCTTTTCTAAGGATCGTTATCATAAACACCCGGGATATTACATTCACCCTTTCTTCTAAGAATTTCGTCCTCGAAATTTTAACTTACTAATATTCGTTCCTTCCATTTATCAAAATAGATTTTATGTTAATATCTATTTATTCATTAGATTCTACAACCAAGTTCTTTTCTCTAATGATCTTTCTAAGATCATCACCTTCTTCACCTCTTCCTCTTCTAAGAGTTTAACATTTTTCTTCTTTCTGGAATTTCAATTCTTTCTTGAAATTATTATGTTTTGCTTAATTTTCTCATCCTTTCCACTTTCACCTTTCAGAATAATAAGAATCATCCACAATTGCTTAATAATTGGGAAGCGATATGAATAACATAAATTTAAAATATTTTAAATCATGTTGAGGGGTTATAATACCTTGAACTACGTCCCTAGGTTATCAAGTATCTCAACTTGAACCTTTAACAGTCATAAGACTATACGGACCTTAAACTCTTCCCCAGGTTTAACAGTGCATCACCACCATAAACCATCTTTAACAGAATGTTTAGCAATCACATAGACTGAAAACACTCTCTGCAAGTACTCTAGGTGATCAGCCTATCATACCCCTACGTCGTGCACAACGTATTACATCTTAACTTCATAACGACTATATGGATTACTTTTAAAACCATTATCTCCGATAACATGTCCCCTTTTATAGGGTTGTTCACCTTAGCTTTTCAACATCTGAATCCGCACCAAAACAATTTGGATTGGCATAACTTTTCAATAAACGCTTGAATTTCATGAACATCTTTCAATAATCGTCTAGCTGAATCAAATAGCATAGACTTCTACAACAATTTGAACATCAATCGAAATATGCATATACACACACATATACATTCTCGTACCTTAAATAAATCTCAAAAATCATTTTATGGTGTCATGATACTGCATTGTATTTACAGTCCGTTTGAGGATTCCGTCATTTTGTGACTTTGTCATACTACATCATACCATAGTGGGCTGACGATCCTTAGATCACATCTAACACTAAGAAATTCTGCATTGATAACTCCATCGTTTTTATCATCTTTACACCAGGTTCCATAATGCATTAATGATATAAAATATATTTTGATATTTTCAAATCATTTTCGCTTCAAATGAAACAATTAGCATAGACTATTCTTTAAACAGTTCAAAAATCTTTGAAAATCAGTTTTAGTGATATCATATCTCAACAGGTAACGATTTGTCAGTGTCCCGAAGTCCATACATACACATTTGTCACCATGTGTTGAGAGTAAAAATTCATTAAAAAAAGGCACATAGTGCGAATTTAGCTTGATGTCAAATATTTGAAATCTGGCACAGCTAGATGATTTGGAATACCTATGCTTCCACAATCAACTTTAATTTCTCTAATGATCATTTGCTTAATCATTCTATCTATTAAAAATCCTCAATGCTCTATTCGCAACATAACTATACCCAGTTCGTCATACTTACCATACATTATGAGTTCAAGAACTTTCCACAATCATATGAGTTTCAGAACTTATCCTAGTCAGACCATAGACGTCCATTCGCTGAGGGGTTCAAAATATACCATATGATTATGAGTCATGAACTTACCATAAGTATGAGTTTTAAGAACTCGCAACTAACCTTAGATTATCTACCTATTCGTTATACACATGAGAAAAGAATCACCTTATCAACATGCATATAGAAAATAGTGCGACATCAGGTTCCAATGATTATCAATGTAAGAAACTAAGTGGTTGTCAAACCAAACTCAGTCACTAACCAATATAGGAATCTAAGCGGAAAATTCCCTGCCCATACAAAGAATTGGTCAACCTAACCGCTATATAAACCAGGAAGCTAAGTGATTCTAAAACCAAGTACAAATTCCCCGCCCATACAAGGAATCATACAACTCAGCTGCTAACCTGAGTCCTCAATTGAAAACCCACCTAACCCTATCTTGCTCATAACTTGCTCTTTGCTTGATACGACTTCCTCGTATCACATCAACTATAACTCCTCGTGAGTTATCTCGTACTATTTCGTAGTACATGATCTTCATAGCATCAAGCTATAATTATTCAAACATTATAGACCATCTTTTCTTTTTCATCATTTACGACATTATTCGTTATCTTGGCTATTGGAGTTAGGGAACTCCTATTTCTTATCTTTATATCTTTTCAAAACTCTTCTTTGAGTTTGCTTGTTTATATAATAATTTTTCCTTTAAGAATTTCTAACTTCATTCACATTGCTCAACATTTCATCATACGTATCCATTTTCTACACTTGGTACACATTGAGTCTCTAATAGTTTCAATATAATACACTCAGTGGTTTCCCACAAACAACCAACAAACTAGGTTCCAAGTTGCTAGTTCGTATATACCTCCGCTCTATGAAGGAATCGTTTAGCCCAGATACCATACATCAACTATTAAAGAGAACAACTGTACCATACTTAAACATAACTTTTTATTCTTAACTTTCTTTATCATTCTCTTCTTATAGACATTGTCTATTTGTTATCACCTTACATTCTTATTATTGGAGTTGGGTAACCCCATAACTCTGTGAGATTCTTCTTTAAATCCTCTTACGCATGTTTTAATCTCTTATCTATACGTTTCTTAAATTACTTCTTATTGTTCAAACTCTATTTGAGCTTATTCTTTCATTATATTCACATCTCTTCTCTATGGTTATAGCCTACGGTACTCCTACTTAAGGTTTATAACTTGTAGCTTTGATACCAACTATAATGACCCCAAAATTCATACAATTTAATTATCGACTTCGGTCATTAATAACACGTCTAACTTCTGATTTTACATCATTATTTAATGTTAAACTTCATAAAATGCAGAATAATTAAAACTTTTCTGTCATCTTACTTTAATTCCCTGAATCAAAACCTTTATCATCTACATGACTTTGAATCAATCTTATTTTATGATTCACTTTATCACTGTTACTATATAAAATTTTACATTTCAATCCGATAACCTTTACATATCAGATAACTCTAACATTAGCTTTACAACTCAACATAAAACTATACATCATAAAACATTTAGTACATCTCATGAATCTTAATCATGGTATAAAACAATAACAACTTTAGCTAAAATATTAATCTTGGTGTATTATTTCTGATCCACGTCATTCAAGTATCACGTAGTGTTACCTTCAATCCTTAACTTCCAAAAATGGTTATTTGCAAGGTTGAGCTCGACAGCCCAGCAAAATCAAACAGTTTTCATGCATCACGTAGCACATAATAGCATGCTCAACATATATCTCATAAATATTGGACTAACATAACATAATGTTACAGTTCATATAAAAAATATAAAGATTGAGTTCCTTACTCAATCAGCATGCTTTACTCAATCAACGTAGTCATAAGTTGACTTTAACATTTCATACATTCAACATATATATAACACATCATGCTCTTTGCAATAAATATTTAAAATAGTTAATCACAAAATTCACATAACAAATAGTAACTGAAAGACTTGCCTTAATCATTGTTTACCAATAATAGTTTAACAACTTACAGATATCTGCACTTCATGTGCCCTACACAATTATATAATCACTCACATTAACTATTAGTCACACAACAACGCATAGTAGTTGTAATGTAAACTTACTCTACATCTCATAACCCTTCCTATTATCAATACACAATGTTCAATTTTATTGTGTTAACTTTCGAATTATAGCTCACTATATTTCATATTCGAAGTTCATTCAAGTGTTTAAGTCTTGCTAGGAATCATTATTTGTTTTATATTAACACTATTCAATATCTTATAATATTCATTTCATTTGACTTAAAATACTTTCTATGTTCATTATCACTTATCACGGCGTTTCGACGTTTATTCGTCACACACCCAATTTGCCTCTCCCGTGTGTTCTTGATATGCGTATTCAACTTATCTAATATATCATTTATTAATGTTAAGGATCATTATAATTCATAATATTCATGTTCTATAACTTAGAACAACATCTTTTGTCATCAAGAGCACTACACTTGCATACGTGTATGCCCGACGCCCTCCGATTGCCTCCGAAAACACAAAAGTCCTAAAGATGACCATTTTGACCCTTCCTAACGACCTCAAATTGAAAACCTTAAAGAACAAAAGTTGTAGGTATATTCGTCCTCGTTCTGTATCATCTTAAATCACCTCAATCGGAGTTCGTATGAAAACGTTATACCTAATTTACTGCAGCAGGTAAGAACAGAGTACTCAACACTGAAGCCCAGCGTAGCTGCGCCCCAATTGGCCTTGGGGGCAGCGCAGCTGCGCCCTGGGAGGCAGAGACGCATCCCAAGTTTTGCACTTCATGATTTTACAGACCAAACCTCCTTCCAATCATCATAATATGAGTTATACTCATCGAATTCCATCCATTTTCGATTTTATAGGTTTGTAACTCATAAACCTACAATATACCAAATACCCATCAATTAACATAAACATCAACTAAGCCAAATATTAATTTACAACTCATGTGCATACCAATTGTTCATGTTTTGATAATTTAGCGAATTCAATCGCCACGACTTCGTTTCTAAATCAATTTACACGATTCCAGCTACGTTGTTTTCGTTTCTTCAAATACTAACATAATCCAACATCAATTTATAGATTATAGCAAGTATTGATCATAAAATTTCGTACTTTCTAAGTCATATCCTATAAACATAAACAATGTTTTATACTTTTCTTCCTACAACCAATTTACATATATTTTTATCATAAAACAACACTCACATGTGATTATTAACAGAGTATAAACCCTTCATACATATATATGTATCAAGTCAACATAATTATCAATAGAAATTTCAAAAATAAGGGTTAACATTAGAGTAGGTTATACCTTGTTCCTTGATTATTTGCTAGCAAAAAGATAACGATGATTAGGTTTAGAAATTTCCCCTCCTTCCTCTTGAAAATCACAGATAACTCTCTCTTGCTTCTAAGCTCACTTCTCTAAACTCTATGTTTCTTCTTCTCTCCAAACCTTCTCTGTATTTCTATATTGTCTAGCCTTAGGGAGAAATAAGAAGCATAAAAATAAACTGACTCCCACTCCCCCACTAACGTCAGGTACAAAATCAAAAAGGTTGCATCAGTTGAAAAAGCCAAAGACCACAAGGCCTTGTTTGGCTAAGCAAATAACTCCCAACTACATTATTTTAATAACCTTATATTATATAGTTTCATGTCACACCTTTAGTTGATTAATTTAAATAACTTATAATAATAATAATAATAATCTTATTATCATTATAGTTATAATTAATAAATAATTATATATCTAATTTAATTAATAAATTAGAAACATCACTTTATTTAATTCCAAATAAATTTATCAATTCATTTAATTTAATTATTTTCTTTAATATTGAGCAATTGATTTAATTTAATTATTTCCTTAAATTAAATCCTTAAGAAAAAATTATCATTACTCAATTTATTTACTAAATTAATTCACCATGATTTTATCAACCATTTATTTATCTCAATAAATTAATTAAAATATTTATTTAATTTAATAAATATTTAAAATTAATTACTAAATTCATTTAATTCCTTCAATAGTTAGCTTAACTATTAAACCTCACTTTTCCAATATCTGAATATTTATTTCTCTTTACACCACATCATATATTTCAACATATATAAAGCGATATATATACTACTCAAACTCAAACATCTCATAATAAGAATTTTAATTATTAAATTCCTATTTTAATAATTTATAAAAATTTAGGTTGTCATAAGTCAGATATAGAATCCAAACCCTAATCTTGGATTTTTATCAAGGAATGAGAATAATAATATAATAATATTAAATTTTGATTTTTCAAAGGCTATAAATATGCATCAGATGTAGACATTGATGATGGTTGGTCAATTATAGTATATTATGACCAAACCCTAGCATTAATTTGTTTAACCCTATTTTTAAATTCAGATGGGAAAGTCAAGACTGTTATATATATAACTGTGTTATATGATTTATGTTGTGTATTAAATGATTAATTAGGTAAACCCTAATTAAAATCTAGAAACCCTAATCTTTAGAAAAACCCTAATATCTAGAACCCTAATTTGAAACCTAAACTGGAGTTTTACTCAGTCAGAAATAGTGTTAATATGATTAATATCATGTATGATAGATATTATTGCTAATTAGGGAAAACCTAATTAGTAACTTAAAACCTAAATGATTAGAACCTTAATTTAATAATTAGTAACCCTAATTATAAATTTTAAAACCTAATTACAATTGTAAACCCTAATAGCTTAATTAGCGAGGTTAATTATAATTAGTAAATTCTTAATTTAATTTTCAAGTTTAGATAATTAGAAATCTAATCTAATCAAGGAAAACCCTAATTTTTTTTAGAAACTAAAATTTTGCACAAACCCTAAATAAAAATCCTAGAATTTCAAATTTGTGCTAAACTTAGGGTTAAACCCTAAGGGTTAAATCCTAAGGGTCAAACCCGAAGGGTTTGTCATTGTAGACACTAGAAATTTTCTTTACACCTGTCACTAACATTGCAGGAGGACAGATTCGTGTTTCTAGAGGGAACCCTGGAAGACAGTTCATATCCATTCCGGATACTACCGGAAGTTCAGCATCAACCCTAGAACACACACTGGGTAACAACTCCAACCTCAGAGATAACGCCGAGGCGTGCATATTCAATACCGGAACACACACCGGAGAAGACCGATTAATCTCGAAGATAACCCCGAGGTATTTAGTCTCAGTCCCAATCATTGGAATAGCTACTGACCTTGGTGATCACCCCTAGGAATGCAGTTTCGGCGATAACCCCAGAAATGCTTGTTTCAAATGCAACCAGCTTCAATCTCGACGCTCAAAACGAGACACCCAGTACCAACTCGGAGATAACACCGGGAGGACAGGCACACCTCAGAGTTGACACTGAGGACTTTCAACACTTGCAGCAGTCCAATCTCAGCAAAGCCCTGAGCAACGATGTCCCACAAGAATCAACGATGTCCCGAGTGACTATTGTGCGGGGTAACGGATGTCTTCGTCTCAACATTTTATACACACATCTCTACACAACGATGTCCCACAAGAATCAAGGAAAACCAATCCCGAGTGACTATTGTGCGGGGTAACGGATAGAATTTGAAGCTTGAAAATCGGAGGGCATCGTCCCATCTACAATGACTTCGTACAAACTCTAATCCCATGCCATTGTACAACTCTCGACAAAAGGCGGTCCGAAATAGGTCTTGTATACCTCAATCGGATGCCCGGATTACAATTCTAAAAGTTCGATTGGACATTATAGTGCACATACTATGAGACATGTGACGACCCCGAATCCGAGGTCCCGAATCGCCGTGGATCCGGTTCGATCATTCTATCACTATACAACTATTTGTAGAAGATATAAACATAAATTGTTTATACATTAAACTTACATACTTTTCCCCAAGTTCGATTAACCTTAACTTATACACAAATCATAACTTTTATAACACATAACATTATTATCATACAACACTATTACAAATCTAATCGCGCACATTTACTTTAAGCCGGCACTGTCTTTAACCTTTCCTTATATCTGACGCATTCGCCTTAATTTGCAATGTTTTTATCATGATATAGCAAGGGTGATCATGAAAGTTGCCCAGCAAGTTTAAGTTCTATAATATAACGATATATCATGATTGAAAGAATCTGAATAATAAGCTGGCTATAATTCAACAATATAATTGTGAACTAGCAGGAATAAAATTATGACTGAACAAGTATTATACATGACCAAATATATATGAACCAACTGGTAATGAAGGTGATTAGCCTTTCATACCTGACTTATACATGCAATATGTACAGAGTACAATTCATGGCAACCAGCAATGATTAACCATAAGCTTATCCGATTGAAACAACTCTTAGTAGAGTTAAGTAAAACAAACTTGCTCGAAATTGATTGATTACTGCTATGAATTTATAACGCTTTATCCAAGACCTAATTTTAGAAATATAGATCTCCAATATTAGAATAATATCATCACAATATAATACTATATATATATATATATATATATATATATATATATATATATATATATATACGTAATAACTTTGAACACATAAAGACATAACCCTATTAGTCTATAACACATAAGACTCTTCGATATCGACGTCAAACTATTTCAGTCTGACTTGAGTTCAACAAAGTTCTAACGTCCTAACGGTCTAGTCGGACAATTCTTCGAGTCTAAGTTCAATTAAACTCTATCTAAGACTTAACAATTAACTTAAATAGTTTTAATATCAGTCAAAATAATTTTCGTCAGCTCGTAATAATTTTTAAATAATTATTACTATTTATCTTGATTTTCCAATCATTAAAAACGTATTTAAATGAATTAAATACCACATAATTCTTTAGTCATTAATATTTATTTATTATCAAATATTAATGAAATACATGTTATAATATTATAATATATTTATAATATCATTAAGTATTTTAATACTTTAAAATCATGTTTATATGATTTTAAAACAATTAAATTCATTATCCGATAATTGCTATTAATATTAAAATATTAATATTTTAATGACAAAATATCAAAAGTTATATTTTATAACTTAAAATATTTTTATAACACTTAAATTATTTTTATATATTTTTAAATCATTTATTCTATTTTTCCATAATTTATTTAATATATTTATTAAATAAGTTAACTATCATTAATATTGATTAATTAATGAAATTTATCACAAAATATCAAAACTAACTAAAAATAATTTTAAATATTTTCTTATACCATAATATTATTTTTTATGATTTTTCATGTATTAAAATTATTTTTAAATAATTTATTTAATATTTCAATTAAATAAATTAAATACCATTTATATTCCAAAAATATTAAATATTTATGAAATATACTCAAAATAATTAAAAACTATTTTTCAGACTTTAAAATAATTTTTTAGAATATATTTAGTATTTTTAATAATTAAAAACTATTTATTTCAATTTATTAATTAATTTTCGGAAATTAGAAATTCAAAATTAATAAAACCGTAGCTAAAGGGCCCTATAGCGACAGACCGGTCGCTATAGGTGTTCTTGAGCTATTCTTGTGCTGCCTAGAAACTCATCGCCAGTTGACAGGGTGCCTACTTTGACCGGTTTTTATTTCCAACCCATACATGTTCTTGGCTAGCTAATGATTTTAGATAGTAGTAATAATGTAATATTACATGTTCCAACAAAATGATATGTCATACAATATCACAGTTAGCAGATCTGAGTCTTTAAAAACTCGATAACGTCATTTCTTCATTTCTGCTTTTCGAAATGAAGAAACGAGCCTCAAGGGTGCTACTTTAGATCCTTGTATATTTCCGTATAATTATTGTTTGTGTGATATAATGGTTCATTCATGTAGAGTACATATTGTCAGGAATAAGCATGTGAATGATATTCCTATTTAATATATGATTTGATTATGATATATATATATATATATATGAATGAATATGCAATTATGATTGCATTTAGAAAAGCTGTAAAGTCCCTTGATAGATAATAGAAATATATGTACAAGGACTTAGAAGGAATTGATCAAATATGTTAGGTTGATCCTACATAAGTAAAATAGCTTTGTAAAGTCCTTAAAAAGAAATGATGTACAAGGACTATAAATATAGAAAGATCAAGCTTGTTAGGTTGATCCTATGATGTAATAGATAGGCTAGTCTGATCATCGAAACCTTTGCACTGTAAGTCGTGATCCGCCAGTGAGTCAAGGTTAACTCGAGAGCTATCGAGGCAGAATAGGAGTATGCAAGATAGTAGATCTCGGAGTTCGTAGACTGCCAGGGGAAACGAAGAAGGATCGTAGTGTATCGTGTAGAGCGCCCTCAAGATCATAGTATGCTGAGGAAGTTATGTTCAGAATCGTAGAGACAGCCTGCCTACAAGAAGACCGATCATCTGCCGAAGCCAAGTCAAGGATCGTAGATCACACTCTGAGTTCGTAAAGCCTATGGATTGCATGTAGAGATCGTAGTCAAGAAAGATCAGATGAAGACAACAAGCACAAGGCATAAATCGTAGTGTCAAGATCTGATCTCGGGATCGTAGTGTCTGCACAAGCCGAAGCTGAATCGTAGAGTGCAGAACTACGATCGAAGAAGAAGTGCTCACAATGCCAAGGATGAATCGTAGAGCATATACGGTTCTCAGAAAATGAGTACTTCTAGAATATCCAAAGGAACGAATCCTCTAGTTCAAGCTGCAAGCTACATCCAAGGAAACTAGAGAGCACTCAACGAATGGCATGCAGGCTAATAGAAGATCTCAGCACCAACCCAATCAGCATCAAGATTGAGGTGTAAGTCCATTCATGATGAAGTCTTCCATCAAGGAGATCCAAAGAAGGCTTTAGAAGTCGACTAAGGAAAGTCAGCTAATGTAGTAGCTATCAAGTGAACAAGAAAGAACGATCTCAGAAGCAACCAAGATCGTAGTGTTTGCCAAACAAAGAAGGAACTAATGGAAGGTGAACCGAGATGTTGGTCAGCCTCTGAAGAGCAAGGCTAAACTGATTAAGTGCAGGGTCAGTTCATTGACGATAAGTGAACAGGAGATCACAAGGAGAAAGCAAGCTGGACGCGCTATAAATCTGAAGTGTCTTGATATTCAGAAGGGGACTAGAGCAAGGAATTAGGCCATCAGTCTCTGAGAACAGTCGAGGCAAACAGAAGTATTGAAGCACTACACAATACAAAAGAGAGGTGTTCTACATTGAAGATCCAATCAACACACTTCAAGATTGTAGTGTTAACTCTACAAATCAATGAGGAACACTCAACAGGACACTACGATCAAGTCCTTGAAGACGTGCATCAGAATCGTAGAGTCCGAATAACTGAAGACTGAAGCATTGACAAAGGTTCAATCTGAAGGGTAATATTCAGACAAGTGCTTATTGAGAGCATCGATGCAATAGGACAACCTCTGATCGAGAAATCAGAAAGAGGAAATAAAGTCTTTGACCTGCCCAAGACATTAAAGTGATACATCTGACAGGGTAGGTGAAACAGTAGACTATAGTGTCAGAAAAAGTATGACAAGTCACATCAAGCAGTCTACCTCAAGCAACTCGAGATCTGTGACGAGATTTGAATAGCCTTCAACGGCTACTTTCCAATGGAAGGATTGGGAAGGAGTATAAATGAGGAAGAACTTTAAAGATAAAAGGTTGCTGGAGTTTTCGAGTTTGGAGAGAAGGTGGACTAATATAAACCATGGGAAACAGTGAGTCCGAAGGCTCACTCTACGATCCACCAAGAACACTAAGAAGTCAGATAAAGAAAGAAGTAGAAGTGTGAGTTCTACTATGTAGAAGTGAGAGTTCTACTACATGAAGAGTGTTCAGAATTGCCGAGAGAAAGAAGAGCATTATGTCATCTTGATGTCCATCACGGGAAGACTCTAAGTACAATAGAGAAGAGCCTACAGTCATCTTAGCAAGTCCATCATGAGAAGGCATCAAGTAGCAAGAAGGAAGATCAGAAATGCCATCTTGGTGTCAAGCATGAGAAAGCTTCTAATTGAAAGTAGTATGCACACAAGCCAATCATGTTTGATGATAAAGCATATACTTTGTAACAATCTTATTCATTTATTAATAAAAAGTATTAATTTATTAAAGGCTTTTAATTATCTACATGATGCTGTTTTATAATATGTGATAAACCCATAGTTTTAAGCAATGCTTTTAGAATAATGATGATGATCATTCTAATGAGATCTAAATTCTTAGAAAGCTTAAAACTAAAATAGTTCCCAATCATTGGATTACTAAATTGGGGATTAGTGAATCCGGATAGATTGGTACATACGCTGCTTTGCTCATTGGATGGGGATGATTGATCTCACGATCATTTGTGTGGAGACACTAAAGCAAGTATGTAGGTGCTTATTAGAGAATAAGTTCATTTGACGTGGCTCGCTAAGGAATACCTAATGGAGTTTTATTTGCTCGTCAATAGGAATTCTCAGTAGTGATAGTAGTACAAGTAATCCTTGAACTTGAGATCATCATAGTATGTTGTGTATGATGAGTTATACTTTGACTTATTCCTTAAGACCCTTAGGGTATATCAAAGGGTATGCTTGGGTATAATAAGTTGTACATGGAGATAATGTATGATCAATAAAGAATCTACCACTTCTAATAAAAGAAGAGAAATGTCCTATGTGATTCGATAAATGACAACCCAAAGAGTCCTTGGCTAAGGCGTAATGAAATTAGAAAGGAGTCTCTAATTTGCATTATTTGGAGTTGTGCATTTAAGGATCGAAATGCATATAATTAAATAAAATAAGACTTGACAGAAAATTCCATGTCTTATATTTAATTGGGACATTGATGGTGGAAGGATTGAATTATACGGTAACTATTTACTCAAAGGTTCTTTAATGATTAATGTTGAAATCTATATTATCCGGAAAGTCGCTTTGATCGCTAGGGAGGCTTATCCCTATTATAGAATAAATATTATTTAAATAAATTAATTGTTTAATTTATTTATTTAAATAAGATTAGAATTGTTCTAATTGATTTATTCACAACCGTTTAATATGGAGAACCTAAAGGGTCACACCATAAAAGGAAGAATAATTATTTAAGTTAATGGCATAATGGTAATAATATGTTATGTATATTTAATTTAATCTATGGTGATAAAATAAATTAAATAGCTTAATATTTATTATTTAATATTTTAGAAATATTAAATATAAATTAATAAGAGGAGTCTTATTAATATTATTACAATTATTATTATTTTAATTTCTAAAAGAGTTTAGGAATTAATTTAATATAAGTACTCTCATTTATTCCTAATAAGATTAGGAGGTTAAATTAATTAAAAGAGTTTAATTAATTATCCCTAATAAGATTAGGGAGCTTAATTAATTAAAAGAATTTAATTAATTAAATAAACCCAATTTCTTAATTGTTAAGGTGGGTTGCCCACATCTATAAATAAGAGGAGTCTTATTATGGGTGATGGGGTTGTTGACTTTTTCAACATACGACATAATTCTAATTGTTGGGAGAGTACACCTTTTCTATAGAGATAGAAAAACTAGGGTTTAGCCAACCACCCTTCTTCTTGAATTTTCTTCTTCCTTGGTGGATCACCTCTAGAGGCCAAACATTTGGGTGGCTAACGTTGATCAAAGGAAGGAACCAAACCCGGTGGATTCAAGTTGAACGCGAAAAGGATTGGAGGTGAACTTGTACCTGAGGAAGCTCGATCTTCAAGGGTATGATTTTATTCTTTATCTTTTCATTTAATTAATAATTATGCATAAAGGGTGATCCGGGTATATGGTTTGTAAATTTTAAACTCTGATTTTTACACGCTTCCGCATTATTTTGCAATTTGATTACGCATATGAATATTACAAACCCACAAGTGGCATCAGAGCCAAACCTTTATGCGAATTATTAATTGTTCAGATTTGATATGTATATTGATATGTGTTTAGAACAATTTAATTGGGCATAATTTTATTGTATAAAATTTAAAATAAAAAAAAAAAATTGTTATACCGCACGGAAATAAAGGCAGCCGAACATTCCTATTTTAAAATAGAATTCATGTACTGCACCGAATTCATGGCCACAAGGAAATCAAGTGACGTGCTTGGAGTAATCAAGTGACGTGCTTGGAGTAATCAAGTGACGTGCTTGGAGTTACATGATTTAAAAGTTACATGAGTAATCACGTGGCAGGATCATCAACTCTTTTTAGGAACTTTCGTTTTATATATATATATATATATATATATATATATATATATATATATACCGAATATATATACTATATATATATTCTTAATTATTTTATAATTAAAATAAAAGTTTATTTTAATTTTAAAATAAAAGTTTATTTTAATTTTAAAATAAAGATGTTATTTTAATTTTAAAATTAGAATTTCATGTTAACTAATTAGAGTTGGAATTGGATTCCATGATAACTAATTGGAGTTGAAATTGTATTCCATCTTTCCTTAAATAAAGGAGTTTATTTAGATATAAAATTAGATTTCATATTATTCAAAATAAAAGAGTTTATTTGTGAATTGGAAAGAGAATCCTAATTTCCTTAAATAAAGGAGTTTATTTAAATATGGAATAAGATTTCATATTATTCAAAATAAAGGAGTTTATTTGTGAATAGGAAAAGAATATCCGTGTTTCCTTTAATATTTTTTTTTTTTATGGAATTGGATTCCATAATTAATTAAAATAAAAGAGTTTATTTTAATTAAAGATTTTTTTTATTACATGGAATTGGATTCCATAATTAATTAAAATAAAGGAGTTTATTTTGATTAAAATTTTGATTAAAATAAAATATTTATTTTATTCAAAATTAGATAAATTAAAATAAAATAGTTTTATTTTGATTTAAATTTGGATTAAAATAAAGGAGTTTATTTTGATTCAAAAATTAGATTTTATACTAACTAAATTTGCCCATTAAATGATATCAATATATATATTAAATGTTTATTATTCATGAGATGAATGTTATTTATTGATGCATATGGTGATGTGTATGATAATAAATGGGATTGATTATGGACTATCGACCAATGCGATTGGATTTTATTTTAGTTGGATGCATGAATGTATGGGTTTTTATTAAATGGGGTCTGCGTACTGCTCGTCTTCTTTAATTTTTCTTAATATAAATTCTATCTCCTCCCATGTACTTCCTTTTATTTCACGATCAAGGTTTCTATTTATTTTAAAATAGTTTTGTAATAGGAATAGTTAGAATTATTTTGAAGAATTGGAGATCAAGGACAAGAAGCGCACGAAGAAGACCGTTTGTAATGGAGCCCGGTTTAAATGTAATAGTTATATTTAAATATTATTTCCAAAGACCCTAGGGTTTGACCTTTTGGTTCACTTGGTGGCTCTAGTGAACCAAACTAGAATAAAAGTACATAATCAATCCGGGTAGAATATAGTATTCTATATGTGCATGCTTATACTATATATATTATATATTATGCAAACATGCTTCGCATGTTCATTAATATATTGCGTATTTTATATATATATATAAATGCTGCCATAAACAAGATGAGATAAATTAATAACAAACCCCTCAATTTTTATATTAAGTCCTAAGCATTCAAAGATATTTGGAATATCGAACGTCGCCTTCTAGCATGATAAAATTAATAAAGTATTAAATATTTAATATAAGTTTGTTGTGTCACCACAAGGCAAGTATTAAGTATTTAAGATGTTAATTTATCACATTTGATGCTTATAAAGAAAATTGAACAATATTGTTTTGTTGTGTCACCACAAGGATGATATTTTTCTTTTTTGAATATATGGAGTGCTAGGTCGGACTTAACTTGGATAATTTTGATTCGGATGTGCCACCACTTTATCAAAATAATCTAAGAGGCAAAATAAAAGGAGTTGCATAGTTGATGTAATTGACAAAAGTTGTCTACCTATTTATTTATATATAGTTTGTTGTGTCACCACAAGGCTATATACATTTGAAATGGGATCCTTATTCTCACTAGCAAATCTTTAATTAGATTTTGCCGAACTATATAAGTGAGGGTAATATAGTTTGAAGAAAATGGTGGGAGATACCAATTTAAAACAAGACCTAAATTATTTTGGTAATTAATAAAAGAATGTATGTTAAAATGTTGTTAATTACAAATTCATTTACGAAATTTTACAATGTCTAAAATTACTATCAACTTTGCGAAGCATATTAGATGCTAAATTAACCGCATCAATTAAAGCGGATTGGTTAAGGAATTTGAGAATAGTTCTCATAGTCGAAAAAGCTATCTTATGTCCTTAATACGCCTATCCTGCGCAATGGTTGCGCATAATGCCTCCGAGGAAGAGATTACTACTTTTAGAAAGTGGCAAGATGATGCACAGCTGGCTCAATGCATCATGCTCGATCCATGAGTAACAAGCTTCAAATACAAGATGAAACTATGGATGCTCCTACTATATTCCTGCACATTAAGTAGTTGATGGTGAGGAAAGTAGGACTGATAGATATCAGATATCTAAGGAGCTCTTCCGATCTAGAATGGCCAATGGCACTATAGTACAAACAAAAAGTTCTTAACATAATCAATTTGATTGATCAATTAGGACAACTGGTTTTGTCATGGATGGAGAGTTGAGCCAAGATTTGATCTTGCACTCACTCCCGGACTCCTTTCACAATTGTTGTGAATTTTTCATATGAACAAGCTAGATATCAGCCTCGCTGATTTGCTTAACATATTGAAAAATGTTGAGAGTCACTTTCCAACCAAGAAAGACCATGTCTTACTGGTAGGGGCCAAAGGATCTTCTGAAAAGAAGAACGATTCAAAGAAGGTAAACAGAAAGGCGTAAACAAAGGATAATAAGAACAAAACTGATACGGATAGCAAAGAAGTTTGCTTCCACTGCAATAAGCCTGGACACTTGAAAGAAACTGCAAGAAGCATCTTTCAGAGGCTAACCAAAGAAGCTTAGTGAAGTTTCTACATAATACAATTTTGTTCATGATTGAAATAAATTTTTCTTTAAGTCAAGGTTCTACTTGGGTATTGGATACCGACTTTGGTTATCATAAATGTAGATTTATGAAGGGACCAAACAGAAGTAGAAAGCTAAACAAATATAAGTAATCCTATGTGTGGAAAATGAAGCAAAGGTTGCCATATTAGCCATAGAAACTTATAGTTTAGCGATGCCTACGGGCAAATCTATTAAGTCAATAAGTTGTTATTGTATTCCAGTTCTTGTTAAAAATATTATTTCCATTTTATTGTTGGACAATGAAATCTTTGGTATTATAATTAAGAACAATTGTTGTTCTATTTATAATAATAATGTTTTGTATAGAACTGGAATATTACTTAATAAATTTTGTATACTTGACTTACATGAAAATAATTTTGCATATTGAACAAATTAGTATAAGAAAAGGAGATGATCATTCAAAGAGTTGAATGTGTGTATTTGCTAAAATACAAGTGTGAATTATTTGAAAGGTTCAAAGAATTGTAAGTAAACAAATTTGCAAAGTATTAAGATTTTTTGATTAGATCAAGGAATAAATACTTGTGCAATAAGTTTCTAAATCATCTCAAATGGTTTTTCTCATAATGGACACCTCATGATACGTAATAATTGATTGATGTATCTGAATGGAAAATCGTACCTTGTTGGACATGGTGCGGTCCTTAATGATTTTACCGACATTCCAATATCCTTCCAGGGATAATGTCCTAGAAATGGTCAGATATCTCACGAAAATGGTAACCTCAAAATCCGGCCCCAAGACTCCATAAAAGTTATGGACAGGGAGGATTCCTAATCTTAAGTATGTTAAGATAAGGGGTTGTCCAACTTATGTGAAAAAGGTTTCAAAGGATAAGCTTGGGACAAGATTTTATAAGTGTCGATTTGTGGGACATCCTAAAGTAAGTTTAGGGTATATGTTCTATAATCCTAATTAGCAAAAGGTGTTTGTTGTGAAACACGCTGCCTTCTAAGATAAAGGTGTTTATCATTGAAGGGGCTAGTGGGAGGATAATAGATCTTGAAGAGTTCAAGAACCACAAAACACTATAAGTCAAATAAGATGAACTTGTAGATAAACCTATTATACCAGAACTGAATCGTAAATCTGGAATAGTACCGAAGATACTTGGGAGGTATGGATTCATCATAGATGATGATGATGAGGTACACATCATAGAAGATGATGATCCAGTTATATACCATGAGGTAAGTGTTGTAGACACTCAAAGAAATGGATTGAAGCATGTTTCTCAAATATGGAACATTCGTTTTGATGAGGCAATCAAAAGAGTTTGATTTTATCAAAAATAAGAATGAACCTAGTGTGTACAAAAGGGTCAGTGGGAGCATCGTGACATTCCTAGTACTATATGTTGATATACTACGGATAAGGAATGACATATTAATGCTACAATCAGTAAAGATAAAGTTGTCTAAACATTCCTCCATGAATGATTTGGAAGAGTATCTTAATTGGGGATATAAATCTATATAGATAGATTTAAAAGGATGCTCGACTTAACCCAAAGAACGTATATTCATTTGATGCTAAAGTCATTTAGCATGGCAAACTCCAAGAGATGTATCATGTAGATGAGCTATGGAGTGTATCTCTCTTAATAGTCCCCACAGACTCTTGAAAAGAGAGGTCGCATGAGTGACAATCATGCATGCAATGAAATGTACGAGACCTGATGTTGATCAGTCATATTCTGGAGAAGTTCACTATGAATCAGTGAAAAACATCTTAAAGTGCTTAACCGGCACTAAGGATGTGATCATATTCATGGTGGGTCTAAATTAAAACTAGAGGGCTTAATGAGACTCAAGTTTTTCGCATGCACTCAAGACGACGAAAAAATCCACTTTAAGGTAAAGGGTTACCTTGAACAAAGGTGCGTTGAATTGAAATGTTTCAAACAAAAAAGAGTTCTTTGGTTTAGTAATAAAGACAAAGTATATAGCTATAAATGAAGCTACAAGTTGATTGTTTGGATTAAAAGTTCATTACGTAACTAGGAATAGTTCCTAAATCTCATCTTGGATCTAAACATGTGTTGTGGCACTTTCATTTGATTATTAGTATCATTGAAAGATGGGAAATCACTATAGAGATAGTGGACTCTCATGAACAACATTACATATCCATTAACTAAAGCTTATCCAACAAAGGGATAATCGCCACTTAGAGAAGAAGAGTATAAGATACCATGACGATTGGCTTTAGTGCAAGTGGGAGATTGAAAGTAGTATGCACACAAGCCAATCATGTTTGATGATAAAGCATATACTTTGTAAATAATCTTATTCATTTATTAATAAAAAGTATTAATTTATTAAAGGCTTTTAATTATCTACATGATGTCGCTTTTATAATATGTGATAAACCCATAGTTTTAAGCAATGCTTTTAGAATAATGATGATGATCATTCTAATGAGATCTAAATTCTTAGAAAGCTTAAAACTAAAATATTTCCCAATCATTGGATTACTAAATTGGGGATTAGTGAATACGGATAGATTGGTACATACGTTGCTTGCTCATTGGATGGGGATGATTGATCTCATAATCATTTGTGTGGAGACACTAAAGCAAGTATGTAGGTGCTTATTAGAGAATAAGTTCAATTTAACGTGGCTCGCTAAGGAATACCTAATGGAGTTTTATTTGCTCACATCAATAGAATTCTCAGTGTAGTAGTAGTACAAGTAATCCTTGGACTTGAGATCATCATAGTATCTTGTGTATGATGAGTTATACTTTGACTTATTCCTTAAGACCCTTAGGGTATATCAAAGGGTATGCTTGGGTATAATAAGTTGTACATGGAGATAATGTATGATCAATAAAGAATCTACCACTTCTAATAAAAGAAGAGAAATGTCCTATGTGATTCGATAAATGACAACCCAAAGAGTCCTTGGCTTAGCGCGTAATGAAATTAGAAAGGAGTTTCTAATTTGCATTATTTGAGTTGTGCATTTAAGGATCGAAATACATATAATTAAATAAAATAAGACTTGACAAGAAATCCCATGTCTTATATTTAATTGGGACATCAGATGGTGGAAGGATTGAATTGTACAGTAACTATTTACTCAAAGGTTCTTTAATGATTAATGTTGAAATCTATATTATCCGGAAAGTCGCTTGATCGCTAGGGAGGCTTATCCCTATTGTAGAATAAATATTATTTAAATAAATTAATTAATTTTTATTTATTTATTTAAATAAGATTAGAATTGTTCTAATTGATTTATTCACAACCTATTTAATATGGAGAACCTAAAGGGTCACACCATAAAAGGAAGAATAATTATTTAAGAAGTTAATGGCATAATCGTAATAATATAAAGTATGTATATTTAATTTAATCTATGGTGATAGAATAAATTAAATAGCTTAATATTTATTATTTAATATTTTAGAAATATTAAATATAAATTAATAAGAGGAGTCTTATTAATATTATTACAATTATTATTATTTTAATTTCTAAAAGAGTTTAGGAATTAATTTAATATAAGTACTCTCATTTATTCCTAATAAGATTAGGAGGTTAAATTAATTAAAAGAGTTTAATTAATTATCCCTAATAAGATTAGGGAGCTTAATTAATTAAAAGAATTTAATTAATTAAATAAGCCCAATTCCTTAATTGTTAAGGTGGGTTGCCCACATCTATAAATAAGAGGAGTCTTATTATGGGTGATGGGGTTGTTGACTTTTTCAATATACGACATAATTCTAATTGTTGGGAGAGTACACCTTTTCTATAGAGATAGAAAAACTAGGGTTTAGCCAACCACCCTTCTTCTTGAATTTTCTTCTTCCTTGGTGGATCACCTCTAGAGGCCAAACATTTGGGTGGCTAACGCCGATCAAAGGAAGGAACCAAACCCATGTGGATTCAAGTTGAACGCGAAAAGGATTGGAGGTGAACTTGTACCTGAGGAAGCTCGATCTTCAAGGGTATGATTTTATTCTTTATCTTTTCATTTAATTAATAATTATGCATAAAGGGTGATCCGGGTATATGGTTTGTAAATTTTTAAACTCTGATTTTTACACGCTTCCGCATTATTTTGCAATTTGATTGCGCATATGAATATTACAAACCCAACAGTGGCATCAGAGCCAAACCTTTATGCGAATTATTAATTGTTTTAATTTGATATGTATATTGATATGTGTTTAGAACAATTTAATTGGGCATAATTTTATTGTATAAAATTTAAAATAAAAAAAAAAAAATTGTTATCTGCATTTTTAAATAAAGGCAAATTTAACATTCCTATTTTTTTAAATAGAATTCATGTATCGTACTGAAGAATTTAGCATTCTAATCAAGGCCACAAAATCATCAAGTGACGTGCTTGGAGTAATCAAGTGACGTGCTTGGAGTTACATGATTTAAAAGTTACATGATTTAAAAGTTACATGAGTAATCACGCAAGGTATTGATCATCAACTCTTTTTAGAACTTTATATTTATATATATATATATATATATATATATATATATATATATATATATATATATATATATATATATATATATATATTCTTTAATTATTTTATAATTAAAATAAAAGTTTATTTTAATTTTAAAATAAAAGTTTATTTTAATTTTAAAATAAAGATGTTATTTTAATTTTAAAATTAGAATTTCATGTTAACTAATTAGAGTTGGAATTGGATTCCATGATAACTAATTGGAGTTGAAATTGTATTCCATCTTTCCTTAAATAAATGAGTTTATTTAGATATAAAATTAGATTTCATATTATTCAAAATAAAAGAGTTTATTTGTGAATTGGAAAGAGAATCCTAATTTCCTTAAATAAAGGAGTTTATTTAAATATGAAATAAGATTTCATATTATTCAAAATAAAGGAGTTTATTTGTGAATAGGAAAGAATATCCGTGTTTCCTTTAATATTTTTTTTTACACATGGAATTGATTCCATAATTAATTAAAATAAAAGAGTTTATTTTAATTAAAGATTTTTTTTTATTACATGGAATTGATTCCATAATTAATTAAAATAAAGGAGTTTATTTTGATTAAAATTTTGATTAAAATAAAATAGTTTATTTTATTCAAAATTAGATAAATTAAAATAAAATAGTTTTATTTTGATTTAAATTTGGATTAAAATAAAGGAGTTTATTTTGATTCAAAATTAGATTTTATACTAACTAAATTTGCCCATTAAATGATATCAATATATATATTAAATGTTTATTATTCATGAGATGAATGTTATTTATTGATGCATATGGTGATGTGTATGATAATAAATGGGATTGATTATGGACTATCGACCAATGCGATTGGATTTTATTTTAGTTGGATGCATGAATGTATGGGTTTTATTAAATGGGGTCTCACAGTACTCGCCTTCTTTAATTTTTCTTAATATAAATTCTATCTCCTCCTATGTACTTCCCTTCGATCACGATCAAGGTTTCTATTTATTTTAAAATAGTTTTGTAATAGGAATAGTTAGAATTATTTTGAAGAATTGGAGATCAAGGACAAGAAGCGCTTGAAGACCCGTTTGTAATGGAGCCCGGGTTTAAATGTAATAGTTATATTTAAATATTATTTCCAAGCACCCCTAGGGTTTGACCTTTTGGTTCACTTGGTGGCTCTAGTGAACCAAACTAGAATAAAAGTCCATAATCAATCCGGGTAGAATATAGTATTCTATATGTGCATGCTTATACTATATATATTATATATTATGCAAACATGCTTCGCATGTTCATTAATATGACGCGTATTTTATATATATATGTGCATGCGCACTAAACAAGATGAGACAAATTAATAACAAACCCCTCAATTTTTATATTAAGTCCTAAGCGTTCAAAGATATTTGGAATATCGAACGTCGCCTTCTAGCATGATAAAATTAATAGAGTATTAAATATTTAATATAAGTTTGTTGTGTCACCACAAGGCAAGTATTAAGTATTTAAGATGTTAATTTATCACATTTGATGCTTATAAAGAAAATTGAACAATATTGTTTTGTTGTGTCACCACAAGGATGATATTTTTCTTTTTTGAATATATGGAGTGCTAGGTCGGACTTAACTTGGATAATTTTGATTCGGATGTGCCACCACTTTATCAAAATAATCTAAGAGGCAAAATAAAAGGAGTTGCATAGTTGATGTAATTGACAAAAGTTGTCTACCTATTTATTTATATATAGTTTGTTGTGTCACCACAAGGCTATATACATTTGAAATGGGATCCTTATTCTCACTAGCAAATCTTTAATTAGATTTTGCCAACTATATAAGTGAGGGTAATATAGTTTGAAGAAAATGGTGGGAGATACCAATTTAAAACAAGACCTAAATTATTTTGGTAATTAATAAAAGAATGTATGTTAAAATGTTGTTAATTACAAATTCATTTACGTAATTTTACAATGTCTAAAATTACTATCACTACTGAAAGCATATTAGATGCTAAATTAACTGAATCAAATTAAACGGATTGGTTAAGGAATTTGAGAATAGTTCTCATAGTCGAAAAGCTATCTTATGTCCTTAATACGCCTATCCTCGCAATGGTTGCGCATAATGCCTCCGAGGAAGAGATTACTACTTTTAGAAAGTGGCAAGATGATGCACATTGGCTCAATGCATCATGCTCAGATCCACGAGTAACAAGCTTCAAATCGGCAAGATGAAACTATGGATGCTCCTACTATATATCCCCGCACATTAAGTAGTTGATGGTGAGGAAAGTAGGACCGATAGATATCGATATCTAAAGGAGCTCTTCCGATCTAGAATGGCCAATGGCACTATAGTATGCATAAAAAAGTTCTTAACATAATCAATTTGATTGATCAATTAGGACAACCGGTTTTTGTCATGGATGGAGAGTTGAGCCAAGATTTGATCTTGCACTCACTCCCTGACTCCTTTCACAATTGTTGTGAATTTTTCATATGAACAAGCTAGATATCAGCCTCGCTGATTTGCTTAACATATTGAAAAATGTTGAGAGTCACTTTCCAACCAAGAAAGACCATGTATTACCGGTAGGGGCCAAAGGATCTTCCGAAAGAAAGAACGATTCAAAGAAGGTAAATAGAAAGGCGTAAACAAAGGATAATAAGAACAAAATCGATACGGATAGCAAAAGAAGTTTGCTTCCACCGCAATAAGCCCGGACACTTGAAAGAAACTCATGAAGAAGCATCTTTCGAGGCTAACCAAAGAAGCTTAGTGAAGTTTCTACATAATACAATTTTTGTTCATGATTGAAATAAATTTTTCTTTAAGTCAAGGTTCTACTTGGGTATTGGATACCGACTTTGGTTATCATAAATGTAGATTTATGAAGGACCAAATGCAAGTAGAAAGCTAAACAAATATAAGTAATCCTATGTGTGGAAAATGAAGCAAAGGTTGCCATATTAGCCATAGAAACTTATAGTTTAGCGATGCCTACTGGGCAAATCTATTAAGTCAATAAGTTGTTATTGTATTCCAGCTTCTTGTTAAAAATATTATTTCCATTTTATTGTTGGACAATGAAATCTTTGGTATTATAATTAAGAACAATTGTTGTTCTATTTATAATAATAATGTTTTGTATAGAATCGAATATTACTTAATAAATTTTGTATACTGACTTACATGAAAATAATTTTGCATATTGAACAAATTAGTATAAGAAAAGGAGATGATCATTCAAAGAGTTGAATGTGTGTATTTGCTAAAATACAAGTGTGAATTATTTGAAAGGTTCAAAGAATTCGAAGTGAAAACAATTTGCAAAAGTATTAAGATTTTTTGATTAGATCAAGGAATAAATACTTGTGCAATAAGTTTCTAAATCATCTCAAATGGTTTTTCTCATAATGGACACCTCATGATACGTAATAATTGATTGATGTATCTGAATGAAAAATCGTACCTTGTTGGACATGGTGCGGTCCTTAATGATTTTACCGACATTCCAATATCCTTCTGGGATAATGTCCTAGAAATGGCTGCATATCTACGAAAATGGTAACCTCAAAATCCGGCCCCAAGACTCCATAAAAGTTATGGATGTGGAGGATTCCTAATCTTAAGTATGTTAAGATAAGGGGTTGTCCAACTTATGTGAAAAAGGTTTCAAAGGATAAGCTTGGGACAAGATTTTATAAGTGTCGATTTGTGGGACATCCTAAAGTAAGTTTAGGGTATATGTTCTATAATCCTAATTAGCAAAAGGTGTTTGTTGTGAAACACGCTGCCTTCTAAGATAAAGGTGTTTATCATTGAAGGGGCTAGTGGGAGGATAATAGATCTTGAAGAGTTCAAGAACCACAAAACACTATAAGTCAAATAAGATGAACCTCAGTAGATGACCTATTATACCGTAACCAATCAGAAATCTGAATATAGTACCGAAGATACCTGGGAGGTATGTATTCATCATAGATGATGATGATGAGGTACACATCATAGAAGATGATGATCCAGTTACATACCATGAGGTAAGTGTTGTAGACACTCAGAGAAATGGATTGAAGCAAGTTTCTCAAATATGGAACATTCGTTTTGATGAGGCAATCAAAAGAGTTTGATTTTATCAAAAATAAGAATGAACCTAGTGTGTACAAAAGGGTCAGTGGGAGCATCATGACATTCCTAGTACTATATGTTGATATACTACGGATAAGGAATGACATATTAATGCTACAATCAGTAAACATTCCTCCATGAATGATTTGGAAGAGTATCTTAATTGGGGATATAAATCTATATAGATAGATTTAAAAGGATGCTCGACTTAACCCAAAGAACGTATATTCATTTGATGCTAAAGTCGCTTTAGCATGGCAAACTCCAAGAGATGTATCATGTAGATGAGCTATGGAGTGTATCTCTTAATAGTCCCCACGACTCTTGAAAAGAGAGGTCGCATGAGTGACAATCATGCATGCAATGAAATGTACGAGACCGATGTTGATCACCATATTCGGAGAAGTTCACTATGAATCGCTGAAAAACATCTTAAAGTGCTTAACCCAACTAAGGATGTGATCATATTCATGGTGGGTCTAAATTAAAACTAGAGGGCTTAATGCACTCAAGTTTTTCGCATGCACCAAGACGACGTAAAATCCACTTTAAGGTAAAGGGTTACCTTGAACAAAGGTGCGAAGAATTGAAAGGTTTCAAACAAAGAAAGAATTGCTTTGGTTTAGTAATAAAGACAAAGTATATAGCTATAAATGAAGCTACAAGTTGATTGTTTGGATTAAAAGTTCATTACAGAACTAGGAATAGTTCCTAAATCTCATCTTGGATCTAAACATGTGTTGTGGCACTTTCATTTGATTATTAGTATCATTGAAAGATGGGAAATCACTATAGAGATAGTGGACTCTCATGAACAACATTACATATCCATTAACTAAAGCTTATCCAACAGCAGGATAATCGTCACTTAGAGAAGAAGAGTATAAGATACCATGACGATTGGCTTTAGTGCAAGTGGGAGATTGAAAGTAGTATGCACACAAGCCAATCATGTTTGATGATAAAGCATATACTTTGTAACAATCTTATTCATTTATTAATAAAAAGTATTAATTTATTAAAGGCTTTTAATTATCTACATGATGTTGTTTTATAATATGTGATAAACCCATAGTTTTAAGCAATGCTTTTAGAATAATGATGATGATCATTCTAATGAGATCTAAATTCTTAGAAAGCTTAAAACTAAAATAGTTCCCAATCATTGGATTACTAAATTGGGGATTAGTGAATCCGGATAGATTGGTACATACGTTGCTTTTCATCGGATGTGGATGATTGATCTCATGATCATTTGTGTGGAGACACTAAAGCAAGTATGTAGGTGCTTATTAGAGAATAAGTTCACTGAACGTGGCTCGCTAAGGAATACCTAATGGAGTTTTATTTGCCTGTCAATAGGAATTCCTGTAGTGATAGTAGTACAAGTAATCCTTGTACTTGAGATCATCATAGTATCTTGTGTATGATGAGTTATACTTTGACTTATTCCTTAAGACCCTTAGGGTATATCAAAGGGTATGCTTGGGTATAATAAGTTGTACATGGAGATAATGTATGATCAATAAAGAATCTACCACTTCTAATAAAAGAAGAGAAATGTCCTATGTGATTCGATAAATGACAACCCAAAGAGTCCTTGGCCAAAGCGTAATGAAATTAGAAAGGAGTTTCTAATTTGCATTATTTGGAGTTGTGCATTTAAGGATCGAAATACATATAATTAAATAAAATAAGACTTGACAAAATTCCATGTCTTATATTTAATTGGGACATCAGTATGGTGGAAGGATTGAATTGTGCATTAACTATTTACTCAAAGGTTCTTTAATAATTAATGTTAAAATCTATATTATCCGGAAAGTCGCTTGATCGCTAGGAGGCTTATCCCTATTGTAGAATAAATTATTATTTAAATAAATTAATTGTTTAATTTATTTATTTAAATAAGATTAGAATTGTTCTAATTGATTTATTCACAACCTGGTTTAATATGGAGAACCTAAAGGGTCACACCATAAAAAAGGAAGAATAATTATTTAAGAAGTTAATGGCATAATCGTAATAATATAAGTTATGTATATTTAATTTAATCTATGGTGATAGAATAAATTAAATAGCTTAATATTTATTATTTAATATTTTAGAAATATTAAATATAAATTAATAAGAGGATTCTTATTAATATTATTACAATTATTATTATTTTAATTTCTAAAAGAGTTTAGGAATTAATTTAATATAAGTACTCTCATTTATTCCTAATAAGATTAGGAGGTTAAATTAATTAAAAGAGTTTAATTAATTATCCCTAATAAGATTAGGGAGCTTAATTAATTAAAAGAATTTAATTAATTAAATAAACTCAATTCCTTAATTGTTAAGGTGGGTTGTCCACATCTATAAATAAGAGGAGTCTTATTATAGGTGATGGGGTTGTTGACTTTTTCAACATACGACATAATTCTAATTGTTGGGAGAGTACACCTTTTCTATAGAGATAGAAAAACTAGGGTTTAGCCAACCACCCTTCTTCTTGAATTTTCTTCTTCCTTGGTGGATCACCTCTAGAGGCCAAACATTTGGGTGGCTAACGTTGATCAAAGGAAGGAACCAAACCCGGTGGATTCAAGTTGAACGCGAAAAGGATTGGAGGTGAACTTGTACCTGAGGAAGCTCGATCTTCAAGGGTATGATTTTATTCTTTATCTTTTCGTTTAATTAATAATTATGCATAAAGGGTGATCCGGGTATATGGTTTGTAAATTTTAAACTCTGATTTTTACACGCTTCCGCATTATTTTGCAATTTGATTGCGCACATGAATATTACAAATCTAACACTAAGTACCTTAACAGAAGAGCTTACCGTCATCTTAGAAGCCTATCATGTGCAGCCATCAAGTACCAAGGAGAAGGATCTTCAAGGCAGTTCATAAAGGGATCATCCGAAGTGGCTGAGTAACCAAAGAAGCTGAGCATCATGCAACACTCAGCTGCACTTCAAGGATGATCAAGCCAAGCTACTAAGGATAGAAGATGGTCAGAGCATGAAGACAACTTAGCAGCTCAGCACCGACTCCAACAACAACAAACAAACAACTCAACAAAGCCAGGGCCTGAGGGGTCTTATCCAGAAGGACTAAATGAAGCAGGGCCAGAAGGGTCCTTGTCCGGAGGGACTAAACGAAGTTCCAAGGCTACTGGCCTTGAAGAGTTCTTAGTGAACTGAAGTCCCAAGGATGTTGGCCTTGAAGGAATCTTAGTGATTCAGGGTGCTTCCCTTCCTTAGTGGAAATCCTGCTAGTTGAAAGCAGAAGAGTGGATTAGGAGCTTGAGTCTCTGAACCACTAAAAACACCTTGTGTCGTTTACATTATGTCATTTACATTATGTACTATAACTGCTATAACTGCCATGTATGTTTTTAACTGTTTACAACTAAACTTACTCTACGAACAATGTATGTATGATTATGAATATATCAATGAAGGGGATCTTTTACTTATTCCGCTGTGCTTGAAAAGATTCTCATGTTTGTCATATGTTGATTATAAATAATATAATATAAACCAGAAAAGTATTTGAAATAAAAAGGATCTATTCACCCCCCCCCCCCTTCTAAATCTATTGTTCCCTCTGGGAACTAACAATTGGTATCAGAGCAGGTTCTCATGCTATATTCAAAATCTAATCGCTTTGAGTTTGATCCAAGGCACTAACATTGTTCTAAACTTAGTTTAGTAGTAAGTAACTTGTTATATGCAGATGAGCTCACATGTTGGAAATATTGTGTATAGGTTAAATGTGTATATACACCTGAAGCTGCTCAGATTGGTCCATGGTCTCTATTGATACATCAACAAGACCAATCCTAGCCTGCAGTAAATCTTGTAGTATTAGGACCAGACGAGAACACTCAAGAGACGTCAATGACAAAGAGTCAAACACCCACCAGTCTGAAAGATGAAGAAGCCATACATGCTAAGAAATGCTTATCGAAGAGAAGAAAGAAGATCTTCTTAAACTTATGTCTGGCCAACCAACAGCTGGGTGCAAACTCTGTCAGCTAAAAGATATCAATGATCTTAATAACTGAGATCCTCTTGGCCTATATGTTCAAGACCACTATTGATTGATTAAAGGCCAACAAGAGCAATAAGCTGTCAGGAGCAAAAGTAAAGTTATGCTCATCAATACCTAAACTCAGTATATCTATGATAAATGACTGTTTAGTAACTGACAGTAAAAAGGTACGGTTCCTCACTATTATAAATGCATTCTTCATAATTGCATCTCGTTATGAACTATAACAAGATTATGTCAAGAAGTCATAAACTACCTAAAAAGGTGAAGAGAGAAAGTAACCTGAGGATGGAAACTCAAATGACTATAAACTTTCTCTCCATCCAAGTTTTAGGTTGAAGATGACATCTTGAAGGAAATCTGAAATAGGTCATAAGAACATCACCGGCCTAATAAACTTTATGTGAAATAATCGTTGCTGGTGGGTTAGTATGTATGTACAAGCCTATGTTCTAAGTGTTTGACAACTCACAGATTATGATCAGTTCTACAAAAGGATCTGGTTGATCTGTAGAAACTAATCACCTCCATGGATCAACTAGATACTCATAAATCGTAGAGTTGATTTCTACTCTGAATACTTAAATACTATGAACATAATCCAGTAAATGATGAAACCATCATAGATAGAGAGTGTGTTATTTAATGACATATCCTGCACTCACTTATCATCATGCATCTCAAAAATATATTATCTTAAGATAGTTGCATGCATGAATGTCTGTTGGTGATAAATATGATGATTGCCCAAATAAGAGGAACAGGGGTCTAGAAAACTAACCTAGCAAGACCCATTTAATTATTGGTACCAAAAATAGAAATATATTTAAACCTGCAGGTACTTGGTCAGTCTGACCACACTAAGGAATGATGAAGCAGAAGACTTAAGTCCAGAAGACTCAACTAGTAGAAGGCTAAGGAAAATTCAGAGATGATTCTAATAGAGTTCCTATCTGTCCAAGCCTGTCCTTGAAGACCCTCTGAGCTAACCAGAATGGAGCTCACATGGCTGCTAATCTGTATATGGAAGCAAGCCATTCAGCCAAAGAAAGAAAGGGTCTTATGTGCTCAAAAGCCAGTCAAGAATTCTATATGGGAAGAATCCTCAAGAAATCTCACAACAGAAGATTATCGAACATCATTCAAGAGGAACTTATTGCGAGAGTAGAAATCCACAAACACAACTGTCAAAGAAGACTACGTTCGTAGTGCTATCATATAATCGTAGAGTGATCAGTCCTGAAAATACTCATCTCTACGATACAAGGAAATCGGAGCAATGATGGAGATTCCAGTCAGAAGGAGATATGCAAGGTTGTCTTCAAATGAACCTGAAGAAGAGGGAATCACATCTATCTGGAAAGACAGCGTCAAGAACGGAGGAGCAGTGATCTGTTAAGGAACAACAACACTGAGATATATTATGAAAAGTTGTACCAGTTACAGAATCCCAAAACTTTGTTGCTGATGAACCAAATGAAAATCCATAGTCAGTAGGAACGTCTCAAAACGTACTACTGATAACCCTTCAGCCACCCAACCCATAATCGTGAAGTGCCTACAATCAAACATATGATCGTAGTGTAAGAAGCAGGAGGACAACACGATTTCAGCAATACAGTTGTCTAAAGCTGGTAGAAAACCTCCCAATCAGAAGAGGTCAAATGAGATGTCATTACAAATCACTGCTACAGTATTCCATCTGGAAAGCGCCTCAGGGACAAACCTGACCCTTAGCTCACTCTAAGAGGTTAGCCCTTCCTGAGCTACCTTTACCCAGAAGTAATGCTTGATCAAGTTCATCTCAAGGATCAAGTCAGTTAACGATCGTAGGGTCGAGTTTGAAGAAAACTAAACGATCGCAATGAAACCTCAATGATTGTAGTGCTACCTCAACGATTGTAGCACAACCTCAGCGATCGTAGAATACAACTCGACGATCGTAGTCCTACCAAAGGGTACTCCAGTTTACTAGGAGCTTGGAAAATGAGATATTTGCTAAACTATTCAAGTCAAGGAGATAAGTTCGAATACATCAGTGATTGAGCTATGTTGCATCAAAGTAAGGAGAAAAGACAAAGCCATCCACTATAACATCTCTTAAAAGTTGATCGTTGAGTCAACAAAGGGAATCGTAGAGTCCATAGCTGACTTATCATGCTACTCTACGAATCAAAAGGTCAACGGTCAGAGCCACGTCGTTTAAACGACTACTCTTCTAAAAGGAAACATCTAACTGAATAGGGGGAGATTGTCAGGAATAAGCATGTGAATGATATTCTTATTTAATGTATGATTTGATTATGATATATATATATATATATATATATATATATATATATATATATATATATGAATGAATATGCAAGTATGCTTGCGTTAAGAAAAAAAGTCAGAAGTCCCTTGATAAATAATAGAAATATATGTACAAGGACTTAGAATGAATTGATCAAATATGTTAGGTTGATCCTACATAAGTAAAACAGCTTTGTAAAGTCCATAAAAAGAAATGATGTACAAGGACTATAAATATAGAAAGATCAAGCTTGTTAGGTTGATCCTATGATGTAATAGATAGGCTAGTCGATCATCGAGCACCGCACTGTAAGTCGTAGTTCCGCCAGTGAGTCAAGGTTAACTTGAGAGAGCTATCGAGGCGAATAGGAGTATGCAAGATAGTAGATCTCTTGAGTTCGTGAATCGTATCGGGAAAACGAAGAAGGATCGTAGTGTATCGAGTAGAGCTTCCTGGGATCATAGTGTCTTTGAGGAAGTCGTGATCGTAATCGTGAGAGACACACACCTACTGAAGAAGACCGATCATCTGCCGAAGCCAAGTCAAGGATCGTAGATCACACTCTGAGTTCGTAGAGCCAATGGATTACATGCAGAGATCGTAGTTAAGAAAGATCATATGAAGACAACAAGCATAAGGCATAAATCGTAGTGTCAAGATCTGATCTTGGGATCGTAGTGTTTGCACAAGCCAAAGCTGAATTGTAGAGTGCAGAACTACGACCTAAGAAGAAGTGCCCACAATGCCAAGGATGAATCGTAGAGCATATACGGTTCTCAAAAAATGAGCACTCCCAGAATATCCAAAGGAACGAAGCCTCTGGTTCAAGCTGCAAGCTACATCCAAGGAAACCAGAGAGCACTCAACGAATGGCATGCGCAGGTAACAAGATCTCAAAGACCAACCTAATCAAAGATCAAGATTGAGGTGTAAGGCCATTCGTGATGAAGTCTTCCATCAAGGAGATCCAAAGAAGACTTCAGAAGCTGACTAAGGAAAGTTAGCTAATGCAGTAGCTATCAAGTGAACAAGAGAGAATGATCTCGGAAACAACCAAGATCGTAGTGTTTGCCAAACAAGGAATGAACTAATGGAAGGTGAACTGAGATGCTGATCAGCCTCTAAAGAGCAATGCTAAAGTGATTAAGTGCAGGGTCAGTTCATTGATGATAAGTGAACGGGAGATCACAAGGAGAAAGCAAGCTGGACGCGCCACAAATCTGAAGTGTCTTGATATTCAGAAGGGGACCAGAGCAAGGAATTAGGCAATCAGTCTCTGAGAACAGTCGAGGCAAACATAAGTATTGAAGCACTGCACAATACAAAAGAGAGGTGTTCTACATTGAAGATCCAATCAACACTCTTCAAGATCGTAGTGTTAACTCTACCAAACAATGAGCAACACTCAACAAGACACTACAATCAAGTCCTTGAAGACGTGCATCAGAATCGTAGAGTCCGAATAACTGAAGACTGAAGCATTGGCAAAGGTTTAATCTGAACGGTAATATTCGGACAAGTGCTTATTGAGAGCATCGATGCAATAGGACAACCTCTGATCGAGAAATCAGAAAGAGGTAATAAAGTCTTTGACCTGCCCAAGACATTAAAGTGATACATCTGATAGGGTAGGTGAAACAATGATCTATGATGTCGTAAAAAAGTATGACAAGTCACATCAAGCAGTCTACCTCAAGCAACTCGAGATCTGTGAAGAGATTTGAATAGCCTTCAATGGCTACTTTCCAACGGAAGGATTGGAAAGGAGTATAAATGAGGATGAACTTCAAAGATAAAAGGTTGCTGGAGTTGCTAAGTTTGGAGAGAAGGTGACCTGACATAAACCATGTGAAACAGTGAGTCAGAAGGCTCACTCTACGATCCACCAAGAACACTCAGAAGTCAGATAAAGAAAGAAGTAGAAGTGTGAGTTCTACTATGTAGAAGTGAGAGTTCTACTACATGAAGAGTGTTCAGAACTGCCGAGAGAAAGAAGAGCATTATTCATCTTGATGTCAATCATGGGAAGACTCTAAGTACAATAGAGAAGAGCCTACAGTCATCTTAACAAGTCCATCATGAGAAGGCATCAAGTAGTAAGAAGGAAGATCACAAATGCCATCTTGGTGTCAAGCATGAGAAAGCTTCTAAGTACCTAAAAGAAGAGCTTACCGTCATCTTAGAAACCTATGCAACACTCAGCTGCACTTGAAGGACGATTAAGCCAAGTTGCTAAGGATAGAAGATGTTCAGAGCATGAAAACATCTTAGCAGCTCAGCACCGACTCCAACAACAACAAACAAACAACTCAACAAAGCCAGGGCCTGAGGGGTCCTTATCCAGAGGGACTAAATGAAGCTGGGCCAGAAGAGTCCTTGTCCAAAGGGACTAAACAAAGCAGGGCCAGAAGGGTCCTTGTCCGGAGGGACTAAACGAAGTTCCAAGGCTACTGGCCTTGAAGAGTTCTTAGTGAACTGAAGTCCCGAGGATGCTGGCCTTGAAGGAATCTTAGTGATTCAGGGTGCTTCCCTTCCTTAGTGGAAATCCTGCTAGTTGAAAGCAGAAGAGTGGATTAGGAGCTTGAGTCTCTGAACCACTTAAAACCCATTGTGTCGTTTACATTATATAATTTACATTATGTACTATAACAGCTATAACTGCTTTGTATGTTTTTAACTGCTTACAACTAAACTTACTCTACGAACAATGTATGTATGATTATGAATATATCAATGAAGGGGATCTTTTACTTATTCCGATGTGCTTGAAAAGATTCTCATTTTTGTCATATGTTGATTATGAACAATATAATATAAACCAGAAAAGTATTTGAAATAAAAATGATCTATTCAACCCCCCTTCTAGATCTATTGTGCCCTCTAGGAACTAACACATATCAAAGTACAAGTATATAACCTTACCTCAACTTAACAACATCAAAAACGCAAGATCTGGACTGGTCAAACTAAGGGTCGCGAACTATTCTTGAAGATTCTGGGTTACCCAGAGTCTCCTTCCGGTGTGTAGGTCAACGGTGGTTTGACCAAGATTAATTATTATTCTGGTCACGATCTAAGTAATATAAAAGCATGGTTGTGTAGTCTACATATCAGACAACAACCTTAAAGTAACAACATGGTCAGATTCCTTAACAGTTGCAAGATGTAGAGCCTGCAAATCGTTGTCAGACGTTTTCTGGGTAAATCTGGGTTACCCAGAACAATTGGTCAATTTGGGTCAACGCCCTTTGATTCGTCATAACTTACCAACTACACGTGAACTGAGCTTAATTCAAGATTCAGATCAAAGACCATATAACAAGGAACAAATCTATAACATAAAATACAATAAATCATTAACAGGTTGAGATCTATGATCTCTGACATTGGCTTGTCAGTCAACAGATTTAGGGTTCTAAGTCAGTTTGAAAAATCTTGATTTCGTGCATCTTGATGTTATGGATCCATGATCCAACAACCTAGATCATTAAAATACACCCTATCACACATATCTAACCAATCAATTACAACATCTAACAACAAATCATAAGATTTTCAAAATTAGGGTTCTTATACCTCTTAGGCTATGATTCCTGAATCTGATCCTTTGCTACTGATCATGGAGATTTAGGGTTTGATATTGTTTCACCTCCTCACTCCATATCACTCTAAATCCCGAATTTTAAAGAGAGACAAGAGGTTGGCTAATATGAGTGATAAAGTGAACTTTCTTCTCTCTTTTAATCTTTCTAATATGATACAATGAATCTATAGTTACTGTCAAACAAAGAGTTGATTTCTGATATTTTAAGGCACAATGAAAGTCAAAGTTGGTGAACAACTCCAAATATGATAAGATTTGCAAGTTACATAATAAAAATATATCAAAAAAGATATTTTAGACATTTCATATTTAATTTTAATGGCATACATGTCAATTGACCAAACCCTTAGGGTTTAGGGTTTGGGTTAGGGTTTAAGGTTTGAACCATTTTAGGATTTAGGGTTTAACCCTTAACTTGCAATTTTATTTTCTAAAATTTCCAATTTAGGTTTTAAAAATAGAAATTTAATATTTCTAAATTATAATTAGAATTTTCTAATTATATAAAAATTTCTTAATCATACTTTAAATATTGCTAATTAGGATTAGTATTTCCTAATTAAAATTGCTAATTAAGCAATTAGGGTTAAAATCACGGAATAGGGTTTAAAAACCAAAAAATTAGGGTTTCTAATAGAAAAATAATTTTCCTAAATTAGAAATTAGATTTTGTAATTAGATTAGGGTTTTCTAATTACTATAACTTGGAAATTAGGATTAATGTTTCCTAATTAATATTAAAATTATTTAACTAACACTTAGGTTTTTCCCGAATTATAAATTAGCGTTTCTTATCCCGAAATTAGGGTTTTCAAAATTTGAAATTAGGGTTTACTAAATAATTAAGCTTTACCCTAATTAAGATTATAATTAATATCACTTAAGAATTATAATTATCCTTTAAGTTCCCAGATTAGGGTTTTAAATTCCGAATTAGGATTTCAGATTCCCGGGACCTAAATTAGGGTTTCTAGAACCGGTTTCTAGGGTTTCTTGTTAATCATTAGGGTTTTCTAACCGAACGTTGACGTTGTTAATATAAACTTAGGGTTTGTTACAGATATCATTTATCTGGTCAACCCTTGACCCTTAACCACATACTGTATACATATACACAGAACATATTCACATATTCCCTTAATCCTGAATAATTCACTTAAATCCTTCACAGAATTTTGAAATCCTCAAAATTCCTTCTCAAAAATATGAAACGCATACACTTATTTTCTGTCTAGGTTCTAATATTGAACCTTAATTCAATTAATAAAAATTTTAAAAATATCCAAAATTCTCGAGTTGTCACATTCACCCCTTCTTCTAAAAATTTTGGCCCCGAAATTTACCTTACACCATACACCATACACCGTTCATTATCATCATCACATGCTTGACATCCCAGATTTTTAGAATTTATAAATGAGAATTTTATAAATAAAAGTATTATTTATGAGATATGTTGGGTGTGAGTATGTGTATGTCATATATTGTAGAATATGTGAATTGATGTGAAGAGAATGTTATATATTAATTTTAATATATATAAATATTTAATTGAATTATTTATTGAGTTAAATAAATAAATTTTATTTTGATTATAGAGTATTGTAATTAAGTGTAGTAAATTAATTAAATGAATATTTAGTATTTAATTTAATTAATATAATAATTTTATGTTATAGTTCTAATTTAATTGAGATAATTAAATTAGATGAGTTATGTGATGATATTAAATTCATATTAATAAGGTTATAGTCTAAATTCTTTGTTTTAATTATATTTTTATGTTCTTCATAATGTAGTTCTCTGATAATTGTTATATAGAAGTTGTATTGAGAAATTGAGAGAGATAGAGAGAAATAGAGGAATTGAGATGAGCAAGAAGAAGAAGAAGAAAAAAACTAGAAGAAGGTAACTTCTAAACTCTTATTTAATCTTTGATTTTTTTGGGTAGATTTATGTTCTAGGGTAGTAGATCATGCTTAATCTTGTTGTATAGGTTTAATCTTGGATTATCAAGAATCAAACAAGAGGATTCAAGAAAGAAAATGAAATGGAAAGAAAATTTGAAGAATAAAATTCGTAGGTTTTGAGTAATTGTGGACAAATCTTGTGAAATTCATATCTCTTTGGGTATACTGAGTTAGAAAGTGAGCCTTATATAAAATCAAAGATATGGAAGTAAGCTATATTCTGAAAGTAGAATCACATGAAAAATATTTGTAGATTTCTTGCAATGTCTGTTTTAGTAAGGCTGGTACGAAGGGAAAATAATCTGCCCAGAAAATCAAAACTATTACGGTTTCTGAGTTTGAACAACTCATAAATTCGTGTGTTTTGAATTTGAAGAAACTTTAAACTGTAAAGTTGTAGATATAGAAGTTTACTAGCTAAAATTGCGTGATTGGGCCATTTTATGGACCGGATCATGTCCGAAATAAATTGTTTAGTAAGGATGTCCAGAAAATGAAATTTTCTAGACTAGTTGATGAATTACAGAATCTGGTTTAGATGGACAAGGGTCTGACTTTAAGGCCTTGATGAGGTTTTAGTACACTGAGTAAGGGTTAATTCATTATAAGAAGGAACAAAAACGGACATGTAACGAAGGAGTTATGTTAAAAACAAAAACAACTTTTTGTTAAAGAAATTGTGAAGATGAATTTTATAATTCTGTTTGAATTAAGATTGTGGGTGATGGTATATTTTGATGATTAAAAATATGTTTTGACATATGTAATGAGTATAGATAAGTGTTATCATATTCTATGCATAATTAACCATTTAAGATCAAGAGTTGAGATAAGTTAATGTGTGCACATAACGTGATCGATAAAATGCCTAAGAGTAATAGTGTTTCTAAACTTTGGTATACAAAGTGTCTATCTAATGACTAATATTGGATGTTATGTGCATCTGAGTATGAAAAGATGATAATACAAGAATAATAATGAAAAGAAATTGAAAAGGGCAATTTTTGATTTTTGAAGGAAAATTAAACTTGTAAACAATGTGTTGAATATGCATTTTTAAAACCAAAGTAGTATAATAAAATGGTGTGATATACGCACATTAAACTACAAGTGCGATAGTCTAGCATGTGTGGTGATGAAAATGAAAATAAAATCGAGTTGCATATAAAATTGTTAGATGTCTATAAAGACATTATAAAGGATAATAAGATAAAGTAAGGTCTTAGAATAAATTTGACAATGAGATTGAGTATTGATTTTATTTATTATCAATCTCACATACAGTGTAGGTTGTGCAAGGACACGAAGTATTAGCGTGTTGGTAAAACGCCGGTAAAGGCAAGTCTTTCAGTTACTTTTTACTATGTGAACTTGATGATGATCTACTTTAAAATTTTAGTGTATGATGTATTATATATGTCAAAAGAATGAAATGTGAAAATCAATCTATGACAATGATGATTGAACTAGGAATGTTGATTGAGTAAGGAACTCAATCTTTATAGTTGTTATGTGAACTACAACATGTATGCTATGTTTGTTTGTGATTATTCTTGTATGTTGAGCATGTTATTATGTGCTACGTGATGCATGAAAACTATTAGATTTTGCTGAGCTGTCGAGCTCATTCTTGCAAATAACCATTTTTGCAGATTCAAGAATTGAAGGTAACGCTATGTGCTACTTGATTGTTATGGATCAAAAGTGATATATGAAGATTTAATATCCTAGCTAAGTTGTTATTCTTGTAAGCCGTGTCTAATGTTTCGGTAAATGTATTAATGTTGTAATTTTAATATTGTTTTGCGAATGTAAACTATTGTAGTATTAAAATGATTCTGAAATATTTAGATATAAAGGTTGAAGGTTTTGGGAACGAGGATAGTGTGTAATAGAAAATTTTAATTATTCCGCAAATTTCAATGGTTATATTATCGTTTAATGATGTAAAATTAAAGGTTGAATGTATTATTAACGACCAAAGCCGAGAATTAAATTATATGAATTTTGGGGTCGTTATAGTTGGTGTCAAAGCCGTAGGTTATAAACCTTAGGTATGAGTACCATAGGCTATAACCTTAGAGAAGGAAGGTGAATATAATGAAAGAGTAAGCTCAAGTAGAGTTTGAATAATAAGAAGTAATTTAAGAAATTTATAAAGAAGGGATTAAAACATGCGTGAGAGGATTCAAATAAGAATCTCACAGAGTTATAAGGAATATGAATGTGGGGTTACCCAACTCCAATAATAAGGATGTAAAGTTAAGAATAAAAGGTTATATTTAAGTATGGTACAATCGTACTATTTAATAGTTGATGTATGGTATCTGGGCTAAACGATTCCTTCATAGAGCGGAGGTATATACGAACTAGTAACTCGGAACCTTGTTTGTTAGTTGTTTGTGGGAAACCACTCAGCGTACCATATGGAAACTGTTAGAGACCCGATGTGTACCAAGTATAGAAAATGGATACATATGATGAAAATGTGGAAATCGATTGGAATTTTGAGCAATTTAAATGAAGTTGGAAATTCTTAAAGCAGGAATTGTTATATAAACAAGAAGATTCAAAGAAGAATCTTGAAGAGATATGTAGATAAGGAATGGGAGTTACCTAAATCCAATAATAAAGATAACGAATAATGTTGTAAATGAAAGGAAAGAAAGAGATTCATAAAATAAAACGATCACGAGTTAAGAAAAGAATTTTAAGGAAGATGATAATAGAATAAGATCACGACGTGATCTGTTTATGTTAAAGAATAAAGATGGTCTGTAATGTTTGAATAATTATAGCTTGATGCTATGAAGGTAATGTACTATGAAATAGTATAAGATAAACTCATGAGGAGTTATAGATAATATGATACGAGGAATTCGTATCGAGCAAAGAACAAGTTAAGAGTAAGATAGAGTTAGGTGGGATTTCAATTGAGGACTCATGTGTCGGCTAAGTTGTACAAATCTTTGTATGGGAAAGGGTTTTGTGGTTGAACTCAGTTTATCATATTGATAATCATTGGAATGTTGGTGTCGCGCTATCAATGTATATGTGACAAAAAGGTGATTCTTTTCTCATGTGTATGTTTGATAGTTAGAAACTATTAAGATTATACAGATATTATTAGGATTAGGCGCGGTTCTTAAAACTAATGTATATGGTAAGTTCGTGACTCATAATAATATGGTATGTTTTGAACCCCTCAGCGAATGGACGCCTAGGGTCTAACTAGGATAAGTTCTTAAAATCATATTATTGTGGCAAGTCCTGAACTTCCAATGTGCGGTAAGTTTGATGAACTGAGGTATAGTTAAGTTGTAAATGGAGTATTGAGGATGATAGGAATAGATAGACCTATTAAGCAATGGATCATTATAGAAAATGGAGTTGATGGTGGAGGCATATGTATTCTAAATCTACTAGCTATGCTAGACTTTCAAAATTTATTGACTTCGTGCTGATGTTTACACTTTTATTTTCTTGAAAAACATTAGATCAAAATGATGGAACCAGTGAGTTTTAACAACAATATTGTTATTCGTATGTCTATGCTAATTGCTTCGGCTAGACAAAAATGATTTGCAATATATTAAAATGTACTTTATATCATTAATGCTTCATGTAACCTGGTGCAAAGATGATAAAAACGATGGAGTCATCAATGCAGTATTACCTAGTGTTGCATGTGATCTAAGGATTGTCAGCCCAATATGGTATGATGTAGTATGATAAAATCACCAAATGACAAAATCCTCAATGGACTGTAAATACAGTGCGGTATCATGATGTCATAAAAAGATTTTTGAGATTTCTTTAAGATATAAGAATATATATATATATACGTGTATATGTATATTTTGATTAATGTCCGAATTATTGTAGAAATCTATGCTATTTGATTCAGCTAGATGAATATTGAAAGATGTTCATGAAATTCAAGCGTTTCTTGAGAAGTTATACCAAACCAAATTGTTTTGGTGAGGATTCAGATGTTGAAAAGCTGAGGTGAACAACCCTGTAAAAGGGGACATGTTATCGGAGACAATGGTTCCGAAAGTAACGCATATAGTCGTTATGAAATTAAGATGTAATACGTTGTGCACGACGTAGGGGTACGATAGGCTGATCACCTAGAGTACTTGCAGAGAGTGTTTTCAGTCTGTGTGATTGCTAAACATTCTGTTAAAGATAGTTTATAGTGGTGATGCACTATTAAACCTAGAGAAGAGTTCAAGGTCTTATGTGTAAGACCCCAACTTGTTATTAATGAAATTTAATTTTCTCTATTTATTATTTTGAAATAGTAAGGGTTGATTTGATTAATGTGGATAGTTATGGGTAAAATACACAAATATTTCAAAATAAGCAAGTGGTTATAAAATATTCATTGTTGTCGGGGAATATTTGTTTGGTCGTGGAATATTCGTACTGTCGGGGAATATTCATACGACGGCGCAGCCATGTATGGGCCCCATAACGGAAAGCTATTGGATGAAGAAAATGATAAATATAAGTTGTTTAAAAATAACGGCGTAGTTGTTACCGTTAATACTGTTAAAATACTCGGTGGTTAACACACAGTAGCACACGGTATTGCACCAATTATTGATTCTTACGTAAGAAGGCACTACTCAATAATGGTTACAGTAATTACTGCTTCGAAAGATTTTATTTTATTGATTTAATAATTCTTTGTGTTGATATTTTATATTACTATTGTTTCAATAATTGTCATTACACAAAGATTTTTCATTATCGAAGCAATAATTCATATTATATGAATAATATTATTAGATAACATTATTGGCAATGTCTAGAAAGTTCTATCTAAGGAGAGGTTTGGTCACCTAATTGCGGCGCTTGATGAAGGAGAAATTCTTATTGAAAGCCCCTCTTTCTTGGGAACCTGCACGGTTGTGAATATTGTGATTACATAATATTATTTGTGAATAATTAATTATTGATTCATATGATGAGGAAAATATTAATTTTATGTGGATATAGATGGAGAAAATTTTTAATGTGACAATTGTTGAAAATTGAAATTTTATCTTTTTCTGATAAAATAATTCATTTAAATATATTATTATATTTTAATAATATAATAATGATGATATTTTTACGATTAATGTGGGATATATGAGTATATATGGAGGAGGAGTATTTTTGTAACCAAAAATATTTAAAGCATGTTTTATGTGTCGGTGGACCCCATTTCTTGACTGAAATTTGATTATAGCTTGTAAAATCGCCCGTTTGTGGATTTCGATCAATTTCTGTTTGGAATTTGGAAAAAGTTTCTTCTGTAAAGTTGTAGAGAATTGAATTTCCTATAAAAAGACTTGAGTTTCGAATTTTCTGACAAAAGGGTTATTTATTGTGAATTATTGAAGTTCTGAAGCTCCGAAATAATTGATTTTTGGAAGTTTAAAATATTTTAAATTAGAAAAACGTTTTTTCTTACTTTTTCTAGAAGGTGGCATGTGCTTATTGAGATGAAATTAGATTTCAAGAGTTGCGTAGGAATTTTGATATATATATTTATATTTTATTAAATTTTCTACTTTAGTGTTCTAAGCATTTTCCTATAAATAGGTGCTTAGGTTAGAATTCAAAATCACACCGTAAATCAAAGTTTCTCTCTATATTATCGAGCGTATTCTTGTGAGTATTTTGAGTGTATTTTGAGTATTGCTATCTGATGCAAGTTCAAGTCATAGCCTATATCCTGTTTTTAAATTTAGAAGTCTTGATCTTTTGAGGTAAGGGATATTTTTTTTTTCGTAATGATATTATTTCTTCAATATCATTATGCTGAAATATTGATCTGAAGTTTTTATCAAATTTGGAACTTTTGGTGTCAGAGTTACTATTCACGTATACGACACTATTCATGTATACGACACTATTCACGAATACGACACTATTCATCGAAAAATGAAAATTTTCCCTTTTCGTCTAAAATATCTATTGTGGATACTAGCTTTGATTGTATCTATGTTCTGATCATTCTTGAATTTTACACCACTATGATTATTTTTGAGGTATTTTTGGACTTGGATAAAACAAAGTATGAATCCTTAATCCTTAATCCTTGTCATTTTGTTTCACTGGATTCGTTTCTTTAAAAATATTTTTCATCATCCTCAGTCTTAAATGATGATATTATTGAATATCTATGGCCCGTAGTGCAAAGATGAATGATTTTTGATAAATATCTTTGGCCCGTAGTGCAAAGATGAACAGGTGTTTAGATGAACATGACCAACTGATGAATATCTTTGGCTCATAGTGCAAAAATGAATATTTGATTCCAGATATATATTGATTGATGTTACAGGGATAAAAGATAGAAGATGAACTTTTAAATTCATACATAGAAGATAGTAGTTTGTATTCTCTACTTAAATCTTCTAATGAATTATTATTTCCGCTGCGAATATTTATTTAAAACTTGTTGTCTATTGTATTCTATTAGATTTTTCCCTGTTGAAGACTAACGATAATTTGTTGTATATTATCTTAGTCATAATATTCTTTACTGGGCTAGTTGAGCTCACCCTTTTCCTTTTTGTTCCATTTTTCTTCTGAGGAGGTGAGAATATAGCGAGTACGAGTCAGGGTATGGAATGAAGGTTCTAGAGAGAGTTGTTTAGTAGTCCTCACCATTTTTGTAAAATAATGTATCAATAAATGTGATGAGGATTTATTTGAGTATAAATATGGTCTAGAAGATAATATTTGTATTCAAACTCACAGTTTTACTGTTGTAATAATAAAGTTGTAGTTATTTCTGTACCATGTATTGACAACTCAGAATGGGTGATGTATACCTATTTTGGGGGCGTCCACGGTTGGTATCGAGCTTAGGATATGATCTCTGGCGGAGATCGGGAATAGAACTAGGAGGGAGAGCGAGTAAATCCTTCGCTAGTGTGTCCTACCTAAGCTTTTTTGTTAGTTGGTCAAGATATAGGGATATTATGTGATATATTAATTTCCTTAATTAACCCTTTTTATGATGATGATTTGAGAATGTCGATTGAGAATATTAACAAAGGGAAATGAGACCGTGGAGACGCTTTGTACTCACCAACGAGGAGAGCGTGCAACATCTTGGCAATGTTCCTCCACGAACAATACCAACGGCGAGATGATGAGCGAGGGATGTTTAGAAGCTTTTTGCGATTCATGTAAAATCGGACGAGGGAGACTCGTGTTCAAAATGCAGGAGGAAATGATAGCAATTCACGGGTTGTCACAACCAAGTAGTTCAAAGAGTTGGGACCACGAAATTTAAGGGAAAGCCGAGATCCGATCATGGGCGGAAACATGGGTCAAGCAAATTTCCAAGATATTCGATGTCTTGGGATGCACGGAGGAACAGAAGGTTCCATTCGCCACCTTTATGTTCCGTGGCGAGGTAGACTCTTTGGGGAGTCGTGACGCGCATACATCCAAACTTTTCTCAAAGATGTCTTGGGAGACGTTTGAAACTATTTAATGATAAATACTTTCCTAAAAGTGTTCGTCGTATGAAGGAAGTGGAGTTCATCGATTAGAACAAAACAACATGACGGTGTCTCGAAGACGAGGTAAAGTTTGCGAGTTATCCGTGTTTGCACCTCATTTGGTGGAGAATGAAGAACGATATAGCGGATGTTTCGAGAGGTTTGAAACCCTAAGATACGAAAATATCTCATTTCTCATAAATTTTCTCTCTCTTGAGATGTTGTAAATGGGCTCAATTATTAGAGCGAGATAACGAGTATCACGGTCAACCGAGGGACCACAATCGAGGATCATACTCAAGATAGCGACCAACAAAACAACGATGACTAGCGGAGAAAGAAAAACCGGACAAAAATGGTAACCACTCGGTGGTAATCATGGCCATGAAAATAGAAGAAGCGAGTCGGGAGGAGATTTTAAAAAGAGGAGATTTAACAACGACCATGTGAAGATGACAGTGCCGGCAGCAATTGATTCTAAGGGAGGAGAACGACCACCGGTCATATGCTATAAATGCGGGAAAGAGGGACATATCAGTACAAACTGCCCACAACAGTTTAAGGTATGCTATAATTGTGGCAAGGAAGGACATATCGCTCGAGATTGTATGGTAGCAAAAACTAGTTCAACGGGGATGGTGACTCAAAAGACTGTCCCAGAAAAGTCAAAGTCAACAGTTCCTGGAAGAGCGTTTGTTGTGACTGGTCAAAATGCGAGGAACCCAAACGAGGTGATCACGGGTAAGCTATTTATAAATTCTTGCGAAGTTTATACCTTACTTGATACCGGTGCTACCCATTCATTTATCTCTCCTGCTTGTGCTCAACGTTTAAACTTGACCCCGGATAAATTAGACTTTGACCTATCTGTGGAAACTCCATTAGGAGAAACTTTTATCACATCCACTATTTATAAATCGTGTTTGATTCAAGTTGGCACCATCACATTACCTGTTGACCTTATCTCTTTAAAGATACTTGCCTTTGATGTAATTTTAGGGATTGATTGGTTAACTACTCATCATGCCAAAATTGATTATTTTCGTAAGGTTGTTAGTTTTTATATTCCTAACCAACCTGTTGTACAAATTCAAGCAACTAAACCATTAAAATCAATCAACGCTCATATCTAATCATAAAGCTATTCGCTTATTGAAAAACGGATGTCAAGCTTTCTTAGCCCATGTTATGGATTTGAATGAAGACACGTCCAAATTTGAATAATATTCTTGTTGTTATTGACTTTCCGGCGTATTTCTGAAGAACTTTCCTGTCTACCCCGAATGTGAATTTGAGTTCTTTATTCATCTTGAACTGATACAAAGCCCATTTCTAAAACCCCATATCGAATGGCTCCTATTGAACTTCAAGAGTTAAAGGTCCAACTACGAGAATTGTTGGACATCGGTTTCATTAGTCCCTAGTACATCTCCTTGAGTGCTCTGTTTTATTAAGTAAAAAGAAAAAGACGGGAGTATGCGACTTTGTATTGACTATCGGGAATTGAACAATGTCACCATCAAGAATAGGTATCCTCTACCTCGTATTGATGACTTGTTTGGCCAGATTACAAGAGGGCACAATTTTTTCAAAGATCGATCTTCGCTTACGGATATCATCAATTTGAAGATTAGAATCGAGGATATTCCAAAGACCGCTTTTTAGAACTTCGAAGACGGTCATTGTGAATTCTTAGTCATGTCTTTTGGATTGACTAATGCTCCTGCGGCTTTCATGGATATGATGAATCGATTATTCAAGGAATATTTGGATCAATTCGTTGTTGTCTTTATTGATGACATCCTCATATATTCCAAAAGCCGTGAAGATCATGAGCCCCATTTGAAGCTGGTACTCCAAAAGGCTTCGTGAAAACAAGCTTTATGCCAAGTTGAAGAAATGTGAGTTCTGGCTTGAGGAAGTAGCATTCCTTGGGCACGTGGTGTCGAAATATGGAGTATCTGTTGATCCGCCAAGATTGAAGCAATACAAAGTTGGGAGCAACCAAGTCGGTGGATCAAGTACGTAGTTTTTGGGCTTAATTTGGTTATTATAGAGATTCATGGAAGGGTTTTCTCGAATCGCTACTCCATTAACCCACTAACTTTCGGAAGGATACAAAATTCGTTTGGAGCGAAGAATGCGAGAAGAGTTTCCAAGAGCTTAAGAGGAGACTTATTTCGGCACTGTTCTAACAATACCGTCTAGTTCGGATGGATTTGTTATCTACAATGATGCTTCAGGCAAAGGGTTAGGATGTGTTCTCATGCAACGTGGGAAAGTCATAGCCTATGCCTCATGACAACTTAAAGAATATGAGAGGAATTATCCTACTCATGATCTAGAGTTAGCGGCCCGATCGTTTCGCCGCTAAAGATATGGAGGCACTATCTATATGGGGAGAAAGTGGAGATATATTCAGACCATAAAAGCCTTAAATATTTCTTCACTCAAAAATAACTCAACATGCGGCAGCGACGTTGGCTCGAGCTATTGAAAGACTACGACCACACTATTCAATACCATCCTGGAAAAGTGAACGTGGTAGCTGACGCGTTGAGTAGAAGATCATATGCAGGAATGGGTGTAATGATGTCAAGTATACGCATAGAGCCAACTTTAATAGAAAAAGTTAAGGTTGCTCAAGCCAACGACCCGGAGCTGATGCATATGAAGAAGAAAGTACAAGAAGGTGCTATTTCGGAAGCGAGAATTGATGAAGAGGGAATACTTCGAGTCCACTCCAGACTTTGTGTTCCTAACGACTCTGATTTGAAGTACAAGATTATGATGGAGGCACACAATACACCATTTTCAATCCATCCTGGAAGTACCAAAATGTATGGTGATCTTCGACATACATTTTGGTGGAACAATATGAAGAGAGAGATTGCAAAGTTTATCTCAATGTGTTTAACTTGTCAACGTGTAAAGGCGGAGCATCTAGTACCTAAGGGTCCGTTGCAACCACTTGAGATTCCGAAATGGAAGTGGGAACACATTACCATGGATTTCGTTTCACGGTCTTCCTACGGTTTCTCAAGGCATCAATGCTATTTGGGTTATTGTTGATAGATTAACCAAGTCTGCTCATTTCTTGCCGATACGGGAGACTTATTCCCTTGAACGTCTTGCTAGTATATATGTAAATGAGATTGTGAGATTGTATGGCATGCCAGTATCCATAGTTTCGGATCGTGACCCAAGATTCACTTCAAGATTTTGGGTTAGCTTGCAAAAAGCTATGGGCACGGATTTGATTGATTCGGCATACCATCCTCAAACGGGCGGACAATCAGAGAGGACTATTCAAACTCTTGAAGATTTATTAAGACTCTGTGTCCTAGACTTAAAGGGCAGTTGGGATAAGTATTTACCATTGGTTGAATTCTCCTACAACACCAGTTATCAGGCAAGTATATGTGTGGCTCCATTTGAAGCATTATATGGACGAAAGTGTCGCTCTCCAATATGTTAGGATGAGGTGGGTGAAGCAACATTGTTGGGACCCGAGTTAGTACGTATGACTACCGAAAAGATCCAAACGATTCGATAACGTATACAAACGGCACAAGATCGACAAAAGAGTTATGCGGATCTTCATCGAAAGGACGTGGAATTTAGTATAAGGGATCGTGTATTGTTGCGAGATGCTCCATGGAAGGGAGTTACAAGATTTGGGAAGAGAGGAAAGCTCAATCCACGATTTATTGGTCCATTTCAAATTCTTGACCGAGTAAGAAATGTAGCCTATAGACTCGCGTTACCTCCGAGTATGTCTCGTGTTCATAATGTGTTTCACATATCTGTACTTCGTAAATATGTGAAAGACCCAAACCACGTTATAGAGTTAGAACCGGACGAGATAGCCGAAGACATAACGTATGAGGAGGTACCTGTCAAGATCTTCGATAGGAAGAAGCATGTCCTACGCACAAAGGTCATACCACAAGTTAAAGTTTTGTGGAGGAATCACGCTATAGAGAAAATGACCTGGGAATTGGAAACGGAAATGAAAGCGAGGTATCCTCACCTTTTCGAAACACCAGGTCCGTACGTCAATATCGAGGACGAAATTTCATAAGGAGGGGAGTTGTAAGACCCCAACTTGTTATTAATGAAATTTAATTTTCTCTATTTATTATTTTGAAATAGTAAGGGTTGATTTGATTAATGTGGATAGTTATGGGTAAAATACTCAAATATTTCAAAATAAGCAAGTGGTTATAAAATATTCATTATTGTCGGGGAATAATTGTTTGGTCGTGGAATATTCGTACTGTCGGGGAATATTCGTACGACGGCGCAGCCATGTATGGGCCCCATAATAGAAAGTGATTGGATGAAGAAAATGACAAATATAAGTTGTTTAAAAATAACGGCATAGTTATTCACAGATTAATCTTTAAAATACTCGGTGGTTAACACACAAGAGAGCTACAGTATTGCACCAATTATTGATTCTTACGTGAAGGCACTACTCAATAATAGTTACGATAATTACATTCAAAGATTTTATTTTATTGATTTAATAATTGTTGCGTTGATATTTTATATTCTTTGTTATTTCAATAATTGTCATTACACAAGATATTTTTCATTATCGAGCAATAATTCATATTATCTGAATAATATTATTAGATAACATTATTGGCAATGTCTAGAAAGTTACATCTAAGGAGAGGTTTGGTCACCTAATTGCGGCACGATAGGAGAAATTCTTATTGAAAGCCCCCTCTTTCTTAGAACGGCTAGTTGTCGATATTGTGATTCTGTAATATTATTTGTGAATAATTAATTATTGATTCATATGATGAGGAAAATATTGATTTTATGTGGATATAGATGGAGAAAATTTTTAATGTGACAATTGTTGAAAATTGAAATTTTATCTTTTTACGATAAAATAATTCATTTAAATATATTATTATTTTTAATAATATAATAATGATGATATTTTTACGATGAATGTGGGATATATATGAGTATATTTGGAGGAGGAGTATTTTTGTTACCAAAAAATTTAAAGCATGTTTTATGTGTCGGTGGACCCCATTTCTTGACTGAAATTTGATTATAGCCTGTAAAATCGCCCGTTTGTGGATTTCGATCAATTTACATTTGGAATTTGGAAAACCTTTTTCTGTAAAGTTGTAGAGAATTGAATTTCCTATAAAAACTTCATGAGTTTTGAATTTTCCGACAAAAGGGCTATTTATTGTGAATTATTGAAGTTCCGAAGCTCCAAAATAATTGATTTTTGGAAGTTTAAATTATTTTAAATTAGAAAAACGTTTTTTCTTACTTTTTCTAGAAGGTGGCATGTGCTTATTGAGCTGAAATCAGATTTCAAGAGTGGCGTAGGAATTTTGATATATATATATATATATATTTATATTTTATTAAATTTTTTACTTTGGTGTTCTAAGCATTTTCCTATAAATAGGGTGCTTAGGTTAGAATTGAAAATCACACCAGAAACTGAAGTTTTCTCTCTCTATATTATCGAGCGTATTCTTGTGAGTATTTTGAGTATATTTTGAGTATTGCTATACGGTACAAGTTCAAGTCATAGCTTTATATCCTAAGTGTTTAAATTAAAGTACTGATCTTTTCGAGGTAAGGGATATTATTATTTTTTCGAAATGATATTATTTCTTCAATATCATTATGCTGAAATATTGATCTGAAGTTTTTATCAAATTTGGAACTTTTGGTGTCGGAGTTACTATTCACGTATACGGCACTATTCACGTATACGACACTATTCACGAATACGGCACTATTCATCGAAAAATGAAAATTTTCCCTTTTCGTCTAAAATATCTATTGTGGATACTAGCTTTGATTGTATCCATGTTATGATCATTCTTGAATTTTACACCATTATAATTATTTTTGAGGTATTTTTGGACATGGATAAAACAAAGTACGAATCCTTAATCCTTAATCCTTGTCATTTTGTTTCACTAGATTCGTTTCTTTAAAAATATTTTTCATCATCCTCAATCTTAAATGATGATATTATTGAATATCTTTGGCCTGTAGTGCAAAGATGAATGATTTCTGATAAATATCTTTGGCCCGTAGTGCAAAGATGAACAGGTGTTTAGATGAACATGACCAACTAATGAATATCTTTGGCCTGTAGTGCAAAGATGAAAATTTGATTCCAGATATATATTGATTGATGTTACATGGATAAAAGATAGACGATGAACTTTTAAATTCATACATAGAAGATAGTAGTTTGCATTCTCTACTTAACTCTTCTAATGAATTATTATTTCCGCTGCGAATATTGATTTAAAACTTGTTGTCTATTGTATTCTATTAGATTTTTCCTGTTGAAGACTAACGATAATTTGTTGTATATTATCTTAGTCATAATATTCTTTTGAGGCTAGTTGAGCTCACCATTTTCCTTTTTGTTCCATTTTTCTTCTCGGGAGGCGAGAATATAAGCGAGTACAGTCGGGTATGGAATGAAGGTTCTAGAGAGAGTTGTTTAGTAGTCCTCACCATTTTGTAAAATAATGTATCAATAAATGTGATGAGGATTTATTTGAGTATAGATATTGTCTAGAAGATAATATTTATATTCAAACTCACGATTTCTTGTTGTAATAATAAAGTTGTAGTTGTTTACGTACCATGTATTGACAACTCAGAATGGGTGATGTATACCTATTTTGGGGGTGTCACATTATGACCCCTCAACATGATTTGGAATCTTTTGAATTCATGTTATTCATATCGCTTCCCAATTATTGAGCAATTGTGGAAGATTTTTATTATTCTGAAAGGTGAAAGTGGAAAGGATGAAAAAAATTAAGCAAAACATAATAATTTCAAGAAAGAAATGACATTCCAGAAAGAAGAGAAATGTGAAACCCTTAGAAGATGATGAGCTGAGGAATATGATGGTCTTAGAAAGATCTTTGGAGAAAGAATTGGGTTGCAGAACCTAATGAATAAATAGATAGTAAAATAAAAATCTATTTTTGATAAAGGGAATGAATGAAAATTAGTAAGTCAAAAATTTTGAGGATGAAATTCTTAGAAGAAGGGGTGAATGTAATGTCCCGAGAGTTTGATCATATAGTATATGATAATGATCCTTAGAGAAAGATAATGAGCGGGGTCAAAGAATATGTAATACTCAAATATAATTGAGTCTAAGTAAATGATATGAAATAAAACTTATAAGAATTTATTATCAAGAATGGTGAGAGTAGAAAATATAAAACCTATATTAAGGTAATGTTTTGAAGTTATTCAATGAATAGATTTGAGGAAAACCTGAGTAAGGTGGGGTTTTGCTGATTCTAAGGACGAAAACCTTATAAGGAGGGAAGGATGTGACATCCCAGATTTTTAGAATTTATAAATGAGAATTTTATAAATAAAAGTATTATTTATGAGATATGTTGGGTGTGAGTATGTGTATGTCATATATTGTAGAATATGTGAATTGATGTGAAGAGAATGTTATATATTAATTTTAATATATATAAATATTTAATTGAATTATTTATTGAGTTAAATAAATAAATTTTATTTTGATTATAGAGTATTGTAATTAAGTGTAGTAAATTAATTAAATGAATATTTAGTATTTAATTTAATTAATATAATAATTTTATGTTATAGTTCTAATTTAATTGAGATAATTAAATTAGATGAGTTATCTGATGATTGTTACGAAATTATAATTAACAAGTAAATATAATTATGTGACAATTTGATGAGATTGATTGATGTTAAACTATTGATTAATTAAAATAATGAGTATTTGCGAAACATGGTCTTAGGCTTTTCAAGTTCAAGTTGGTGTAACCTATGTATTAACTAGTAATTAGTATATTTAATATTTACTAGGAGTTACATATATTATATATTACTGGTATTGTATATTATATGTATATACTACAAGTTAGTACGTTAGTTTTAGAAAACAAACCAAAGAAAGAATAAGAGAGTTAGAGAGAGTTGTAGCAGAAGAAGAAGAGGAAGAAAAAGAAGAAGAAAGGAAAGCTTTGAGAAGACAAAACAAGCCCCATCATCATTATCTCCATCTCTCTCTTAAATTCATATTAATAAGGTTATAATCTAAATTCTTTGTTTTAATTAAATTTTTATGTTCTTCATAATGTAGTTCTCTATAATTGTTATATAGAAGTTGTATTGAGAAATTGAGAGAGATAGAGAGAAATAGTGGAATTGAGATGAGCTAGAAGAAGAAGAAGAAGAAGAAGAAGAAGCTAGAAGAAGGTAACTTCTAAACTCTTATTTAATCTTTGATTTTTTTGGGTAGATTTATGTTCTAGGGTAGTAGATCATGCTTAATCTTGTTGTATAGGTTTAATCATGGATTATCAAGAATCAAACAAGAGGATTCAAAAAGAAAATGAAATGGAAAGAAAATTTGAAGAACAAAATTCGTAGGTTTTGAGTAATTGTGGACAAATCTTGTGAAATTCATATCTCTTTGGGTATAATGAGTTAGAAAGTGAGACTTATATCAAATCGAAGATATGTAAGTAAGCTAAATTCTGAAAGTGGAATCAAATGAAAACTCTTTGTAGATTTCTTGCAATGTCTGTTTTAGTAAGGCTGGTCCAGAAGGAAAATAATCACCTTGAAAAATCAAAAGCGTACGGTTTACGACTTTGAACAATTCATATAAATTCGTGTGTTTTGACTTTGAAGAAACTTTAAACTGAAAGGTTGTAGATATGGTGGTTTACTAGCAAGACTCGTGAGATTTAGCCATTTTATCAACCGGATCATGTTCGAAATAAATTGTTTAGTAAGGATGTCCATAAAATGAAATTTTCTAGACTAGTTGATGAATTATAGAATCTGGTTTAGATGGATAAGGGTCTGACTTTAAAGCCTAGATGAGGTTGTAGTACACTGAGTAATGGTTAATTCTATATAAGAAGGAACAAAAACAGACATGTAACGAAGGAGTTATGTTAAAAATAAAAACAACGTTCTGTTAAAGAAATTGTGAAGATGAGTTTTATAATTCGTTTAAATTAAGATTTTGGGTGATGGTATATTTTGATGATTAAAAATATGTTTTGACATATGTAATGAGAATAGATATGTGGTATCATATTTTATGCATAATTAACCATTTAAGATCAAGAGTTAAGATAAGTTAATGTGTGCACATAACGTGCTCGATAAAATGCCTAAGAGTAATAGTGTTTCTAAACTTTGGTATACAAAGTGTCTATCTAATGACTAATATTGGATGTTATGTGCATCTGAGTATGAAAAGATGATAATACAAGAATAATAATGGAAAGAAATTGAAAAGAGCGATTTTTGATTTTTGAAGGAAAAATAAACTTGTAAACAATGTGTTGAATATGCATTTTTGAAACCAAAGTGGTATAATAAAATGGTGTGATATATGCACATTAAACTACAAGTGCGATAGTCTAGCATGTGTGGTGAAGAAAATGAAAATAAAAGCGAGTTGCATATAAAATAGTTAGATGTCTATAAAGACATTATAAAGGATAATAAGATAAAGTAAGGTCTTAGAATAAATTTGACCATGAAATTGAGTATTGTTTTTATTTATTATCAATCTCACATACAGTGTAGGTTGTGCAAGGACGCGAAGTATTATCATGTTGGTAAAACGTCGGTAAAGGCAAGTCTTTCAGTTCCTTTTTTCTATGTGAACTTGATGATGATCTCGCTTTAAAATTTTAGTGTATGATGT